>CM029122.1:21779574-22347074 GCA_016859345.1 Istiophorus platypterus
TATAGGCAGCAATGTTGCAGGTAAAGTTACTCCAAAATAAATGATAATAACACTGGTAGCTGTTGCCAGAAAAATGAGTGATCAGCTTTTAGCTTTATCTTTAACTCAGTGGCAGCTTGCCAGTTGCTGTAAAACATGGCTTTCTATGGTAATAACTACAGAAATGATTTAAAATGTTAAGTAACGAGGTTTTGAATACAAAAAGAAACTGATCAATGTATATAACATCAACAACTTAACATCCATACAGTAATATCAATGAGCTTCTTAAACCTTTCTAGAAATTTAAACCTAGGAAAAGTTTACTGCAACATTTTCTCAGTGCAAGATATATCAGTTCATGAGTGACTCATCTTCAGAAATACCTCACTTACTTTTGTCCCACCTTGGCAGGATGGAGAGGGTGAACAGTTAGCCACACATGAACATCCAAAGCAGAATTCATGGCTCTGTTGGATAGTAACAATAAAATTGTTATTATCTGTTGGCAAAATCCAAATATGTCTGTGTTTTTTGTCAGAGGATTTACACTAAACCATAGTGTACTTCCCCAGCATAGCATGTCTGTGCAGTTCTTTTCCTCTTACCAAGTATTATTGTAGCTAGATTTAGGAAAAAAATGATATACTGTAATCCTTTTCCTGCCTTTTCCCCTTTCTAAAGGAAGTCACAGTTGAAAATACAATGTTAATACTATAAAAAGAACAGAAATCATTCACAGTGCAGATTTACCCACACTAAAATCAAATCACATCATGGTATAAACAAGTATTTACTATAGACATTATGCTACAAACAAATGTTCAACTTGCAATCTACATTCATTGCTTCTAAACCCATTTTAAAACAAATGTCATAA
Organism: Istiophorus platypterus; assembly: GCA_016859345.1. Lineage (NCBI taxonomy): Eukaryota > Metazoa > Chordata > Actinopteri > Istiophoriformes > Istiophoridae > Istiophorus > Istiophorus platypterus. The sequence continues at coordinate 21,780,434 of CM029122.1, forward strand.
TCATAAGCTGTGATGGTTGCTATACCATCACAGCTATTTTTTTCAGTTTGCTGTGCACGGTGGCTGTCTCTGGTTCTATTTCACAAGTTCCACAAGTTGTAGGAGCTGAACCAGTCGAGCAGTGCTTGTTCACACCAGAGCTCCCCAGCCAGCTGCTGCAGTTAAATGAGCCCCGAGCTTGTCACGCTGGTGTCCTCCTGGCTTTAACCATTCCATTTTTCTGGCGAGTGCATGGCTCCCCCTATATCACAGGTGGATCCTCAGGTTTACATGCAGAAGTCACATTGCTGAATTCTTTTGTGTTTTATATGATTTTGTGTGCCTACATGCATGCATAGTATTTAAAGCGTGGCAAAGCTCCATACACCAGTAAAAGGATTAGAGATGTACTTTAACCCCAAGAGGGAGCCCCACGGCACCGTTGTGACTGATCCACCATTTTTTGCTCCAGTGTCGTTTCATCCTGCTTATCTCCCCTTTAAGTCACTATTTTACTCTAATCTCTTCTTCTCTGCCTTGTAACTTAATCTTAACTTTTCCTCTCTTTCTTATTCTTCTTGCTGCTCCCCTGCTGTGCTAAAGTCACACAAAGCTACAGTTATATTAAGAAAGAATTGTGTTTATTAAATTGAACTGATTATTACAGAAGGAACAAAGGAAAGAAAGGATTTGTTAGAGATAGAGATGAGGTTGGGACAGTAATCACGGAGAAGGCCAGTCTGGTCTTGTCCAAGGGTGGATCGATACTAGGTGATGTAGGGACTGGTGGGAGGTGATTGTGGGGGCACTACAAGGGCTAATCATTTCAGTCATTACCCAGCTGTGTCTGCTGATTCCAGGGATTAGCAGACACAGGAACAGGGGAGATGTTGTGTTATTGCTAAAGGAGACTCTATCAGGGATTTGAGGAGCAGGAAAACACTGCCTGTCCCCAGTCACCTTTGGTAATTGTGCCTGCAGTACCATGTATGGGGAACTGGCAATGAGAGTGTATGCATATAAGAAGTGTGTGCTGTAGTGTGAGGGAGAAAAGGACAGAAAAAAGGAGGTAAAGGAGGCAATGTTGGCAATGCACATGCACACAGGTAAGAACTACACAGGAACACGTACAGGCTGTCTGTCTCCTTCTCTAACTCTCTTTCTCTTGTGTGCGATTTTAGGAGAGGAGAGTCGTGGGAGAGCTTACATGCTTGCCTGCCCACAAGCCTCTATGTGGAGCCGATCATTTAACAGAGAGGCTAGCTAGCTCCAGTGCCTGCTAGAGCTCTGTGAAAATTTCACACACTCCAACATACACGGCAGGTAGAAATAAGGGAAATTACATTTACGTCAGTGGTCAAAGGGTCACACCAGGCTAATTCAATCAGCAGCAGTTCCACTGTAGACTGTATCCTAAACTCTGATGTCAGACAAAAAACAAGCCTGTACAATTGAACTGTCATGTACAGTTGATCTCTTGAGAACAACAGCGACAATAGGCCTTGAAAGTACATGAATTACGAGACTTGGATTTGAAAACATTGCTCGCATTAGTGAATTATAAAAAGGGAACTTGAATATTTTCACATCAAGATCATTTTACTATCCACACAAGGTAGTACTCAGCCTGTGAGTAATACTGCTAGTTATATAATGTTTTTCATGGCAAAGGGTGAAAGTCTGAAATATTAACCTCCCCTGCAAACTGGGGGCATGGAGTTTGAAATACACGTACATTTCCCATGGCATGGAGGGTTTAACAAAATTTATGCCATAGAGTCACATTATGGTAATGTGTGGTCCAGGGTTTTTGGAGCTTGACCATGACTAGTGGCTAATGGCACTTTCACTGATATAAGTTATAATTATAATAAACTCACTTTAGAGTAGCTACAGCAGCAGATGTGTTATTATATAATAAATCAAAAATATATACAATGCTGATGAGAAATGTCATAGCTGTACTGCTGGGCTAAGTGCCAGCGCAGCTTCACACCTTGTAGTCTCGCCAATGCTGTGACCTGAAGGTAAAGCTGTGAATACAGAATGTGCATTTTGCCACCTGACTGCAAATGTTCAGAATTCAGAGGACAGTGCCTCACTGCTGTGGCTGCCCTCCAACACCTGCAGCTTCAGACACAGCTTCAAAAGGAAAGAACACTGAAAGCAAAGGCAGGATGTTTGAAAGGAGCTTAACATCCTCAGCAAAGGAACTTTTCAATCTTGCAGGCTGTATTGTGTTTTTGGACACGGGCAAAAGAGACGAATGAAGCTGTTGCGATAATCTGACCCAACAGCAACAAAATCCAAACTGGGAGTTATGGAGGAGGCATGCCAAATGCTAGCTAGATTCTAAAGTCAAAGAAAGTGAAGTTAACTGACTTTGACCTTATAATAAGAGACATACCCAACTTAAGCTTGACAGCAGAAAATCAGGTTAACCCTCTCTACCAGAGTTATTTCCAATTCATCCAGCATTTCACAGGGGATCACAAGAAATAACAAAAGTTTCAGAAGGGAAAATGAAAGAGGCGACACAAGGGAGAAATGCATGGTGGCAGCGGTGAGAGTGTCTGTGCATGTGTATGTGTTGGAGAGATTAAAGATATGACATGAGGAAACGATGCCAAGTTCCACCTCTTCGTCTTCTTTACCGAAGTTGTCCTCGTGGGCCCTAGTAAGTTTAAAAATAGAGCCTGTCTAATGGAGATGAGGGCCGAGGGGGAAAGAAAAGAAGAGCAAAAGCGTGCAGAGACCGGAGGACTCCTCCGTGGTAGGAGAATGCAATTTGAGATTGGCCAGATTGCTTTTTTTTTTCTCCTCCTTCTCCCCCTCGGCCACTCATGAGGCGTGATATGCACTGGCGGGATCCCTAAGCCGCCATAAGCCTGACGCCAGTGCCCACACCGCCGCCAAGGAGTCGTCGCACTCACAGGGCGAGAAAATCAGCGCGATGAAATAAAAGAGGGACTCCAAAAAGATCAGCAGGGATTTGAGAGTGATAGATGAGAGTCAGGCGAGGAGAGTCTGCGAGGGAGGCGAAGAGGGTGAGACAAGGGGGAGTGAGTGAATGGATGAAGGAGATAGCTTCTGTGGGATTATGGTGGGATATGGCAGAATGTAAATGTACTGTTTTCTGAGGCTGATTTCTCACGGTAATATTGGTGCATTGTTGCAGGGGCTTTGTCACACTTTTTCACACTCACTGAATGAAGCAGCTGGGCCCTAAAAAACAGACAGGAAGATTCGTCCTAGACGACACAGGTGTTAAATGTTTTCTTCTGTAACTTTCAGGAGGAGAGGGCTCAGCTGAAGCAGGACAGAAGGAGACATCTACCTGTGACATTTGCCAGTTTGGGGCTGAGTGCGATGTGGACGCAGAGGATGTTTGGTGAGTTTGCACACACAGACGCTCCCAAGAAATGCTGGAGAACTGCCATGTGACACTAGTTGACCTACACAACTATGCTCAGATTATCTTGATACCTTGAAACATTTGGCCTCAAGAAAAGTCCATTAGTCAGTTTGAACAAAAAGAAATTCAATAAAAACTCCCCCTTATACTGCATGCACCAGCTGATGAACACCCACTAAGGTTTAGTGCATGGTTGACCATTTCATTTAACCTCAATTACCAGAATAGGGCAGAGAGAGAAAGGGGTTTTTTGCTTATTCTGGAAATCCAATTACTATCCTTACAGGACTCGACAATATTAGGCCAAAAATGACTGACTCACACACAGAAAACCAGTTGGGGGAAGAAACAACATTTGTCATAAATTTAACTATTTACTGCAGATGAGGCAGATGCAGGTAATATGTTATTAGCTCCCCCACATGCATTAGCAAGGAAGCAGCACGAAAAACATCCTCAGGGGTACATATTAAACTTGCAGATGCAGAGCCTAATTAGATGGAGGCCATACTGGTGAACTGTTTCCCTGCACCAGACAATATCAACTTTTATTTATTTGCAGTCTGCAGCAGGAATTGAGCTTAAATGAGCCAACAATACGAATTTGGTGTCTAACAATGATCAGCTTGTACAGCAAAAAAAAAGCAGTGCTAATAAGCCAAAGCGTACAGCTAGAAATTAGAAGTGCCCTGAGAGTATGTCTGTATCAAACTGCTTGATGTAATGGAAAGATAATGTACCCTAGTGTGCAATAATCATAATGCCAAGGAATAGCTACATGATGCATACTGAGCCTTGTTCCCAATACCAAACAGCTAGTGTCCACTCGTCCTGATGCCCCCACTTCTACAAATGCACCTTAATATTCTACTAAAACACAGAAATTGATTTATAGGCAATTTCTTAGTCCCCAGAGGGAGATTTCATAAGGTCACAACAGCAAAACATACTGTCAGTGGTTTATGCTCACAAAACTGAAAACAGAAAAGAAAATGGAACATCAAGCCTACTTAGCACAACCTGAAATAAAGACAGTAACACAGTACATAACACAGAAAAGAAGAGCAGTTGATACAAACGGACATATAAATATTTCAGTGCCCCTTCTTGTAATACAGAATATTCAAGTACTTCTTAATCTTTCAAAAGCACCAAGCTGTTCTGATAAGATTGTTTCTGGTGAAAAATCAGGCAGGTAAGTGCAACCCAACCATGGATAATTTTCATCAAACATAAGCCAACCACTTGCATAGTCCAATCAGGCAGCAGCTAATTTTAATCAAACAAACTATCAGTTAATCAAACAATGAGTGAGAGAGATGTCTGCAATCAAAGACAATGCGAAGTGACCCTGTAAAGTGATCTTTTTATAATAATGAATTATTCTTATTTTTATACAAGCAATACAGAGTAATAAATAACTGCTGTTCTGTAAGTTTTCAGCCATTTTAGGAAGTTTGGATAATGATGCTTTAGAGTATATAGGACTCAGAGTGGAGAGCCATTCTGTTTTCACTGCATTACTCAGTCTGACTTTTGTTAATCTTGGTCTTGCTCTGTTTTAAAGGGGGTTTTCATTTTGCCCCGACCGATCAGTTGCGAGCATTCACACTGCTGTTTTAAGAGAATAGTTTAATATTTTGTGAAATATACTTATTTGCTGTATTAGTGAGAGATCAATCGAAATATTGATACCACTCTCATGTATGTTTGTCAAATAAGAAGCGGGAGCCTGGAGAGGGTTACCTTAGCTTAGCACAAAAAGCAGAAACAGTCTGACACATAAAGTAAACTTCTTTTTTACAGTTTGCTGTTTTTAGGGTCAACAAACAAGAGATATGCTGTGTTTATCTGTGAGCTGATAGGAACATTATTTTAAATTTGGACAGGACTGTGTAGTGGCAGGATTGCAGCAGTTTCCCCTTGTTTCCAGTCTCTGTGCTAAGGTAAACCGACCATCTGGCTGTATCCTCATTTTTAACCATGCGGACGTAACAGTGGTATCAATGTTATTATCTAACAACTGGCAAGAAAATGAGGAAGTGTGTTCCCCAAGATCTCAAACTAGTCCGTTTTGAAGTATTTCCTGTCGGAATCCGACAATATGGTCACTGCCTTATTAGGCAGTCACAGAATTATCACGTTTCTGATATGTTTGTAGCTGTGCACCACAGAGTGCTATGTTGTCAAACCTGGCGAGAAAAGTTGTCAGATATCCTTGTCTCGTGATCACCATGCCCAGCACTCATTGTTGTTCGTATTGCTGTGGGCCTGTTGGGTTGGGCCATCATTGGGTTTACAGCATGAGGTCTGAAATTACTTTCCAAAATCTAAACATGTCTGAAGACACTTGAAACTGCTGGTGGCATCAACAATGTTGCCTTAAAAAAATGAATCCCTCACTGTATTCTACTTTTGTTATACAATTGTATAATTATTTTTATACAATTTGAGAGCATAAAGGAATGTATGTCCATTACAGTGAAAAGTTATCTTCATTCAATATGATGCCCTGACTACCACTGAGCATCTTGGTAAGGAGAAAATTGCTATTTCAGCCACCTTTTTCCCCCAAGTAACCTTCTTTTGATGCTGTTTGTCATCATTTTTCAATCATCATTTGATTTCAAATAAAGTAGAAACATGTGCTGAGTGATGTAAAATACAATAGGTATGTTGGCTGAACTCTAATGCACTTGACCCTGCTGTAGCAAAGAGCCTTGCAATCCTCACATTACCCTTCTGTAGCTCTCTGTACTCTGGAGGCAGGCAGCTGGCAAAAAAGACCAATTTATCCCTCAAGGATCAATAGTGTCACAAAAACCCATTTAGATCCATTTGTGGTGTAAAACTGTAATTACCCACGAAAACCCATGCTTTCAAACCCATCAATAGCACCCATCAGTGTTGATAGAATTACGGGAGGGGGAACCGATAGCAGGCTAGTCATAGAGAGGGGCTGCAGGGACACTTGCTGTGTGAACGCTGGGTTTAGACCTCCTGACAAAAGAGCAAAGAGCCTCTCAAAGCCAACACTTACATCTTTATTGAGGCCCATTCTTTGGAGAGCAATAGGGTATTCCACCAAAAATACAGATAGTCTAGAGACACGAACGCATTTACACATATACACACTTTATCCACTGGAAGCCCTCCACACATTACTACCATGGAATTATTAGAGCCACTGGGCCAACACCCATTGGTGGTGTTAGGATTAGTTACATGTCAAACCACCCTTCCCATATAGTAACAAAAGACACCCAGAATGTATTTGTGGTCGTTTTTCTTTCATTTTGGTTGTTTTGCATGTAGTGGTACTTGTTTTGTGCCTTTTTGCAAACATTCACATTTCTCTGTAGTTGTTTGATTGACTTTCCTACAAAAAATATTAACGCTCCAAACTAAGGCTCTGGCCAGAACCCCTGACTCTTTTGGCCTACGTCCAAAATTTATGATTACTTAACTAAAACCTTTAAATGTTACAAAGCACGGCAATATTATCATACTGTGTGTGTGTGTGTGCTAGTGTGTGTGACTTCACTGCCTTCGATTGTTTGCTTATATGCTGTATAGCCTTTCTTCTCTCATTCTCTGTTTTTCTTTCTGCTTCAAAATAGCTTTTTTCTCTCAGTTGCTATGTCTCTCCCGCTCAGTTTTCAAAGGATTACAGTGAAATTTGAGGCTAAGGATTATGAAAATCGATGTTCAGTTGCAATAAGGTTTGCTGCTAAGGATTTGTACACAACATGAGACAGTCAGTTGGTCTCATCTGCTTGGTGTGTGTTTGTGCGTGTGTGTGTGTGTGTGTGTGTGTGTGTGTGTGTGTGTGTGTGTGTGTGTTACCGGCTGTTTGTGAGTGTTTACATGTGTGTAAAGTGGCCTTTTCAGTTGGGAGCCAGCAGACAGTCTAGGGGCGGGGGGCTTTGATGGGAGGGAAATTGCAGAGAACTAATCAATAAGCCACATCCTGCTACGAAAGTATGCTCACGCACACATCACACACTCAGTTATGTACAGTGGACACATTCACACCCAGAACCAACTTTCATTAAGCATCTCTTTTCACTTTTGTATCTCTCAGCAGAACGTGTGAAGCAATAATTGGGTATGTGAGAGAGAAAACGGTGAAAAACTACATTTTTCACAAAGTTATTGCTGTCTCATGAATATGACTGTTTGTGCACACCTGTCTTTTGGTGTTCAAGTCTGTGCGAGAAGCATTAGGATGTGTTGACGCACTGCAGTCTAGTGGTATAGTGCCTATTATGGAGAAAGTGAGAGTCCTCATTAAAAATGTATGGAGCCCAGACATCAGCCAAAGACCAACAGCCGCCTCTTGGGATGGCCGAGACTTTGAAAGCTCTTCAGTGATGGGAGGTTGTAGGGGGTAGTTTTGTGTATACATCCACAAGTGCGCAGTATTACACCTATATTTTCTCTTTTTTTATTAAGTGTGGAAATTTCCTTTTGGCTCAGGAGCTCCTAAGATGTCGCTTTATTCCTAGTTCCTCACAGTTCTTCTTGCTGCTTCCTTTCATACTGAAACTGTTCTAATTTATACTTTTTTATGATATCACATACACTTTTAATTGTAAGCCCAATCTTTTCTTGAGGGTGGCTGCAAAATTATAGTCTGGGTTGTCTCATATTTAAGGGTTAACCCATTTTTGTTCTCACTTGCCTCTAGTGTTATCTACCTGTACAGATAATTTTAGCTTTAAGTGATGGGGTGTTAAAAATCCTGCTTTTGGGATATCTGCATCCACCTCAAAAGAGTGGGTGTGTGCCTATCCTATTGTCAGATACATAATCCATGATCCAATACAAAAAGTGTAGTAGATAGATTTGTAATAATGTAATAGATATACTGATTCAAAGCCAATTCAGTACAATACAATTTATTTTCAGTTTCAAAAAGATTAAGTTTATTCAATTTAGTTCTTTTTCAAGGCTATTTATGGTTTTGAGCACCAGTAACTAAAGGAGATCTTTATTTCCTCAGTTTTTTTTTTTTATCAAATTTTTTTGAATAAGACTTGCCCAGAAATATGATGCATATTGCAGTGATAAACTGGAAACTAGCTATTTTTTTACTGAAATTCTGCCACCTTAGTAGAGTTTACCTCTAGGTCATTATCCAGAATTGAGTAGAAAGATTAAACGGCCATCGGTATATTTTATGATACCACATTATATTTTGCAGATGAGAAATTCAATGTAAATTTCTGCCAGTGTTGTACAAGTTAGAGTCAGCATATGGCTCAGCATAAGGTCGATCACACTGACTGGCACACACACACAAGCAAGCACAGACAGCATCGAGTGAGAAAGTGTTGAAAAGGATTGTTTTTTGGTAGCCATATCAAGTTTTGCTAAATGTCACAAAGAATTTACATCAAACCTCAGCAGATGAAACCAAGCTATTTTCATGGCTAGAGATTGTCTAGGGGCAGGAGAGAAAATTTGTTTTTCTGTAACTTGGCTGAATGTATCCTTTATACCAGGCTACAGCAATTAGGTTCATCCATGGGCCAGTTTTGTCAGATTTGCTCTTTGGGGGGGCAACACAGTTTTACATATGTGGTGGAGATGCAACCCTATATGTTGACTATGTTTTTTCTTCAAGACCAGAACAGATTCGTTACTTTGTTTTTCTCAGGGAGTTCTTTCTTAGGGAGTTTCCCATTAGGAGCTAATAGTTACATCAGTGTCCGTTGCTTTTAAACTTATTTGGTTTAAAAAAAAAAGAGAGACACACATCTTAGTGCTGCAGCTAACAACTATTTTCATTTTTGATTCATTTTCAGTTACTAAGTTAATCATTTTGTGGGTAAAAAAACAGAATAAAGTTGGAAAAAAATTCCCACTTTTAAAAAGCTAGAGCCAGGGATGGTTTGCCATTTTCAGTAACCAAGTAACGTTTACAGCTGCAGCTCATACAGATAAATTTAGTTTGTGTTGCGCGACAAGACTTAAAATGTAACTGAATTGAATAAAAAGTTAAAGTTACAGTTATTGTTGTCCTAGAAAGTGTGTCTACTAGACTTTGTGTATGAGACAGAAATCATATTGCACCTGAATTTACACAAACCTGTTATTTACATTGTTATTAACTGATAATTCCTGAGAAAAAAAAATGCAAAAGGTTTGATGTTGACAGTAACAGCTGTTGGGGGGGGGGGTATTTCTGTTCAAGGGCCGAATTGACCCATAAGCTGCTCTTTGCATACCTCTGCTATTAAACGGGGTGTTACAGTCGCACTGTGTAACCCTCTGCAGTGGCAGGTCATTCGTAGTTGCGTCGGCTCACTTTCACTGTCATGCGGGATTTTGGCTATTTCATGCCTCTACACAATTGTGTTCTCTCAGATGCATAACGAAGCCTTTCTTCACATCAGTCTTACTTTGCTGATCCATCATTACAACAGTAGCTGAGCACTGCCACGCTTTGCTGCACAGCGTTTCAATCAACATCAATGTCAGCGGCACGAATCATCATGGCTGATTGCAACAGTGTGTGTGTGTGTGTGTGTGTGTGTGCGTGTGTGTGTGTGTGTGTGTGTGTGTGTGTGTGTGTGTGTGTGTGTGGGCACAAGTTTATGTGTTGGTGGGCGCCCACGTGGGCGTGTATGCAAATGCATCTGTAAGCCAGCTGAATGCCTGTGCTTCACTGAGAGCTTGGAACCAGGGGAAAATGAAAAGACCAGGAGAATAATGACAGAATTTATAATTACAGAACCTAGTGTTCAGCACCACTCAGCAGCAACTGTCTGGGGAAGACAATCTGGGTGTAATTTCTGCTGATCAGGCCTGCCACACACTTAAGGGTCACACTATATGTATGCTGAAATACACACATACATACATACACACATACTGCATATGTGCACACACAAACAGAAGCACAGAATGTCTCAAACCGAGATCTCACCGAAAATTGTGGTGTGGCTGCAAATTGCCCCGTTAATTTGCAAGAGTTATAAACATCGAGTAAGCTCCTGATTCACTGAGGAATTAATGCATTACAGTATACCACAGAAACACAGCAGAAATACAGGTTTTATTGAAGGATATCACTGATTCAGTATAGAAAGAATAAGTTAATGATTGGCTAATCATTGGTTATCACTTGCTTTTAAGAATAACAGAGAATTTCCTTTTGAAGATGATGCAGACCACACATTAGTATTTGTGCTCAGGTGTGAGAGTAATACACAAGACGTGACTGTAGCCCCGAAGCCGAATGTACTGCAGTTAACCTCATCCTCATCAAGATCATTCCTAGAATTGCTCAGCTGAATATTGTTGAAGGTTTTTATGGTGTAATACCAGTGACAGACTGATCTGCAATCTTCACTGACTTTTTCAGCAAGCTGTCTCAGTGTGTACTATAATAGTATTAGCCTATAAGTCATTATTTTCCTTTTAGACTACTGTCAATGTTATCTAGCATAAATTTCATATCTGAGAATTTTCAAATAGTGGCTATGTGCCAAAGTTTTCCTCCACAATCCTAAAATTCACAGCTTTATCTACAGTTCTTTCATTGTTAATTGCTTCCTGCTTTTGTAAGGGTATGTAATTTGTCAATCAAGCCCTCTGTGCAGCCTGTGTCTGTTTTTGCTAAGTTAAATCCATTTGCTATTGTGTCAAAATGAATGTGCCAAAACCCAGCCTGAATAGGCTTATTATGCATGGTCCAGCATCCTGACTGAGAACAAGCTGTACAGTTTTTTTTTTTTCTGTCTAATTTAGAATTCCTGAATGAAATAGCATTTGTGTTTCTCACAAACACACGCATAAGTCGATCTTAAATAAAGATGCTCTCATTTCATTAATATTTCAGATCTCATATATTTTAGATCTTGACATCGATAATGAATAAAATAGGAAGTTTGCTGATCCGATATGGTTTTTTTCCTCTGTAGGTGCGTGTGCAACATCGACTGTTCCCACATCAGCTTCAACCCGGTGTGTGCCTCAGATGGTCGTTCCTATGACAACCCCTGCCAGGTGAAGGAGGCGTCCTGTCAGAAACAGGAACGCATCGAGGTCAAGTACCTGGGCCACTGCCAAGGTCAGACACTCAAACACACATACATTCATGCACTGACTCTAAAGATGCGACAGCACCTTCACACACACAGCGGAAGCTGTCAATCTGTCTGCCTGAGCAGGTGTTCACTTCAAGTTGAAGTGGGGCCATGAGGGTAAATGAGGCAGCTTGCTGAGCTAAATGCAGACAGTGTGATTCTGTACCTCCCTCCAGCTGCAGGTCCAACCACATTTCATAATGAAAGATATATTCACTCAATCATATTTTAGAATAGTGTGCAAAGATAATCCTAAAAACCCCACACAGCTTTCACTCTCATGTTTATTGATAATTTTACTAAAGGGTAATCCCCTCTTTTTAGTGTAGTATCTTTTATTCAATTGTGGTATTTGTTTGTAATGGTTCCAGGCACAAAGTTATTTTATTAATCTGTGTGGTTAAATCCCTAAACTGAATCACATCACTAATCCGTGTGGGAGAAGACAAAGGCACATAAGATTTTTTCTCCTGAATATGATTATATATTCATTTTATTTAATTTTATTTATTTAAGGGTTGATCCACCAACATCCCAATTTCTCGTTATTTTCATTGATTTTGCCTTACGACCGGGCTGAAACTGTCATCAGGTGGAGAGACAGGCAGTGACCTATCCACAGTGGCAATTTGGGGAGGTGTTCAGGTCTCAACTGTTGGCAGCTTTTTATGAGTGCATCTGAAAACATTTGACTGGCTCTGCTTCCACATGGGAAAAACAGGGCAATTGATTGAGATGTGAGAACCAAGATGAAAGCTTTCAGAAGTGATCGGGAGTAAAGCAATCAGGGCTAACTAACTCTTTGAACACAAGTAGAAATCTGTATTCCCCCATGTTACACCATTTGGGTCAGACCACCCTGATCGATTCGATCATGCTTCCGCACATTGTGTTTCAGGAAAAGTGGAGAGAGAAACAAATGTCATGAAACTCTGTTATGAAACTGCCAATTTTAGAGACCCCGTGTTAGCCAGGATTCAGTGAAACCTTAGATTGCTGCTTTACTATTCTTCCCCATGTGTAACTTGTCATATTACTGAGAAACAATTCTACATTTTATTTGTCTTTTTCAGGAAATAGTCCAGCATTCTACTGTAATTCGTACCAGCCCGGAACAACTGAATGTACTGGCAGTCTTGCTAAGATGTTTTTTACTGATACAGTTGGACATTATACATTTAACCCGATGCTTAAAAAAACAGGTGCTGCATCATTAGGAGCTCAAGTTGTCAGCAATGGGTAGAGCTAGAAAAAATAAAAAGAGGAGTAAAAAATGGTGACATTTTTTGTATCTGTAGTCTCTTTAGTTTGAAACATCTCCCCTATGAGAAGTGTTAAAATTAATGTATTTTAAGGGTTATTTTTTCCTTAAGTAAATATACATACAAGAGTCTAGCTTCTGACTTCATCAAAATGCTTTTTCTTTATTTTATTTTGCTGTGCTTCTGGTGATGTACAAGGAAATAAAAGAGCAAAAGAAATATAAAACAAAAATTATAATCACAGTTCTAGCCTCATTTCATGCCATAATTCTTGCATCACAAATCTAGGAAATACTCTTGCACATTCAGTTTGAGAGAATTAATTCACTTACAACTGAAAAAAATCAATTGCACTGAAATTGCTATGATTGGAAGGAGGTTTTGTCCAGCCATTGTGAGGAGGGAAGTTCAGTTTAACCTCAATAAGGCGAACAAAAAAGCATTATTGCCTCTGATTTTTTCGACCTGACTCTGCTCCATTCTCTCCTTTGTTTAGTATAGTACATTACAGGAGATGGTCTCGGAATTTGAAAAGAATGGTTCACATTTATACTCATTAACTAGACAGACCCACACACCCCGTGACTTTTATTGCAACCATAATTTACATTTAACTCTCTTATTGCTCTGGCATCAGTTTGAGCATGTAACTCCTAATGGAGGGGGTTGGAGCTATAGTAGAAGTTGTGATGACCTGGGATCAGTTTTTTTTAAAGTGTCTTTCTCCTTTCCAGGTGACATCATAACTGGAAACCAAGGCGGGGATGGACACTTTGCACGGACTGACCTCACAGGTGAGTACATGTGTAATGGTGGCAGATGCCAAATGACATGCTGCAACCTTGTCACTAGAAATTATATTGCTATGCAACCAAACTGCAAAAGCAAATATAATTTGTCTGAAACATAAATACTTAGCTAGATTATTTTCGGAGGTGTCATATTTTTTGAATAAATGAAGTGCTATAGTTGTTAAAGGTAGTGGAGTCAGTAGAAAGTGGTTGAGGTTGATGGTGGGCGTACTAAGCACAGGACTGTCATACGAGAGACCAGGGTTCACATCTTGAGTCCCATCTGTAACAAAAGCACTTTGGTTATAATTAGGGACAGATTGTGGCTTTGGTTATATGTTAATAAACAGCTTGTGTCTAGAGTCACTGTAAAGTTTTTCTGTAATAAACCAGACCAGGATTTTTCCTAAACCTTAGCCAAGTGCTGTAACAGTTTAAACAGAAGGATAACAGAAATTTACTAATGCATTTCTTCCTCTCTTAATATTCTAATCTGTTTCTTTCTTGTACCTTACACTAATGTATATGCACAAGCATATGTACATTCAGTATTCATGGATTTATGTGTATGTGTGTGTGTATGTATGTTTGTGTGTGTGTCTCTTTATTTGGGTTTGTCTGTGTGCGTGTGTGTGTGTGTGTGTGTGTGTATGTGTTTGTGTGCATGTGTCTCTGTATTTGGGTTTGTATTTGGGTTTGTGTGTGTGTGTGTGTGTGTGTGTGTGTGTGTGTGTGTGTGTGTTCACACAGTAGAGGAAACAGAGGAGCCAAGGAACGGGCTAGCTCGTGGCCTGTACATCCCCTGTCCAGATCACTACAAAAACTACTGCGTCCATGGAGAGTGTCAATTTCCAAGTATCTTGGCCCAGCCCTCCTGCAGGTACACACACACACACACACACACACATACACACAAATATATTATTATTCTATATGTGAGGATCAGCGATGGTAGTACTTTTAGTCATTTGCCTTTTATTTGAAGCTGGACAGAAGATAGGTGAAAGGGAATGTGGCGAGCGAGAGGGAAATAATAGGCGGCAGGTTCCTGGACCAGAATCAAAAATGAAGACACTATATATGGTATATCCAGTAGAAAGTACATGACATGCATCATAACCACTATGCCATCAGAACACCCGATTTTTGCCATTATTTAACAGTTAATGTAATATTTGAAGACAGGGTCTGAAACTTCCACTCAAATGTTAGGTAACCAGACAATATTTCCTAAATATGGTCGAATTTCAGTATAATACACTGTGTCGGGACTATTGATTATTAACTCATAATGATGAATGGTTTTTAAATAGCTAGCAATCAATAAGGCTACATTTACATATACTGGCTATTGAGAGCTACAGTGCATGAATTCTAATGTAACAATCAATTGAACTATATCTTTATACAGTGTAACGCTGACTGAAGTATGCCTATAAACAGACCCTGCATCAAGCAGGATTTAATGATGCTCTCCTACTGTCTCCTTCCCCAATATGCAGACACTGAATGAAAGCATGTAATGGATAATCAGTTGTAAAATTCAGCAATAACTTGCTAAAGTGCTAGAGTCCATGGATTTTTCTATCAGGCTTGTTTATGTCGCGTTAACACAAGCCATTGCACCGAGAGCAGTAAGTGTTTTGGTCCCTCCTGCTGTAGTATTAGGCTGGGCTGTTGATCAGTCAAATATACCGCTCTGCTTCAAATGAATTCCATGGTGGATTGCTCGCTAGACGTCATTTCTTTCATTCATCAGGCATTATGATCTTGTTTTTCAAGTTACATTTTAATTGGGTCTTGATATTATTGTCAGACCCCGCACTTTGTAGCATCATCATCGATCTGCCAATGATAATACTTGGCTTTGTATACACTGATGCTCTAAATGATATTTTTTAATGACATTTTTTATATTATCATTGGAGGAAATTACTGTGTAATTTGAACAGGGTTGTTTGTAGTGACAAACCCAAATAGAAGTTAGATTTGTCAGGTAGCTAGAAAAATGATTTGTAGTGAATGCTGTCTGCTGGATGTGCAAGTAGGTAATTGCAATCACATCAGGCATATCATCTTTATAAGGTCATAATATGTTAGTATTGTGTTCACAGTTGCTTGCCCTGCCCCTTAGAAACATTGACCTAAACCTAGTCCTAATTCTAGTCCCGAATCCAAAGCTTCCACTCAAAGCATGATTACAGTTTTCAACTACTTGGATTTTACATGTGTAGGTTTCAACAAAATAAGATGATCCAAGTTCTTCCTAGGATGGATTTCCACAGAGTGCTCACCTCAATCTTGCAATGTTAAGGAAAGTGATAAAAACAAATTCTGGATCTAGCCCCTTTAACTGGATCAGCACCAAAATTCAATGGGTTTTTCCCTGGTCCATGCCCCATCCCTCTACCATGTTTGGTGCAAATTGGTACAGTACTTTTTGCATAATGCTGCTAAAAAAATAAACAAACAAACAAACAAACCAACTGACAGGGGTGAAATAAAAACCTACCTTCTGGATGTAATAAACTAGAATTGTACTTTACAGAAAAAAAACTGTCCTCACTTTAGAGGATTTTGTCATATTTGAGTCTCATAAGTATAGAAGCAAACACAGATTACACACACACAACCACACTTGCTGAACATCAGTCACACTGTTGCAAATAACAGTATTTTCACACACAGCACATATACACATTCACATAAATACACAAAATGCAGACATGCATTTCTGCAGACATACATAGCGGGATGGTATTAAAACTAAACAACCACACCTACTCACACACACACACACACACACACACACACACACACACGAACACAAACACACAGTGAATCTATATGCATGCTCCTCAGGTCTGCCATCTTTTATAGCCTGATAGTGTAGCAGCCAGGGGGTCTTGGTATCTCTCTCTCCCTCTGTCTCTCTCCTTTCTCTCTAACCTCACTCATCCCAGCTCGACCTGCAAGGCAGTCTTCTTACATACAAAACATCAGAAAGTGAGTGTGAAAGGTCTCTGCTGCCCCCTACTGTAGGTTGTAGGAACTTGACGCTGTATTGAAACACAGGGGTCTCTGTGGGAGTGGTGCAGGTCTGTGTACATGTTTGTGGAAATGGATCACAAGGTTGCACTGTTCATCTCACACACTGTCGGGTCGAAGGGAATGAGAACGTGAGGGGGACTGTGTTTGTAATGTGTGTGTTTGTTGGTACCAAACAAGGATATGCAGGTGCTAGTGGGTAACAACCTCCCCAGAGACAAGTGAAGAAGAGGAGATGGAGAAAGAGAGTGAGAGGGAGAATAGGGGGTGGGGGTTAGTTTGTCTCGGAGGACGACAAACAATCATCTCCATTAGTCTCTCTCTCTGTGCATGTGTGCTTGTTTTACTATATTCCAGTCATCCGAGAACCGAGAGCCCACTATACTGCAGTATGTGTGTGCATGCGTGTGCATGTGTGCGTGTGCGTGTGTGTGTGCATTTGTGTGTCTGGCTCACTCAGATTCAGTATGTCTACACTGAGTGAGCTATATCTAAAACACTAGAAAATGATGGTCAATGTTAAAAATGAAGTGTAATATCATGTCGGGGAGTGTGTCATGATGAAAGAGCTCATGCATCATTAGTAGTCTACTTCTAACTAAATTTTTATTATATCTGACTGAATTGGCATATATTCATCTTAAGGCCCTTTTTATTTTCTGTTCATTAGGTAACCACACATGTTTAAATATAAGACACTTTTTAATGGCAAGTACAATGTGTATATGTGAACAAAGGAGGTGATGGCTTGGCGGAGGCTGCATAGAAGCAAAGAGTTCATGCACTAAGCCGGGTTTTCATGTGCCCACACTAATCTGATGTCAAATCAGGTTTGTCGGTAGCACATAGCTGGCTCACTTTTAACCAGCATAGATCATCACAGTAACCTTTGCTGCACAGCTTCCCTGAGCAGGTTAATGTTAGAGGATGAGATCAGAACCCAACGCCAGGGTGTCATCATTCCCACAAGATGCTGACATGGACATGCAGTAAGAACCAAATGTTCTCAGTGGATGAGGTAATAAGTAATTAGGAGAAGCACTTGTTCTCTAGGCTTTCCATTTCTAGTCTGGCTTTTAAACCAGAGCTTCTAACATGGAGGGAGAGTTTTGGAGAATAAAGACATAATAGTCCTTCATTCCCAGCTGATTCCTGACAGTGCTGATGCTTTTACAGTTTTATTCCATCGGTGCACCTCAGTATAACACGAGGTGGCTTTTTGATGATTATGGGAAATAAGAGGTGTACCATGTGTTGTCTGTTATTACAAAAATAATCCACATATATTAAACCTTTCCATGATTACTGATACAATATTTCTCTCAGATAGACCTTCTCAGGCATGAAATACTTTTCTTCTCCTCTCCCCTGTTTTCTCTGCCTGCACAACAGAAACATCTTATGTCACTGTGAAGTTTTGGTCCATCACATGTTAATAATAGTTTGTTCATCAAAAAAAAATCTTACTCTAAACTAAAGACATGTATAACAACCCCCACACTTATTTATAGTCTTAGCCTTGCTCTTAATAATTTCTGAATTTTTTATAAATCATTTCTAGTGTTTCTACAGCTTATTGTCCTGTTTTAGTTATGGTATTATAATGTATACATTTTATATTATTATTAAGCATTTCATCCATGGTTCTGTTGCTTGTGCTTAACAACTCCCCTTCTTGCACATGAACTCCCTCAGAGCTGCATTGGAAAAACCACAGTTAAGAGAGCAAGTTGATAACCAGCTTAATGGTCTCAGTGATCCAGAATCACCAATGTCCTGGCTCATTGAAGCCAGGGAACCCAGAGAAACGCAGACTGAGGTGAACTTGTTTCACGGTACAGGCCCCGGAATCTTGTAGGAAATGACACATGCAGCCAAAGCTGACCAAACACAGTTCTTGCTGTCTCTGTGGGGTGTCTCTGTAGCTTCTTCAGCACCAGTGTTAAATATTTTAGCAGGCTCACACCAGCTGTAGCTAATGCTACAGCGTGATTATGGTGGCAACAAGCATTGATACAGCAGCTATGATGTATCCCCTTAACACATTACTATAATTCCAGCTTTAGCATGGACAAGGGCCGAAAAGGAAGAGAACACTAGACACTTCAAGCTGTAAACTGTGAACCTAGTCGCATTCTATCTTTCTGCTTCTGTCACCTACTGCAAGCCCCATCAGTCATGTTCATCTCAACAGTCACAGCAAAGAAAAAGCACAGTCACACAAATGCATTGTTCCAGCAAAGTATCTTTATCAAACAGGCACTGACGTTTCCTTTAGAAAAACAAAAATCCTTAACCTGTCTCTGAGTTCAAAGGAATGACTGGTTTTCTCTCTCTTTCTTCTCTCTCACTCATGTGCATGTATTTTTGTGTGTGTGTGTGTGTGTGTGTGTGTGTGTGTGTGTGTGTGTGTGTGTGATCTCAGCTGTCACTCGGGTTTTAGGGGACCCCAGTGTGACATCAAAGAGTACAACGTGCTCTATGTGGTGCCAGGCTCCGGTAAAATGCACTATGTCCTCATCGCCTCTATCATTGGAGCACTTCAGGTGGTCATCATCTGTGTGGTGGTGCTCTGCATTACCAGGTGAGCCATGCCCTAACACACACACATGCACACACACACACAGACATGCACATGCACACAATCAAACACAGCTTACTAATGATCCTTGGAGCAGTTTTTGTTCAATGCTGTGCGTATTTTAGAGTCACATGTGGGCTGTGGAGCTCCTATGCCCGGAGGAAACAACTGAAAGGTCACCTTGGTTACACCATAGATAGAAAGTAATGTCACTTTCCCTCTGGACATGGACACACAGAGACACACAGACATCTGAAAGGATGTAGAGTATGCATACAAGCACAGATACACACAGAGAGATGTCTATGTAGGAAAGCCCCCCCCCACACACACACACACACAGACACAAACACTTATAGCTTGAAGCTAGTGTGCCTCCGGCTGACCTAAGTAATTTATGACATTTAATAAAAGATTTTAAAATAGTTTTGGCTAGTACAAAAGTGCTCCTTCGAGCAAAGGAGGGGAGGAGGAGGAGGAGGAGGAGGAGAGACAAAATGTGTGAGCAGTTGGAAAGGTACAGAATGAGAGAATGAGAGGGTAAAGAGAAAGAAGGAAAGAATAAATTCTAGCACTGAATACAGCCTCTGTAGCATTAATGTGTCCAGCTGTTCAGCAATGTTCATTTATAGCAAAAGTAATAGAAATTTATAAAAATGCTCAGCCTTATAAAAGTCCACCATACAGCAAATGTCTCTCACTTGTTACCATGGAGACTACTGAATAAACAAATGTGTTAAATGAATTTACACAGACACAGTCAGTCAATCTGGCTATGATCTCACCCACCTCAGTGTCCTGTCTAATGGACCAACTGAGCTTTTTTATGTGTTTCATGAATATTGCTAGACTTTTATGTGATTTCCTCTTATTATAAAAACCGTTCACTTAAAGAACAAACAGGTGTGAACTTAAAAGGTCATCTCTGTGTTTTGTCTCCTGTGTATGACATACTGTCACATTGTGGAAAAGGTCTGCTCCAAAGGTTGTCACTGCAACCTTTACTACCATGTTATTGCCACATTATTCTACATTTTCTCCACTGTCAACAAATTATATACAAAGTCTATAAGCTACAATGCATTAGTTTATCTCTGTGGACTTTCAGACTAACCTATCCTATCCCCAAGCCTATTGGATCTCACTGAAGATGTACAGTTTTATGCAAACGGACAAGGGACATATTTTGATTTTTAAAATAAAAGGAAGTAAATGAAGCTTCTGTAGCAAACATACTTTTAATAGTAGCCAACATTCTTCAAATAGAATAAAATTAAATAGTAATTGTGGCAATGAAAAGTTTGGGCACCAAGTAAGTACTTACTTCCACCCTCACGGTTCACAGCGGGCAAGATGTTCTTTTCATTTAATGTTGTTTCCTTTTTTTATCCCAACATTTACTGAACGTGTACAAGGAGATCAATTTTAACATCATCTGTCAACATTACTTGTTTCCAAAATGACTCTTAGATGTTACTTGCATTCTTCAGATTTTGAGATGAGGTAGCAGGTAATGCCTCCTCCTGATACCTCTTCCACACAGACCCTGTCTGGGCTTCAACGCACCAGCAGTCCTGTATCAATTAAACATTGAAGAAAGACTCATGTTTAATGTTTGCTACAGGGGTTTTATGTACTTCTTTTCACTTCAGAAATCAAAAAAATATGTAATTTGCCCAGGCTCAGTAATTTCCTAAAACAACTGGTAACTGTAGTGGTTTAAAAAATGTTGCATGAGCAAATCAGTGTACTTATCTAAACTCTATTTTTGCCCCCCTTACTTTTACAGTTTCCCACTAATGTCTAAACAGTGTGCTCTCACTTTCCAGCTAAAATAATCCATGAGGAGTTAATAAAAATACTCTTTCACTGATATGAGACGCCATCAATTATTACTGTAAGCTCACAGCAATGAGCTTTATTAAATGCTCTGAATGTTCCAATGAGTTCCTATGGGATGTTTTGCCCTGAGTTTCACCTTCTCAGGTAACATACAGTGTTGCCCTCCCCAATTTGTGGAGGTTGTTGAGCGTATGCATCTAAAGAAGGCTGCAAGCACTGCACAGGGCTGAAAAAGTATTTTAAACTACTCTGCTTATTTCAGGGAAAAGAAATTATTTAATCTCTGAATTTATTTACAGTTAAAAATTGAACATCAATCAAGGAAAAGTCAGAAAAGGACAGTTCTCTTTTTTCTAAGTAAAGATGCAAATATAATCTTATTGATTATAAAGCTTGGAGTATCTATCAGCATAACGCAATAGAAATGTATTGTTGTTGCACTAATAATTCTTGAAATGAGCATCAGTTGACCACTCAGCAGTTGACACAGGCGTGAATTGGCTTTTAACTTTCTCTCTGAACAATCATTTCACAGGTAAGCATAGCTGAAATCACAGCACGGCTGTTGTCTTAACTTAAGTTTCCCATGATTTTGTTACACAGCATTGCATTTATAAAATCAGTGTTTAAGCAGCAGAGCAGTTGCTTGGAATTGGCTCAGAGGCAACTGCTGGTTAACGTGTTGTCTTAATGGGCCACGTTTCAATTACTATTTCAAACCATTGTCTGACAACAGAAACAGAAAAGCACATAAATGAGAACAGCTTTACTGGGAATTCAGCTGTATTGAAATACTGTATACGTGAGCACAGAGAGAAGAAGTGAAGCAAACAGATAAATAATCTTATTTATTTAGCAGCATTTTCCTTCATTGTTGGTTTTGGTCTTAAATGGAATTTGTTGTCAATAAGAAAAATACTGATGACTGCAAGCTCTAACCTTCAATAAATGATTTGAGGACAACTAAATTGAGGTCTATAAAAACAGTAGAATTGCATCTGAAAAATCTTTCAGAGCTGCAGATTCTTAGCATAGCTAACCACTGCCATGTCCCTTCATGAACCTCTCCCCCACCTTCTTCCCTTTGTACAGGAAGTGCCCACGGACCAACAGGATCAACCGGCAGAAGCAGAACAATGTCCACTTCAGTTCAGAGAACACCATGCGCGCCTCCACTCGACTTATCTGAGCCCACATACAGCGGACAGAGTCCCCCTCCACTTTACGGAGAGCTATGGCGTTTAATGTTCCCCCTTTTAGGCCAACCTCGAAAATTAGGATCTGCTTCCCCTCACCCCTCGCCCTCTCTCCCAGTATGAACTTTGAGAATGCCCTGGGAGGATGGTGGCATAGCAAAGACAGAGCTGGAACACCAGTCAGTGGTGAGACTCACTCTCGCGGTAATGTTCTCATCAGTCACCGCCGCCAAACCCCCAGTTACCGATGTGTCTCCTTGCACCTTGTCACTTCCACCCAGGGTTTTTTCTGGAAAACTGAACCATGAGGTGTTTAAGGGCGTTGAGGATACTGAATGTGAGTTTGTGTGAACATGCAGTAGATGTGTGAGCTTTGGTAGAGGCGGGCTAGCCAGTGTCTGTTGTTTGTAGATGAGGGGTTAAAGCAAAATCGGGGTAGTGCAAAGCAGGGTAGCGGGCTTTCAATGAGGTGTGTGTTGTTCAGTCTGGGAGGGGGGGTGGGGGGGTTTCGGGGCTACACGTGATGCCTTGCACCTTGTGTTATAGAAGACCTTTGACAGAGGGCACAATGTTATTATAAAGCTCTCTGTTTGGTTGTGACGATGACGTCAGCTACTGTATCTTGGGTTCTATTTCCAATAGTTATTACGTTGTCTTGATGGGGTCATTTTTCTGTAAATGTAAATAAATAATTTATATCACAAAATGTAAAATGATGTGTCTGCCTCTGTTCATTATTATCAGATTCATGTTTTTCTCCGAGATGCGTAGAATTGAATGTAGGATGGAGCCTATTATTCTTTAAGATCTGTTGAGCTTACAAACGTTATACAAAGTAGTTAAAACTGCCTTTGCCCTGACCAACTACACGGTAAAATGTTACTCTCGCAAACGCACCATTGATAATAAACTAATAATATATAATAACACTCAATGGGGCTCATTTTTCTGCATTGAATACCTTGACACTGATACTTAATGTAGCCTTTACCAACAATTCTTTTAACCTTCCTGTTACGTTGCGGGTCAAATTGACCCAGCAGTCGAAGCGGAGCCCAAAAGAGCACCGTTGCACTAAATATTGATGGAATTGTTAGAGATGGATATAAACAATGAGCTGTAAACAATGTTTATCGGGATTTTTCAGTTTCTGACAACTTTTGGATAATTAAACATGGCACCGGGTTACATTGATCCGGGCACATCATTGCTGTCCCTGACAAATGAAGGTACCAGGAGGGGAACATTTTAATTGCAAGATGTTTACTTTTAATGGAGTGTGTTTACAAACATTTAAAATGTTTTGAAACAGTTTTTCATTTCTCACTCTTTATGTTCTCAACCAGCCAGTAGTGGAGCATAGACACCAGCGGTCCCAGCTGCCGGTGTCCGCCGCCACTGGATGGCGCTGTAGGTTACTCACCACAGCTTAGACGGAGCCGGACCTGCGTCCACCGATGGTTTCGCACATAAAGTGCATATGCGGCAAGATCCGGCCAAAGTCCCATCCCACCCGAGGTCGGGTCATCCGGCGACGTGATCTGTCGACGGTTTTGAGTTGGCGTACGGAGGCGTACGTCAGCGTTGTCGTGGCCGAGTGGTTAAGGCGATGGACTAGAAATCCATTGGGGTCTCCCCGCGCAGGTTCGAATCCTGCCGACAACGACCTGACGTTTTAGAGACGAGACGCTTCGGTCCTGTGATCTTTCACAACTGGGACAAGAGAAACACACAAAACGTTTAACTGGCCCCAAAGCGGCGTCTGGATGTTGTCGACGTGCGAGTCTCTCGTAGGACTGAACTCAGGACACTGAGCAACACTCAGTCTGGTCCCCGTCATAAAGGAGGTGGATCCGCAAGGTCTAAGAAATACCAGCAACTAATTAAGTGTACCTCAAAATAAGATGAGAAATCAAAATCTTTTAAGGTAGAATTTTAAATCGACGTCCAGGAAAAAAAAACATTGAATTACATGGATGGGAAGTAAGTAAGTAATTATATTCATTCAAGTACTGTAGTGTGGGTTTTTTAGGCAGCTTATACTTAACCTGAGTATTTACATTTTATGGCACAGTAACTAATGCCTTTACCTTTTACTTTTACTTGGGTAATTTTTTTGAATGCAGGCTATTAATTTAACAACATGACACTGCTCTTTTTGCTCTATATATATGTATGTGTGTGTGTGTGTGTGTGTGTGTGGTTGTGTGTGTGTTTTATAACAAATAATCTTTCCAATGCTGTCTAGGTAACCATTTATAAAGCCTCCTAAGCCACTCAGAATGAGTTGAGGTATTGAATATAGTTTTAAGCAAGTACAAAGCACACAATACCAAACAAATTTCTATTTCTCACAAAGTCACATTGTTGATAGACAAGATCAAGTTCACCTATGAGGTTCTCAGGTGAAATTGTACTCATGGATCATTCTGGCAGACTAAATCCTTTTTCCCAGGCTGTTTTCAATAGACAGGCATTTGTTTGTCTGTCTGAAGGGAAGATCCCTTTTATTAACTTAAACATTTAATGACATGAAAAAGTCTTTACCAAGTTTAACACAAAAAAATTCAGGAGGTAATGCATTCACACTGACACTGGTTTTACAGAAATGCAGGCACTTATATGCAGTAGCTTTTGTGTGATGAATCTGTCATACCTTAAATAGCAAAGAGAGCCCTTGTTTTCACCCACAGCAACAGCCCTGTACTTGACCTCATTAAACACATCAGAAAGAGTCTCTGAAGCTTTTTGAAATGAAACCCCCAATGAAGAATGTCTAGTCCCATAGTTCATACTTTCGATTTCATCTCCCTCCCTCCATCCCTCCCCCTAATTTGACACTCAAAAGTCAGGGTCCCTTGCAGTTCAATCCCTCTGCACATCTCTATTTGTATAAACATCTGTGTGTCTGCACAGCAGCCATCAGACTCAGTCAGTGTAATCCTGTCAGTTTCCTGTCTTCTCCTGCTGGTCGCAGCTGAAATCCAATGGGCCTGAGGCCAGGGAGTAGCAGGAAGGAAATCTCTGTGAATGTCTGTGAGTATCTACTCTCATCTGAGGTGGAAGAATGTGGTGAATGCTTTTATTAATGGACAGCAATGTTATCCAAAAGTAGGCTTTACTTTTTACATAAAAGTTCCCAAACTTGGAGTTTCTCTTATGCAGTGACATACACAGGTAGGTTATCTAAAGCTAAGTGAGTTCATATATATAGTCAACTGGGCTATAATCAGCCAAAAAAAAAAGGAAATCCCAGCTTGTTTCCAATATTGATTTAATTTTTTAGTCAAATGCGCATGGTATGTCAGTGGAACATTCAATGGACAATTTGCAACTTGTAATTGGATTTGCATGATGATGTTTAAACAAAGTCAAGTCAGGTTGATTGAGCACTAAGTGTCTTCCAATAAGTGCTTGCAAGTCTTGGCTGCCAATGAGGAACATACTGTGGCAGTGTTAAACTGGACAGTATGTTCCACGGATGCAACCTTGAAATTTGATGTTAATCTTTTTCGACTCAATTTCATCATTAAACTGCTGCCAGCAGTGTGGCTATTATAGAGTAGACCTGCTGCAACTGCCGACTGGCATATGGGGACTCCAGGCCTCTCAGTCAGTGGGAAGACTGGAAAGTCCTCATGCATTAGATGTTTCACGTCCTTTTCTGGCGTAAAAGTATAAAAGCAAATCCATTTACCTTCAGGGTTAATTTAACAAGAATGAGGTTAACATATGGTAACTTCCATATAAAAAATATGCTAACAAAGCCATACAGATGGTGGAATGTTTCTGTCCTACTGTGGAAATATAACTTCATCTTCAGTCTTTTATGAGGACATTTGTGACTAACATTAGTATTTTTAACATTAGTGAAAAGTGCAGAGGATCAGGCAAAAAACAAAACAATAAAGGTGTTAAAGTACAGCTCAGATTCCACTTAACACTAATATTAGACATAAGTCAGTCAATGTGCTGTTAAACATTAACTTGTAGAATACGGTGATATTGTGTTTGTCAAAGGAATAATGGTTCTGTTACCTTCTCAGAAAAATTCTCTCAAAGGTTCATATACTTGGCATAGTGTTGAGTTAAGCTCTACCTTAAGACTTAAACACGGGAAATTCAATATACTTTGCTACAGGTGTTTGGTGCACAGTGGTCACAGATGCTCGCCTGTTGATTATTCTCTTTAAAACCCATTAATCTGTTGCTTTGCAGGTAGTGACAGACTGACAATGATAAAAGAAGCAATTTGAAAGCATCTTGTAAGTTATAGCCGGGTCTGCATTTTTTAGGAGTCATTTTCTTACCTTGCCCAGCAGTCCCACTGCCCCCTACTTTGTGCCAAAGATGAGCACAGTAGAGCCTTTTACAGAGCTGTATGTGTCATGCATTTTTACTGTGTCTTACAATTTAGTATACAAGTGAAATAAAAGAGTAAAAGTGTGGGTGACTACACTAAAGTGATGAGCCCTGCAATCAGTCAAGTGGCCTTTGGTTATCTGAGGTAGACACACACATTAAAGGACATATATATATATATATATATATATATATTCGGCCAAAAGCTCATTCTGTTTTTGACACACAACAGCAAGTGCAGACACAGAAATAATTTCCCACATGCACGTTCCTTACCCAAAACCTACTGACCATAACAGATGGGTACTAGGTATTGGAATCTGACACTTATCTTAGAACTGCATAACTGCTCGTCTACCTCTCACTATTTCAGACAGCATGTTTGAACATGCTGGCTTGTTTTTAAATGTAGGTAATCTACATACCACTGAATGTTAAAAATTTCCTTTACCTTACAGATCCATTCTTGGAAATTACCAATGGTGTGGAGAGAGGTACCAACGATAAATGAAATAACAGCTAAATGATGGCTGGCTTTCCATACATTGGGTAGCAGCAGGGTGAATAACTGGCCAGGACAGCCCTCCCATTGATTTTACAATTAACAAACTGCACCTCAACTCCTTTGGCTGGTAAGGATTGGGCTGTTGGTTAATAAATTGATGGTGTGGGACACACGAAACCTTATAGACTCGAAAGAACAAAGAAGCACACACACGAGGCATTTCTTCACATTCCGGAGGGATATGTGTGTAACACTAAAGATTTCAAAAATTGGTCCGTTAGTTTGAGAATTGATGGCAGAAATCACATACCACAGAATACAAACCCATTCGTCTGCTATCATACAAGGCCACCTTTAAGTGAGTGTGTGTCAAACACACGCTGGTCTGTGAAAAGGGGTCATTTTAAAAGATCCACCGCCATCTGTTTTCGTCCCAGCATGCCATTTTCCCCTCTGTGGGGGCCTTTGATTTAGCGACAAAAGAGTACCATTGCTTTCTTCTTTCCAACTGTGCAACCAGACATCCAGACATAGCAGGCTATACAAATCAAACACTGCTGAGCATCCATCGTTTCATCACAGGTATGACAACCTGTGTTGGACTGGTGGTGGTAATCACAAGCATGAGGGATCCCAGTTAAACACTGATCAGGGAACCTGTTTGTCGGAGTTCTGCAGATATCACATAACCAGGCAAAACTCACTATGAAGTATGTGGCAGCAGGTGGATGAATAATTCTGGGGTACTCTCTTTCAACAAAGCCTTTTAACCCATAACACTTTTAACCCGTAATCAGATTTTCTGAATAGATGATCAGCTTTAGAAAACTCTAAATTGTCTGACACTGTACTTGTCTCGTTTCCTCCAAGATACAAAATATTTTAAGGGCATGCATATGATGTAGTTGATCATCCTGATCCCATCTCTCAATTTGCCTGTCCATGATCTTAAAGCTGCACTAATCAATAACCTATATTAACAATGGATGAAATGATTGTGTGTATGTGTCATGGGTCCCTCATGACGGCATACCCACAGAGAATTATAAGCTGAATCTACATATCCCCCCAGACCTACCAAGCTTGTGGACCTCTTTTAGTTACCTGTTTTGGTTTAGGACTGGCTAAATCCATTCTAATCAACCCTTTCTCCAGCCGCAGATTCTGAGAGACCCGCCGTTCAGCACCAAAAAGACAGATGGACAATGTTAGCAACTAGCTGGTGACATAGTGGAGCATTTGACAGCTGCAGATCCAGATATTTCCATCAGGAGCTGATAGAGACCAAAAACAAAGCTAATAGAAGAGTGAATACTGGATTTACAGTATTCACTGTAAGTGTAATTAAAACTGCCGACTCTACTCTTCCATTTGAGTATCCCCTCTCTAACATTAGAGCATAATGTCTCCATGTCTGTGGGAAACTATCATTTAAGTCCCAAGAAAGAATGCGTCAAGGTGTTTTAGTTGCATTTTCTATGCACGTTAAGAAGGCAAATAGACAAACGTGGCCTGGAAAAACACAGCGGAGGAATGGCATCAACTTCCCAAGCCATGAAATGTATGCCATTAATACCATCAAGGACTGTAGTGGAGAAGTAAAATAAAGAGAGGGAAACGACTGAGAAAGTCCTGCATGCAGGTGATTGGATGTGTGATTAAGTGTGTGAGATGTAGTTCCTGCCCACAATAAAATGTTCTTTTCCGCCTCTGCCTTTTTGCATATAAAATACATTGTGTGTCAGTGCTTTGGGTCAAAAAAACTCATTAGGTTGCCTCTATAATATAAAAAGGATAAGCAGAAAAAAATGTGCAATTTTAAGAAAAGGGGATCTGAACAATCGTCCAATTCATGGAACTGCCTTTCATATTCAAACAAACTTGTTCCTCAACCACCTGGAAAACCACGCATCTACCAAAGGAGTTTGCCAACAGCCTAATGGAAAGAGCAATGCCACACACCCCTTGCTGGAGGTTTTTGAGGCAGCTCTAGGTAGGTTTTCACCGCAAACATTTTTTTATCTGATGTGACTTGCAGCAGAATGTTTGTTAAAATGATGAAATATGCTGATTGTTGTTTCTGTTGCAGTATCTTCCCCTGTGACTTGTATCTACAGAATTTTTATGGTAGATTTGATTATGGAAATTTTCCTTAGTAAAATGTGAAAATTACCAACTCAAGCTGAGACAGTAATTTAAATAAAAAGATAAAATGAGATTATTGAAGGAAGTAAAAAAAAAAAAAAAAAAAAAAAATCTTCCTGGTTATCGATCTGATTTACAAAGCTCTGATTCAAGCACATCAGCTATGAGAATTAGGTCATGTACTTGCATATTTTGGCCTCCAGAGGGCAAATACATCCATTTTTTTCAAGCTAACTTCTGAAGATGCCCATCGACCAGCTCTTTTTAACTCGTTCTCTAACCTCTTGTGTGCATTTTGTAAGTGTTCTTGTAGTATGCTACAGTCTGCCCTATTTCACTGTGGGAAGGCTTATAGCAAAATGGACTCTCAAATTAACTGAACATGTTGTTATCAAATAGGCATGGGGAGGAAAACGTTCCTTGACACAACACTAGGAATGAGTGAAATGTACCAGATAGGCAGGAACACAATGAGGAATTCTGGACAGCAGAGGAAAAGTTACAGAGAGAGGAACAGGGGGACAGCTGGAAGAATGACAGGATGAGCTCGTCACTCCCTCTACCCCATCCCAGGAGTGAAAGTGGGAAAAGTCAGAGTTCAAATGCGAGGAACGGGAGGTCACGCTTTTATGTTGACAAAAGTATATGTCTCCAAGGAGAGGTAGTGATAGATAGAGGGGTAAAGAAACACTGGGGTTTTGAGTTAGAGGAGGAAGGAAATTTGTTTAGGGGGTTTTGTGTCTAGCACTTCCACTCTACTCGGACAGCTTTGAAGCTTGTCGAGCGAGTAACCTCAAGAAAAGGTGTTAAGTCTTGAATGTCGACATGAGAGAATCTGTCAAGGGGACTACATGTAAATAAGGGTGCCAGGGTGTTTTTAAAGGAGTAGTTCAACATTTTTGGAAAATATGTGTATTTTTTTTCTCACAGGGATTTAGATGAGAAGATTGATGTCATTCTCATATCTGTCAGTCAAATAGGTAGCTACTGCTTGCAGCTGTCTGGCTTAGCCTACTTTAGCATAAAGTCCAAAAACAGTGGGAACAGCTAGCGTGGCTCCGACTGAAGCACACAAAATCCGTACCATCACTTCTAAAGCTCTCTAATTAACATATCTCGTTTGTTTAAGAAAACAAAAAGTAAAAAGAAAAAAATTTGAATTACAGCCCCAGCCAGGAAGTAGACCGGTCATGTCATTTTTACACTTCAATATGTATTAAACAAACAAGGTGCAGTACAACATGCTGATGAGCGAACTTTAGAGGTGCTTGCAGGCATATTTTGTTACCTTCGAGCAGAACCAGGTTAGCAATTTCCATCTGTTTCCAGTCTTTGTGCTAAGCTAAGATAACTAGCTCCTTGCTGTGGCAAGGCAGACATCAAAGTGGGATCAATCGTCTCATCTAACTCTCAGCAAGAAAGCAAATAAGTTGAATTGCTACAACAGCCCTGAGGGCAGCAGCACCGGTCAAAATCTGTTCAGCCAACACTGTGAGGTAAAAGCACAATATGAAAACAGAAGTTTTTATTAATGTGTTTTGGATCTAAGGCAGATTGCAGACTGTAGGTGTTTCTCCTCTGTGTGTACATACAAGAAGTAGAAGAAAACCCAATCTCGGTTTAGGGGTGTGAACACTTTGTATTGATCTTAGATGAAATGGTGGCTGACCAAGCCTGGCAGAATCCAATAAAACTCAGGCGTGGGCTTGAATGCT
Organism: Istiophorus platypterus; assembly: GCA_016859345.1. Lineage (NCBI taxonomy): Eukaryota > Metazoa > Chordata > Actinopteri > Istiophoriformes > Istiophoridae > Istiophorus > Istiophorus platypterus. The sequence goes on from CM029122.1 coordinate 21,811,371, forward strand.
TTCTGTGGTCTGCAGTGATAAAATAAATTCTTGCCATAACTCTAATGCAGTTGGTTTTCTGCAAGGGGAAAAATAAAATCACAGAAAAACACATGCTCCTCTCTCTAGGAAAATGCACAGACAGACACCGATATACACTGTTGCTGCAACACACTGACACATTCCCGCTAAACACCAAATATTTATTTGATTTTAAAACAAGGTTGAAAGAGTGATTGTGTCGCCGTGAATAAAAGATTTACAGCGATGGCGACAAAGGGGAATCTCGAAAGAGGGGCCAGGGCACCGTGCCAAGGCACAGATGAGCTCATTGTTGAAACAGGGATTTCCACATTTCCATGTCAGTGTGCCCCATGCCATGACACAGAGCTCAAAAACAAGAGGGAGAGGAAAGGGGCGCACACAGGGCAGGCCTCACACCCGGCCGATGCTTGGGTATAGGCACCGGCACAGTGACGCGCACACATTAGCAGACTTTGGTGTAAAGAAAATATGGTCCCCGATTAATCTCCACGGCCTGTCGGTGGAAAAATTCAGCAAAGTTCCTGAAACACACTAGAAACACAGGCTGGACTGATTTGTATCAGCTTCATTGTAGTTTTATTGTTTTGTCAGTCACAGGCAAGAACGTACACACACACACACACATCACTGGATACTATACAGTTCCAGTATAATTTGGTATAATTCAAAAACACGGTAAACAAAAGCAGCCTCCACACATATTCTTCAAACGCATCCAGGCTTACACACAGCGCGGTAATTGGCAGTCACGTGAAAACACACACGTACACACGCGCGCGCGCGCGCAAACAGCAGCTCTGTCAATGGGGCTGGGCCTGCGCGGTTTCCACGGCAACCGCCCCCCCCCCCGGCCTCAGGGAACGTGCTCTGAACGTGTCTGGACGCGCGCGCGTGTGCGTGTGCGTGCGTGTGTGTGTGTCTGTGTCTGTGTGTGTGTGTGTGTGTGTGTGTGTCTGTGTGTGTGTGTGTGTCTGTGTCTATGTGTGTCTGTGTGTGTGTGTCTATGTGTGTGTGTGTGTGTGTGTGAGTGTCTGTGTGTGTGTGTGTGTGTGTGTGTGTGTGTGTGTGTGTGTGTGTGTGTGTGTGTGTGTGTGTGTGTCTATGTGTGTGTGTGTCTGTGTGTGTGTGTGTGTGTGTGTGTGTGTGTGTGTGTTTCTATGTGTGTGTGTGTCTGTGTGTGTGTGTGTCTGTGTGTGTGTGTGTGTGTGTGTGTGTCTGTGTGTGTGTGCGGAGAGAGACAAAAAGGGGCGTGGACGTCGAGTCAAGTCCAAGAAGTAAAACAGCCAAACCTCACTTTTCTTTTCCCGCGGAGCAGCCAACAGCAGCGTCTGCAAGTTAGTTAAACAGCCAGTTAAACAGCCAGTTAAACAGCCAGTTAAACAGCCAGTTAAACAGTTAGTTAAACAGCCAGTTAAACAGCCAGTTAAACAGCTACTCGTGTCCGTTCAGAGCGGGACATTTGACCACCTGAGAACCATGGAAGAAGACGCATCCCACGCCGAGTCCGGCAGCGTCTCAGGTAACACCCGCACCATCCCGCAGCAGCCGCAGCCGCAGCCGAGCGACGACGCGGAGCTCCTGGTCCCCAGCTTCAGCCCGTCCTCCGCCCCGTCCTCCCCGACCCCCACCGGCACCCTGTCCCGGCTTGGCCTGAAAAGCCCCACCGGCCAGACCGCGGGCGCGCCGGGCAGCCCCGTAGACCGCGGCCAGGTGAGCGCCATCACGGTGGTGGCGCTGCTGGACAAGCTGGTCAACATGCTGGAGGCCGTGCAGGACAACCAGCAGCGGATGGAGCAGCGGCAGGCCGACCTGGAGGGCGCCGTGCGGGTCGTGCAGGGGGACGTGACCCGCCTGTCCAAGACGCACGTCAGCACCTCCAACAGCGTGAGCAAGCTGCTGGAGCGCTCCCGTAAAGTCAGCGGCCACCTGAAGGATGTGAAGGAGCGCATGGACAAGCAGGCGGTCCAGGTGAAGAAGCTGGAGGCAAACCACAGCCACCTGCTGAAGAGGAACCACTTCAAAGTGCTCATCTTCCAGGTGAGGGGTGAGGGGTCCTGGTGGGGGTGGTGGTGGTGGAAGCGCAGAAAGCGCAGTGACCACCTGTTGATTCAAAGTGTTACAGCCAGTAGCCTCTTGAATTATACTGTTGGAATTCTAAAGGGACACTCCCAACGATTCCACTCACCCAGTGCAGTTGAATCGTCAGGACGAGTCACACCGTGTCTCTGGCAGTTTGTAATTTCTTCAGTGGGTTAAGAAAAAAACAACCCTGTTGATGTCACAGCGGTGTCACTGGGGTTATCTCATTTTGGGCTGCAAACATAATATTTGTATCTAACGGAAAGCCTGCAAAACAAACTGCAGCTGTGGGGTTTTTTAAAAAGTGGTCATTTTGAGGTAACTTGATAGCATCTAATTAAAGATCTTACATTGTAGGAGACAGAGACAGAGGATCTAGAGCTTTTCCTATACTGGAGACTACAAGTCAGGATTGCCAGGCTTCTGCTGATTCAACTTTGATCATTCTTTTTTAAATTCATGTCTTCAGAACCCCACAACTTCATAAAGTGCATCATTAAATGCTTGGACTACCTGGACTACCTACCCCTCTAAACACGTTATATTTTTTCACAGCATATATATTAAACTTTGAACTTTTCATGAGGACTCATTCTAGGGTGTGTGTATGTGAATCATATTTCCATTCATATTTGACTGCAGAAGTGGGAGTGTTTGGATTTCTGCACTCCTCTTATATGCCTGGTTGGTGAATAGCACTTTATTCCATTTTCAGCACTTAAAAACTTGTTGAACAGGACTTCAGCAGCCTGTGAAGCTGAATTCTCAGTTGGTGTGGAGTGGTGTTTGTGACTCTGGAGACTCAGAAAAACACACTTCTCCTGACAGATGATTGTACCAAAATGCAAAATATAATCTTGTTTCCTAGCCCAAATTTGAGTTAAGATCTTGAAAACATTCATACACATGCATATAATTCTCTTCTCCCTCATGCTCTGTGTGTGTGTGTGTGTGTGTGTGTGTGTGTGTGTGTCAGAAAGAGGGAGAGAGAGCGAGAGAGAAAAGGGTGTGTCTGGGAATGGAGCTATAGTGGATAATGGAGAAGGGCTCAGACGCTGACTTTGACTAGATCTGTTTACACCCCATAGTCATAATTCACACAGACAGATGGATTTTGGATGGATTTACCATTTCAACTGCCATATCACACCTCTGAGGGCAAAACTCTGTACTGGCACTGAAAGAGTGATAAACTTTCCAGATTCACCAGGAAATTATGAGTGGAAAATATGAGGAATATCCTTACATAACCCATCCCTCGCTTATCGCGAAAAGTAAAAAAGCTGAAAATTCCTCTGCTTACGTAGCATGTAAAAGATTGACCATAAACTTAAATCTCCATTCTCGTTTCTTGGAGGCAGTTCAAAAATTGAATCGGATGCATGTATTTCCACTCAACCAAAAAAAAACATGAGGCATGATCTCTGATTACACTTTGTGCATGTAGGAGTCATTGTGCATAAATAAGTGCATGGTTTTTCATGCTTGTGTGTGTGTGTGTGTGTGTGTATGTGTGTGGGAGGGTATGCATACAAGTGTGTGTGCCCAAGCAGTGAAAAGTGGGACCATTGTTGACACAGCCAGAGTCACTGAGAGCTCTTAACTGCGTTGTTATCTGGTTTCCCAGGTACTGAGGCTCTGTTGTCCAAATGCAACAGGTGCCAAGACCTCACCCTGTACAAGGTGGCTCTGTGTGCCTGTGGGTGAGGCAAGGCAGATCAATTTGATTAAACCCCCAGTCAGTTTTTATGTGGGAGGGAGTGGTAGTGAGAGAGCGGACAGTACTGCTTGTGCTGCTAGAGTTTTGTACCTGACCTTTATTATATTAACACAGTTAGAGTGTGTTAGAGTGTGTAGGAGTAGACCTTAAAGATTCTGTATCCGTCATGAGCCTTTTGTTACACACAGGCTGCAGTTAAAAGCGCTGATCTGACTCCTGCTGAGTTTTTTCCTCTAATTTTCATGGCAAACTGAGAGTGGAGCATTTGCAGGTGTAATGGGGCCAGGTATGACCTCAAGGCTGTGTGTGTGTCTGTGCGTGTGTGCATGCATGCAGCTTGCCTACTGGATGTTATGCTGATGTGTTGGGTCAGGTGTATGCAGTTACTGAACTGGTAAATGAGACCTGGCGAGCCTGAAGGGGAGCGGGGAATAAAAGAACTAAGTGCAGCTCTTGTTCCTTCTCCTGTGTGAACTCTTTTCTGTGTCCATCCCATCATCTGTGTTTTTTGCTTTCAGGTTTGTTACTTTTTCTTGATTTTCTCCTTCCGGTGTTGTGCTGTAATTTTCTTGTCTGATATGTTCTGGTTTATGGTAAAATATCCAGCCATTTTTCACTCCTCTTGTTGCTCCCTCTCTCCATTTTGTTATCTTTTATACAAACTCCAAATTGTGTGTGACCACTTTTTCTGTCGTTGGTCAAGCCACCTGCCCTTGTTCCCTGAAACTGCACCAAAGCACATGCTGCATGCCTCACGGTGCTCTTTGATAACGCACATTTACTGTGCACCAAAGAGCCAAACTCCCTATGCCAGCCCTGTGGCTACTCACCGAGGGGCCCCCCTCCTCCTCCCCTCCCCACTTGACAAAATTGATCCAACATACTCACCACTCTATATGTGCTAGCTGAGGTGGAAACACAGAGGGCTTCTGGGTAAACGCTCTCTGTTGCACAGAGCAGGGTTCTCAGTCAGCTCCAAGCTTTGACCACAGTCAGTCAGAAACGACAGTGCTGTCTGCCGCTCCACTGCGTTCCTGTGCATAACAAGGTCTAATGAGGACTTAATTACCGCTGCTCGGGCCTTGTTTGTTTGTTTTTGTGCACTAGGGCTTTTCCTGCCTCCACATGGCCCTTCCCTCTCCAGGCCTTCTCTCCGCACACATAAAACTGATAAATACAGGCAAACACACACAATCCCAAGCCATCTGAGACTCCAATGTGTAAACTTTAGAGACTGTTTCAGTAATTACTGTTTGTCTACACATATTTCTTTTTCTATTATTTGTCACATAGATTCATTTTAACGGGTCTTTACCAAAGTGTTCAAATATCAACAATCACTTCAGAGATCTTATAGCTTATCTGTTGTATTACTGTTGTAATTATTAGCACTGTGGCATGCTGCATCAAATACGACATATTTCAAATTAATTTTCCTGCTACAGAAGTCATTTCTTTTCAAGTAGATCTCAATCTCCCCATTCATGTTTATTTCACAGTGAAATTTCATCAGAGCAAACAAATCAGTCACAATAGCATACTGAATTGAGCACTGTGAGAATTTAATTTGTTCTCTTGCTTTACACATATGGGCCTGATTCAGGTCTACATGCTGCGGCGTTTGGGCCTGAGGTTTTCTAGATATTTAGTAGGGAGAAGGGAGTTGTGTGACCCTTGGTGGGATAGGAAGAGGATGTTTGGTGATTGTCTGTGTTTTCTTGGATCCCTAATCGCAGAGAGGCAGTGAGTGACAACAGTCAGAGCTCTCACACACTATCAAAGACCTTTCATATCGGGTTGCAAGGAAAGAGAAACATACTCACCCGGCCAAAGAAATCACAAAAAGTAACTTGCTATTTGTTGCTGGAAGTTATACTGAAGGACCAGTGATTTAATGAGTTGTTCTTCACTGTTGACTCCTTTTTTCCCCCTCATCATTCAGTTAGAAATGTATTAAGGGTTTCAATAAGTTACAATGAATTGTCAATTTTCTAAATTGTGAAACTTCGCCATCTATCACCATGTCCTGACATGTCATTCATTACAGAAGATGCTCATGAAGGTTTTGAGTGATTGTTTTAACTTTCGTCACAGAACTTTGTTTGCTTTGCTATCAGTCATCGTAGAGCTTTTGTATATTGACGATTAACCAAAGGTTGTGACTCAATCTTAGCTCTCAGCAACAGGAAGTAAAGTCTGTATCTCAGCACTCTGTTCATACTCTAAGACGGAGGACAAACTGGTAATTCTGTTCCCAGCCTCGCCCCTACCTTTAGCTCCTACCTTAGTGAAGTCTTATGACACAAAAGTCAGTAATCTGGAGGTAAATAAAACAAAATAATGGTATAACGACTGTGCAGTATTCAGGGACCCATCGTATGCATACCAATCAGAAGTGACACAACTGAAGCTTTACTACACGAAGGAACCTTTTAAGCCAATACCTGAAGACAACAAAGAGAGCAGTCTAAGGAGTTAAGGGTTTGACAGAATACTGATTACTTTTTCAGCAAGCCTCATCCAAAATATGATATGTTCAAGGGTAATTGGATATTTCAGGCTTTTAAAACTGTACATAATGTGTGCGTTCAGGGTAGAATCTTCCACTATAAAATTGTATCCATTTCAACAGGTTGAAGCAGGCCACTAGCTGTAGGCTACAGCTGAGATGTGTTGAATGCCCTTCTCTAACAGATAATATATTGCACCGGCTTATAGCCCAGAGCAGTGCTAGCTGTTTCAGAGCACTCAGTCATGTTGCAACTTCACGGTTCCAAGCTTTAACCTGTACAGTTGCTTAAATAAAAGGCTGGTAAACTTAAAGTAGCATGGTACTTACTGTAATGTATTCCACGATTTCCACTGAAGACGAAGCGAGGAAAACAAAAATCCAAAAATTTAAATTTATGTGTACGTTTCAGTTTCTAATGCCTGTTACTGCTCGGTACTTAGAAGTTAGAAGTGTGAAGATCTGTCTAGCTTCAAAAAACCATGGGAAATACACAAAGAAATAACTCCAAAGTTGTTTTATTTACACTGTGTGTCTTCTCAGTTAGCTCGCTAATTAATGTTAGCCACTGATAAGTGTGCATTCTGGGATTTGTTCAGAGGTAGACAGTATGTGAACTCAGAACATTACTAAGTTAGCTTTGAAGCTATTGAGTGTCCAACATCTTTAAATAATAGGCCGGCCGCTTAGAAGTACACAGTGTCTCGTTTCTAATTCTATCCATGTTAATTACAAATAATGCAACATCTTGGTATGGAGGCTTTGGAGCCTTGCAAAGGCACCTTTTAAACAAAGAATCCAACTGATTTGCGTTATATCATTTTAGACATTTAGCTGATGGGTAGCTTGTAGTTGGCAATTGTATATGGCTGAAAAGCTGATGGATAGTGAACAAGGGTCACTATATGTCAGAATATCCTAGTTAAACGTGAACGGAAAGAGTTTGTAGTAGACCGTTTTGACATGTCATAGTAGGATAAGCACAGGTGTAATTAGCATAATTAACTATGACTGCATAGTCATAACACAGCTTTGCAGCCTTCAAGACACACTCTAAATGAACAGTAAGGTTTGTCAACAGCATAGCTTCTTACTTTGTTTTCTTTTTGGGGCCCATTCCTTGATAATCCTTTGCATTTTCAGAAACCAGAAAGTAACGAGTGGAGAAGAGCGACAGAGAGATAAATATAAAGAGAAATGATGGGCAGAGGGGGGAAAAAAAGCAAAGTGGTCTTTTTTGTCAACTACTGATGTGTAGATGATGAAGAATGAGTTTGGATGAGAGATTACTTTTGAGTTTGCAAACTGTACGGGCAAAAGACATGCATGTGGATGGGGAAGTTTCACCTTAAGAGCTTGCTCCTCTTTCTGATGTCCCATTCAGGTTTGACAAGTCTGTTGAACTGTTTCAGTCTCTGAGGCAATGGCAAGTTTGTAACCGCAGATTTAATAACACAATCAAGGGATTGTAATATTAAAGCATCTTAGTAAGCTTCCATGACAAGCTAATACTGTCTGATTGGGCATGCTAGATAGGCTTGTCAAGTTATTATTTTTATAACATGAACTGAATATGCAAAAAAGAATCCGTTAAGCTCTTGAAACAGTTTAGTCTCCCAGCGATAATATCCCATGATCCAGTGAACCTCTTTGTCTTCTGAACTGCCAAGAGCACATATTTAGCATGGTTTCACTACGCTGCAGGTATTAATAAGGTCACAACATTAACGTCTTTTGTACAGTTTCACTCACTTGCTCACACTTGCCCATTTTCTGTGGAGCTTTCTCTGTTATTTTCGCACTCTCAGATGACATAGTAGATGCAAGTGGGGAGTTGTAAAAAAAAGAATAATCTAAATTGTTAAAGAGAGTCCCAGGGGTTTTTGTGCTGGTATCCTGCTGGTGGAGCTCACAGTCCTATCGTGGTATTTAAAAATAAATAAATAAATAAAAAACACCTATCTTCTTTTGACTCCTCCTGTAACCGCCCTTATTTCCTGACATTAGACTTCAGGACTGCGCCCATATGCTGCATTATGACCTTCTTAAACCCGAGTTTCCATCCTGTCCCTTCAACAAGGCCGCTGTATACATGGCAGGAAAGGGGAAAACAATAGCCATTTTGGTCCTCGTATTCATATTTCTTTTCTCCTGAATAAAACATATCTTGAGATAACATAAGGGCTTCTCTACAGACACTCATGCCCTTTGACCTCCATACAGAGTAAACATTGTGACAATTGATTGTAACCTTATCAGAAATGCTCATGGTATCTCCACACAGTCCCCATCGCACAATGGTTCTGATATGCAGAGTTTGGGACTGTGCTGAAGCAATGTCTAAAGGAGTATCTTTGGAGACTCAAATAAAAGAGCTTTAGGAGATTAACATAGCCATGGAGCAACCGGGGAAACTACTACTGCAACATAAATGAGCAGGAACTTTGTAGAGACAATGCTGAAGACAACTTTCCAACTTTTCCCCTCTACATGTAGAGAGGTTGTGCAAGACAAGCATGGAGTGTAGGTTTAGCAATGTGATCTGGTTGATGCAGAGGGAGTGCAGGGAGTGACAAAGATCTCAACGGTCCAGTTAACCATGGGGTTATTATAATCCATATCATTCCATGTAAGGAATTAATTACACAACCTGGAAAGCTCATATTACAGAACATGAAACCTAACATCAACCAAAGTGCCCGGACTGCTATGCTCTAAATTTTTGGGTTGTGTGAACAAGTCTTGTTAGATATCAACATGATAATTTGTGTCCCCTACATTCTGCATGTCAGCATGACATCACGCCTGAATTGGTTATTGTGTTGTGGTGATTACGCAAGCACACAAGGCCAGTAAACATGCCTGTTTTCTTTTGGTGGGGCAGAAATGGGAGGGATGTGGATGGGAAAGAATGCTCTAACGTGTTATGCAAAGCTTTATGGGTATTAGGCCAAGAAACCACTCGAATTTGCTGACAGGATATTGATGATACCAGGAAATGTAATATTTGTTGCAGTTTGAGCATACTTGGTATTGTGGTATGGTGTTGGGGCAAGATCCTGACATGTTATGTTTAGGAAATTTTTATTCATTAGTACAAGGCAGTGTATAGACCCAAGCAGACTGTGTAGAGTGCACTAAGAGTTTATCGTGTTTTGTATTAACCCAGTCCCATGTCCAATAGGAAAATTTCCATTTCCTTGTCTTCCTTTGCTCTTTCCTTCCTCGGTCCACAGATGGCTCTTCATCCACATTGGGATGGGGGTGTATGCTGATGTCAAGTTACATAACAAGCTGGGTAGGGGTACACTATACAACAACTCATTGCAAAAGGACCGATTTACTTTAATCAAAACATGCAGATGAAGACAAACTTTGCACAGTCATGAGTTTCAGGTGGACACTGTGCTGTGATTGTTCATTAAATGGATGGAACTAAGAGTGAGTTTCAGTATATGAGATATGGGTTCAGTGGCAATATGAGTAGAATTAGGGATAGTGTTTTTTTTGGTAATCTTGAATGAGGTAATTAAGAGAATAATTGGTGAGTCAGAAGAAATTAAGAGAAGAAAAAGGGCCAGAGCTGTGTCATTAGCTGTTTGTTTTGAAACATGCGTTTAAAAAAAAAAAAGTCTGAAAACAATCAGTTGAATGCATCAGAGGCTGCACATTCTTGAAGTAGAATTCAGTAAGTCTGCAATCTCTTGTCTCCCTGTTATATTTCAGATGAGCTTCTTCATTCACATTCTGAAACAAAATAATTGCAGGGGCTTGACGAGCAGAAGTGTGCCCACATGCATTTCTGTGTGTGGTGGTGATGTGTACCCTATCATTGGTGCAGTCCCCCGGAGGCACCTGACTCACTGTGCCAACACACCTGTGCCAACCTCGCCTATTAGGATTAAGAACCTCCATTCATCATCTGAAGGGCCAGGAAAGCACACCTGTTCAAACTTCTTACACGCACACAAACACACGCACACACGCACACACGCATATATACACGCACACACACATACATATATACACACACACACACACACATACATATATACACGCACACACACATACATATATACACGCACACACACACATACATATATACACGCACACACACATATATACACGCACACACACATATATACACGCACACACACATACATATATACACGCACACACACAAATATACACACATACACACACACATATATACACACTTAAACACACATATATATATACACACATACATACATACATACATACATACATACATACATACATACATACATATAACTGACTACTTGCAAAACTACATTGCATTGAAATATTTTTTTATGGTATTTATGAGTAGTTTTCTGTTTTGTGTGTTTGTGTCAGTAATTTGAACATTTACAAGGTGTTTTATCGGAATAGTCCTGCGTGTCTGTCTTCCTAGTTTGAATCTAGACCTAATCCAGAGGGCAGTGGAAAGGGTAAAATAATTAAGATGGCCTCAAGAAAACAAAATATTGTAAGACTGACTGCTGATTGATTTTTTTTGTGGGGGGGGGTGTAATTGGGGGTTTTTATGGTATGAAAAGATGAAGGAGTTACAGTACAAACGATACAGAATCAGAAGAAGTAGGCCCGTGCAATAAAAAAAATACAGTTCAACTACTATATTTGTGTCAAATTGCCTCACAATGATTATTTTACATGTGATTTTTCATACTCATCTATCCAATGATAAAAGAACAGGAGTCTACAGTCACACTATCGGCTCTGAGGTTAAACTAAAATACAGTTTTGCTTTAAGCCAAATGCTAAGATCATCCCGCTAAAATGCTCCCAATGACAATGCTAAGAGGCTGTTTAGGAGGTATGTTTACCATGTTCACTATCTTAGTTTAGCATGTTGGAAGGCTAAAATTTGGTAATTGGCACTCTCTGGGGACCGTGAATGGAGAAAATCAATTCTCGGGTTTTTATCATATTTCACACGAGACCAAAGTTCTGGACTCATCAGCTGACACCCAGTCTTAAGTCTAATAAGTAAGTGTATAGATGCCTGTATACACAAAGAGATAATATAATCAAAGGAGAGAGAAGAGTTTCAAAAGAAACAATATAAGGTATCATTACACGGTTTGCATAAAAAGAGACACACTCACAAAGTAACATGAGCCATATGAGCTCTTTTAGTCAGCCATAACGCTGTCCTTCCTCCGCCCTGATCACCCACTGTATGAATGGAGCAAGAGATTCTGGAGAACTGACTCGGATAAGCTCTGGCTTAGTAACACTTTGCAATTAGATGGCAATTCTACCGTGCAAGTGTTAAATGAGATCTTGAGCTCTGTTACATAAGCGTTTATACAAAATATCTTTGAAGTGTGTGCCCTACATTAAGTACAACAAACCTGCAGTTACGATGATTTGACTTTGTTTTTCTCAGTGGTCCAAATTTATTTCACTTTCCTTTCATCTTGCTCTCTTTTAATAGTTTTTTAAACAACTGCCAGTGTCTTACATGGCTGCACACAAATGCACATTGGCACACAGGCACTCAAACACAAACATATTAGTATATACTGTATCACATTCTCAGTGGCTAATGAGCACTTGTTAAGAGGATACATTAATTAACAGGGTTCCCAAGAGAGATGTGCAAGAATGTGTCCAAACACACACATGGGACAGACCTGGGTTAAATGGTATTTAGGAAAATTTTGTTTGTTGTAGCTTGCTTGCCAAGATTTGGGGGAGTTAAACTAGGGACAAACACATTTCACACTGTTTTACTATTTTAGTAACAAAACACATTACTAGCATTTTCACCAGTAAAACCAACTAAAAGATGCAGGAAAAAGAGCCTGGTGTAGTGAAAAAAAGATTAAATTTGACTTGAAATTTTTTCAAGTGTGTCCACATCTCAGAACAAACTTCAGGTGACAAACACTTGAGACTTTCTATTATAGTTGTGTGGGTGTGTGGGTGTGTGTGATGAGTGTGAGCATTCTTTGTGATCAACACATGAAGTAAACAATATAACAACTTCTTAAACTGTGTTACTGCAGCAAGGCTAGAACAGTATGTAGTAGGAGGGCTCACTTCTCATTCAAGGTGTCAGAGTTATTCAGATGCTGCCTGCCAAACTCCAATACTCATACTGATTATATCAAACACGTTTGAGCCAAATCAGAAAGTCTATGACATGCCCAGACTGGAGAAGAGGTGTGAAGATTGAATCTTTAGAAACCTTAAAATCACCAAACAATCAGGTAAGATTAGTGTTTATTATCAGGGAATGCTCCACTGAGGGTCCGGAGAGGCCATATTGGCTTTCTGTCGTGACTGGTGAGATTTAGGTGGGTGTTTAATCCTTAAGCTATCTTACACTTCATGCTGATAAAAACTGCTTAGCTCCATCTGATATGTACTGGCAGGAAAGAGAGATAAGTATAATATCTGAAGTAATATCATCTTGTTAGAGGCAAGCTTTCTGGTATTTCTCCAAAACCTCCAATCTTAAATAAAAGAGCAATCACTCACAGTTGCTGACTTTCTGATGTGAGTTTGCATGAACGTGTTTGGATCCACAAAGTCGCTGTGGGTGTGGTGCAGTGTCAGACCAGCAGCAAAATAGGGCATTCAGACATGACAGTAGGGAGTTAAGCAGAACAAAACTGAAAGGAATGGATTATAGTTAAACAAATACGAGCTGTTCCCCAAGATGCCACCTTTTTGTCTTTTTGTTTAATTTCGAGTTAAAAACCTGCAGTGCATAATGACTCCCAACCTTCAGGATGAATGACATACCTCTGTTGGTTGTTGGTGGTAAATAAAATTTTCCAAATACACAGAAGAACATTTCTTTAATCTTTTACAAATACTATCTATAATAAGGAATATCAGAAAAATTATTTGGAATCGACACCAGATGTAGACTATTTAATGTAGTTAGTCAACCTTGAGTAAACAGCCCTACTCTACCATATATCACCTATCATCATTCTAAAACATTTATTGTTTTTATATTCCCCTTTAACTCAGAAAATGTGGCCCTGTTTTGAAGGTCAGTGGTGTGCCTTTCAGAACATGCTGAAAGATTTATTAAAATCATCTGGGAGATACCACACATGCTTGGCACACACCTGAACTGTGAATAAAGCCTGTATGTTTGAGATCAGGGTAAGAAGTATCAGGTGTCTGCAGAGGGGTAAAGACAGGATGGTTTTTGCAAGGCTTTCTTAAGAGCTTTCTGTGTACTATGAAATTATTAAGGCCTCTAAATGCAGTGCTGCAAACCCCTGTGGATCACATTATGGTATAACAATAACGGGACATAAACCTTGTGTTTTTTTTAATTGCTAGGAGGTCAGGAAAATTCAGAAAGTGACAACAATCCCAAAAGTGGTCATGTGAATGAAACACACTTTGATACTTTCTTGAATTTGGCTATACTTGTCTAGTTTGACATTATAATAACAGTATTGATTGAACCTTTTAATCACGGTGTAGCTCTATTTACACCATGGTTTTATACAGTTCACATGTTACAGTCACAGTCTCAAAGCTCTCTTTACCACATATGGTCCTATATAGTTGTCAGAGGTACTATAGAATTTTATCTCACACGTGTGACCCACTTCAAAAACACAACAGTGTCAAAATTGCCTTCAATTATCTGATGTTGCCTTTGTCCGACGGATTGCGTTTGCAGTACAACTGTTCTTTTCAGCAACAACACACCATTGTTGATTAGTTATGTATTGACAAGAGACAGGACTCTTCTAGACCATCTGGTTGGCCCAGTTCTTAACAATGTGTTAATGACACCCCAAGAAGATGCATTGCAGTTCCTCAACAACTTACTGCATCCTCTTGCTTTAAGCACCTCTATACTGTCTAAGCAAGAGCTGCCATGCATGCTTTGAAATGCAGCCATACTTTAAAGCAGACTCATTCTTAAAAGCATGCTGCACAAAAACAGCTAGTAATTTAAATGCATGTCATTCCCAAATGTACTGAGCATTGGGGCCTACACTCGTGTTTGAAATTTACATATCATGCGGTAAATCATCTCAAATTGCAGCACCTCAAACCTCAAGTCATACCACTATGGATCTGTGAAGAGAGCGCTACAAAACTGAGAAAAGGGAGAGAAGTGTGTGACTCCTGCAGGGAATCAGGTGGAATTCCTCACATGTCTTGAGGATAAAACCAGGGAGGCATGCAGAAACTGGTTTCCTCAGTCCTCAGCAGACCAGCCCAACATGTCAGAGTGTATTAAAGATGGATATGAATTTACAGGGCCCAAACCATGGCCGGAAGTTACTTTAATGTGTTTAAGTTGAACGTGTGATAAGGTATACACTTTAATCATCATTCCTTGGAAAGCACTGGAACCTGAAGTTGCCTAAAGTCATACTCCAACCATAAGTAATTAAAACGAAGCTGTTGAGATCATGTGCTGAGATGCATCTGTTAAAATGCATTCACATTCAGGAGAATCTACAGCAAATTAGACACATCTGTGTTATCGGGAATTTCCTGGATTTCTCATTAAACAAATGCCTGGTTCAAGCGGTCATGTTTTTTTATAAGCAGTCCAAATGACCATCCTTTTAACACTCTTCTTTTGTCCTTATTTTTCTTAGGAAGACAATGAGATCCCTTCCAGTGTGTTTGTCAAGGACTCCCTCAAGACCCCACAACCAAGCCAGTATGATGCAGAATCCACCCAGCCAACTCCATCTATAACAGGCTCTGTTGATGGGATTCGCGCCCAAGAGGAGGGTCTCCAGACCATTAGCCTGTCCTCAGATGAGGATGATGATCTTGTGGCACACCAGGAGGAAGAAGAGATGCTGGAGGGTGAGGCCGGAGTGGGTTTGGGCACTTCCCGCACATTTGAGAGAAGGGCTGACAGATTCAAGCGCTCCAGCCTGAAGAAGGTTGATAGCCTCAAGAAGGCCTTTTCACGCCAGAGCATTGAGAAGAAGATGACCCAGATCACCACCAAGATTGTGCCACCAGAGAAGCGAGAAAAAATCAAGAAGAGCCTTACCCCTAACCACCCCAAAAGCCCAACGGCCAAGACCTCCTCATTCAAGGTGTCTCCCATGACCTTCAACGTAAAGAAGGTCAGAGACGGGGAGGCCCCCACGCAAGACATCGTCTCACCAGTGGAAGAAGTCCATGTGGAGATTCCTCCTCTGGGAAGTTTAGATGGTGAGAGCCCATCGGCGGAGGTGCATAGCCATGAAGGTGTTGTGGAGGAGATTCAGGAGATGCTGAGTCCCTCCACCCCAGACAGCATGAAGGCAGAGCTAGCAATCAATGGGGAAGCACCAAGTATTCAGTGCGAGATTAATGGTGATCGTTCTGCTGTCCTGGCAGTGCCAGAGCATGATGAAGATGTTGGTGAGGATGAAGACGATGAGGAAGAAGAAGAGAAACACAAAAGCCCCGTTGAGATAGCAGCAGATGCCAAGATCCCCACAGCAAAAACTGCTGTGGAGCAAGTGTCTTAATATGATTTGATTTTGTTTAGAATTAGTTCTAATTTCACATTTGTTCTTTTCTTCAAGTTTCTACATTTAACACCCAGCAGGGACAAATTGTCCCTCCATTTTAAACAGTCTTGTTGTTGTCATAACACCCATATAAACTAGACACATACTGTACTCTCAGCTTCCCAAGGTAGTCCACCCTTGGACCTTTCCTGCAACACTAGCTTTGAATATCCCCAGCATAGTCTAAAAACCTTGAAGGGGATCTACATAAGCCAATAGGTTAACAGCTACACCTCACAGCGCACCTCCCTAAGAGTGCTTCCTAAACTCTCTAGTTGGGTTGTCCATAGAAAGCAACATTGCATCAGTGCACCATAACTCACTGCAAGAGCAGCACATCTCCAGGGCAGAGGGCCAACTATCTGCCTCCTGCCGTGTTTGTCTGCATCTGGACCTCCCTGTCTCGGTGACTCCCTGACTCTCTTTGTTCTTTGCAGTTTCTGTGAAAAACAGTGAATCTTTGACAGCAGTGGTACTGCCCACAACCTGTTGAGGCGAGTGTTGCCAGGTTGTGCAAGAGTTGGAATGAGCAGTTTCTGGGTTTTTAGTGAAAATGTCCCGGGGTGTTTTTGTAGTGAGCTGGAGATTGTTTACAGAATTCTTTGGATCTCTGCTGAAAAAGCCCTAATCTTTACTACCATCTACCTACCTAAATTACCTATGAGGTACATAAAGAGAATGTAGTAATTTGTGATTTCCACTTGACCAACAAGCGACAAATAACCTTTCAATCATTGAAAAGTAGTATATCGGATTTGAAATAGTCAAAATGTTCTTGCAAATTAAACTTATTTGATATTCCTAGAAAGATAAAATAAATATATGTTTGCATTCAGTCACACTAATGCAAATAAAGGACGTCGCTGCAGCATAGAAGCTTCTCTAGATGGCGTTAAAGATATATTACTGACACAATTTGTTTTTTCTTTTCTGCAGGGCAACTTTGTATGTTTATGTACAGGAATTATGTAATTTTCTACATGAAGCACACTAATCTTGGTATTTACAGCTTATATGCCATAAAATAGTAACTTTATGATAAGTACCTTGAGTGTTACCACACTAATTCTGTATCTGTAATTTCTGTAAATTTTTTGAGTTACGAAATGATACTAGAGTATTTATCATCTTTTACTTTCAGGCATCCATGATTTACATGGGGAAATGTTTACTCAGTTTCATATGTTTAAGAGAAAAAGCGTCTCTCACATATTTACCAGTACACCTTGACTAAAGCCCCTCCACGCAGATACATGCACACACTTCTACAGTGCCTTTAACATGCATAAGCTAGTATGAGTAATTACACTCCTGATGGGACGGTTTCCTGTTTTTGCTGATAAGAGTGATAGTAAAAATGCCTTAAGCTTTTTCTCTTCAGAGGAATTACTTGCAGCTATCACTTTACCGGTCATACTCAAGGTTTGATACAAACTACAAAATTACTGACAACATTTAATTTGAAAGCGGGTGCATATACATTTGTTACAATAAAGTGACCTTCTTCTTATTGCATGTTGTTATTGCTTTACCAGCCTTAGTTACAGATATCTAATGCCGTGACTCCTTAAAAATAATTTAACAAGCGATACCAGATGCCACGAATCCAGAGACTAGGGAGGATACAGAAGTGGATAAAGGCAGAGGACACCAATCCTGGGTTTGATGGATGACCACTGCTCAGCCCATTTTTTTAGGCTCTTGGCCTCCTTGTTGACACAGTACAAAGAGAGGAAGAAGCTCCTGGAGCCACAGGTGTTATGCCCCTGTAGAGGCTCCTGGGCATGAGCTTGTAGTGCAAGGTGTGGGTGTTGGATAGTTTGGGAAAGGACTTAAGTTCTTGGAGAGGTTGTTAAAGTTTTGTTGGCGCTATGCATATGTGCAGAGAAGGAGAAAGGTGTCTGCAAGGTTTTGAAATGAGAATTCTACTATAGTCCATGTCTGTTATATTGCTTCTAGATAAGAAATAGAAATAGATTCTTGACTCCTTCAAGTCAAAATATAGTGCCCAAAATATTTTATTATGTCTTAACTATGCAAGAAAATCACTTATCATTGAAGTCTTGTAAACACAAAAGAAATACAGTGCATGAGATACAAGATATATTTTTCAACAGTACTTGACAAAATAATGCACTCAAAGTGCTTCATGTGTTATAAAAGTTAATCTGCCATTATGCTCAACCCAAATCTATTAAGAGAAAATAAGTAGACATAAATCATTTTATACAACTTGTTACCAATTTATATTAAATATGCTTAGTCACATTGCAGTCGTTTTTAATTCTTTTTTGTAAAAATCCCTTTACTGAAAAAGGATCAAACACTAGGCTTATGTCTGGTGTATAATATTGAGGTTATAATGTGACTGGTTTTGATGTATTTCCACTTAGTAATGCAAATGTGTTACTTTGTATATCGCTGTCTGCTAATGTTAAAAAAAAAAAAAAAAAATATATATATATATATATATATATATAAAAAAATAAATATCTAGACATGTGTACATGTGTAAAAGTCTGTTTTTATTCGTGTTGAAATCACTGGATTAGTGTAATGAGAGATAACGTAATTAGCTTGCTTTTACTTTCGAGCCTGTTAATTCAGTTAACCCCTTAAACCAAAGAAATCTCCTTCACAGCAGAAGATTCCTCACTACTTTAGTGTTTTAATCTACTCAACACTTGTTTCAAGCATCTTGCTAACAAGAATTTCTTCTCAAAATTTACTATTGTAAACATCAATAAAGATTTTTTAACATTCATATTTTGTTTGTGCTCTTCATTTTCAGTCCTAAATGTAAAAGGAGATGAGTAAATGTCTCTCTTCTCAATGGACAAATTTAATAAGATGTCTTGAGTCTTTTTGTCAGAAAGAATCAAGACAACTGCATCATCCTCTTCTCCATGGAGACAAATTTCATGTCATTTCTCATGACTTCATACCAATAATGACGTCTCTGGCACTACTGGAATGGACGCTGGTTTTGAGGTAGTTCATTTGCTGTGAACGATGTAATTTGCTGTTTAAATAACTTGTTGTTAGGTAACTGGTCACTATAGTAGTGTTAGTTCAGAATCATTTGGCTAAAGAAGCTTCAAGAAGTGTGTTTGCAGAGCAATTTACTCAGGCTGAGGTGCAGGTGGAGCTGGGCCTGGCTAGAGGTTGAAGCCAGCACAGCTTCCCACTGTCACAGTGTTTTAAAAAAAGAAGATGAATCAGGGTGTGCACAATGCAGCCTCTTCATAAAAAAAAAAAAAATAAAAAATAATAATTACAGCAACAAGGGCACTCATGCCCTCTAGGCACACTGCCAAACAGAGGTAAACCAGCAAAAAGTGTGTATAATAATGACCACAGTCAGTGTCCTTCCAGTCCCAACCCTGAGTCGCTGCTTCCTAGGGCCCTGAAGACATGAGAGAACGGCTTAAGCCTGATTTATGCTTCTGCGTTGGATTTACGCCGAGCCTATGCCGTAGCCACCGCAAGTAGCCTATGCTGTCTTGAGCATTTATACTTTTGCGCTGGTGTCACTCAGCAATAGCAATTTGACAGTTTATATGCAACTGTGTTGAGTGTCTTCACCAGTGGTTTCCATGAGTTTGTTGGTGTACATCAAAACAATGGTTACTGCAACTGAGCAGATCTTGATGGAGTTGGAGCCGATATATATTGCGCAGCGATTACATATACTGAAATTACTGAAATGCAGAAACCCAAGAAGATGTTGGAGGAGATGGTCTGAGCTGATTGAGTTGGAATTGGTAAACTTTCAGTGCTTGTCTGGCCACTGAGAGACATCAATGAGCAGTTGCATTTCGCATACTTTCGGATGTCGGCAGAAAGATTCAGTGATTTGGTTTATCGTCTGCAACCATTTGTCTCACATCAGTGCACACACAGTACGCCTGTAGACATCAGACAGAGACTGGCAATAAACCTTCGAATTTTAGCCCCATTTGAAAGCCGACAGGCTGTAGCATCTAGCTGTAAAATGGCGGCAAGCACTGTGTCTTCCGTAATGTCAGAGGTCTGTAAAACTTTGGGGAATGCACTGCAGCCAGAATTCCTTCCCTACCCTTCAGGTCCCCATTGGGAAGCTATTCAAGCTGATTTTAGCCAACTACAGAACTTTCCGAACTATGTCGGCAGCATAGACAGAAAACATGTTAACATCAAGGCACCGCCGCAAACAAGGCGCAACTACTTCAACTACAAGGGTGCCCATTCAATCGTCCTGAGGGCAACCTGCGGCGCCAAATACAGGTTCCCCATGGTGGATGTAGGGGGATATGGTCGGGAAAGTGAGGGAGGCATCCTCAGGGAGAGCAGATTTGGTTCTATGCTCCTTGAAGAGAAACTTAACCTTCCATCACCAGCCATCTCCCTGGAACAGGAGTTAAAATCCAGCATGTAATTGTTGATGATGCTGCGTTCCCCCTGCACAACAGCCTCATGCATCCCTCCCAGGTATGTCACAGACAAAATTAATTTCATGTAACTGTACTATTTGTGCTCTCTCTATATCCATATACCCCTAATGGTTTGTGGTAATCACAGCTACACTGGCACATAATTTAGATTTATGTTTTGCTATATGGGGATGAACCTGATCATGGATAAGCAGACCTATAACTGCTGTCACTGGTGTAAGGAATGATCTGATGGCCCTCTTCCAATCACCCCAGGGCATTGTGCCATGGCAGAACGACATGGTGTCTCGTTGCCACCTTGGTCAGTAAATTGTACATTTTAAAATTTTGTAAAGAAATTAGCCTAAAAATAACATGTAACCATGTAAATAAAGACCTGTTGAACAATAAAATGGAGGCAGTGTTTATTTGCTGCAATGTGCAAAATGCAATAGGTGCAAATGTTTCAAGTAGAAAATTTAAATAACAAGCTTTAACTCAGAATTATATAAAACATTTAAGTATACAAAACTATACAAATTACTATCTAACATGGAACTTTAACAATTATAACAATATTAAATACCATATAGAGCAATAAAAAAAATATAACAAAGTGATAATAATGCAAAGAGAAAGGTTATCAAGGCACTGTTCAACGCCACTGCTGCTGCCTCTGCCTCTCAAACAGTAGGCTGTGCACAGTCTACTATGTGAGAACATAACCTGTGCCCCGGGCTCGTCTGGCAGCCTCTGCAGGATGTCTGCAACAGTTTGGCCAAATCTGGAGACCCCACCATTCTGCAGCAGCAGTCTTTGTTGCAGTTACACCTTAAGTTTCTCCAACTAGCCAAACTCCTTCGCCCTCCAGTTATCCTGCTCTCTTCTTGTCCTTTTTTTGACTTGGGGGACAGACGGGGTGGTGAAGAGGACTGATGATCATCTGGTGCTTGGTTTTACTCCTATGATTATGAAAGAATGGCAAATACTTTACATTAGTCTTTGTAATTATACATACAGGTATTATATGCTTTCAGTGTCTATGCATGGATTATAAGAGGTAAGAAAACGGCCTTCGGCTACATTGGCAGAATATTGTTGACTGCATTTGTATTATGAGCAACCCAAATACAAATGTTCAGCCTGTTACATATTACATTTTAATTTCACAGAAGCATTATTTTTGTGCAAATAAACCATACCATGTTTACAACTTGATAGCTAAACAAGTACAACACATAGGTTCATGATACAAGAGAGAGGCCATATTTACCCTTTTCGCTTCAAAATTGGACTCTGCTCCCTGCTGCTTTATGTGAGGTGAAACCAATAAAAAGCCGGCAACTTTTCCCAGCATGGGTCCCTCCTCCCCGTAGCACATTTCTTGTGGAGACAAACGTATTAGTCCCTAATAGTCTTATAACTCTTCCTACATTCTGTAACCTCCAGGCTCATGTTTGAGGAAATCTCTTGTCGTGAATTGGCCTCCATCTGGGAGTCCCTATAATGTTGTGAAGAGGCCTCATACAGGTGAAAATACTATATTCCTGGATCCATCTCTCCTCGACTTGGTCCATGTCTACTCATTCATTTGTGGCGAGTTTGAAAATGGCAGTGAAGAAGGAGAAGCCATAAATGCAGAGGAGTGAAGACAATGCTACCAAGCTGAGCAATCACAGTTCTTGTGGTCCGTGTCACTGCAATGCAAAGTTACATTTTTTTTGGAGGGCAGGCCATGGCGTGGGGTACATGGCTATGCCATGTTTCAGCTGCAAGTCAAATGCAGAAACATAAATTTGCCTTTAGGGTGCCTATACCTGTAACAGGGTTGTTAGGGAATGTTGAAGTTTTGTCAAAATCCATAATGCCAAAATAAATAAATAAAAAAAAAAACAAACAAACAAAAAAATACATAAAAAAAACCTGAAAAATTGTTGATGGAGCTGGGAATGACCGATGCATGGAGAAATTTCTCCAGAACAAATGACTATATATATCTTATTCAGCTAGTCAAGGTGTTCATTCACAGTTTTTTGTTTTTTGTATTTTTTTTATAAATTGGACAGGCACAGATTAAAGGATGAGTCAGAGATGTTTCTGACAAAAAAAATCTGTAATTATATATTTATTTTTCGCACTATGGTTTTACAGAATTTGACAACTGAGATGAAACAATGTACAACGAAGTGCACAGAGGCCTAGTTTAGTGTCTCCTTAACACACACACACATACACACACACACAAACTGTAACTCATCCATTCATACCATTCCAATTTAAATAGCCACAAACTGGCAAAAGGCAGAGCTGCCAGAAAGAAGAACAGCTCTGGGGTTAAAATTGTGTAATGTGACTGTACAATTTAAGTTTACAAAAAACAAACAAACAAACAAACAAACAAACAAAAAAATTCACAAAAAGCAAAGAATTCAGATTTCTCTCTCAGAAAATAATAAACACAGTTAAAAAAAAACAAACTAACAAACATTCCAGTACTTAACAAGCATAATCATTTTGTTTAATGTAATTCTGGACACAATTCTACCTCATACCTATGTTCAAACTTACCAGATGATTACCAGGTTCCAGATGTGATTCCAGATGTGATTCAGATGACAGAAAAATGTCCAGTGTGAAGGCGTTTATGTGTGTATCTGTGTGCGTGTTTATGTTCAGTCAGTTCAGTATTATTAAGTCAAATTGCTGGGAGATATCATTTAGAGTGCCTGTATGTTTTAATAAAGATATCAATATTAAGTGTGAGTATATTGATAATATATTGCAAGAGGAAGTAATAAATATTATTCCCATATCAGTATTTTTTCCTACCCTTAATTTATATTAATGAAGTAAGTGCTATGGCCTGAAGTAATCCTCCACATTTTCAAGAGTAAACACAGTATGCTCCATACAAAATAACACTGGTAATACAAGGCTTTTCGTGAATGGGTTTGAATGAATTTGATTTGAATGGATTGTGAGTTTGGTTTTCTCATCCTCCCATAGCCATTTGACAATTAAGGGTGTTTACAGGACATCGTTCCTGCTATATATATATATATATATATATATATATATATATATATATATATATATATATATGTATTAACAAAAGAAAAAACAAAAAAACTTTTGGCCAATCTATTAAAAAACAATAAAAAGTAAGAATTTGAAAGTACAGGAATGTGATAATGTCACAAGCCTACAGAAAAATTATAAAAATGACAAAAAGGCAGAAAAGACCAAAGACGAGTTGTGGGAGAATGTGTATTCCCCCAGGAAGAACTTTAGAGGGTGCGGAGGCAGAAAAAATCACTTGATGACTGAGAGGGACAAGGTCCCAAGCACCAGCAGTTGGAGCTGAAACACGAACAGGTTCAGCAGGAACAGGACATGGTGCAGAGGAAGCAGACCAAGGCCATTCTGGATGTGTAGCAGAACAGCAACCTGGAGGTCAGATAAAGGCCATGGAGAAGGAGTATCTTAAACTCTTGGTGGCGGGATGTGATGATGTCCCAACATAAAAACATTTTTAAATAACAGAGCCCAAGGGGAAAGTCTATGCTTGAGATACAAGTGGACTTGTTTAAGTGCTACTAGCTGCTATGGTGTTAAAATATTCTCAATACTATTCATGAACAAATGTCAAGTAATGTAACTAATAAAACAAAATGCACAAATAAATGCAGACTGATTTGCTGATTTGTTGTTGTTAATCTGTATCTATGCCTCTAATTTACAACTCATATATCACCATTTGTGCATCAGCTTATTATTTTTCAGTGGAAATGTTTATGTGAATCTCAACCCATTTGTGGTGATCCTTTTGAGGCTCTTTTATTGCTTGGTGCCATACAAAATTCACAAATGAAGGACCATGGACTTTCCAGTAGATGGTGATAATGCAACATTTATGGGTAAAAGCACTAGTCTACTCAACAGAGGAAGACCAAACCAAGCATTTTCAAATAACTGACACAAATGTAATAAATGTCACAAGTGTCGATTCCTTCATTGCAAAGCTGCTGTAGTCAAGAAGAGACCTTGGAGTACAGAATGTCTTCCTTAACCATTGATCTCTGACAGATTGGTAAGGCTACTACAGTTCTATTATAATTTCCATTATCATCCACAAAATGAGCAATAGTCCAGATCCCTTTAGTACTCATTACACCAGGCTATTAATTTACTTCTCCATTATTTGTACATAGATTTTCAACTGGGAAGAAAAAAAAAATTAAAAAAAAATTATATTATATATATCACACCCATTAAAAAAAAAATCCCCTTGGGGACAATACACCAAATAGTTTTATTTTTGATAAAAGCCTTCAGCCATTTCAATTTGAAGACACCATTCATGATATCAAAATCATAGCCCCTCTTCATAGAATTACCATGTCATTCTTCCTAATGTATGGTATGGAGAAGGCCTGGTAAAGAAGTCTACAAAACACTATTTATTTTGGATAACGAGACTCTCCCAAAAATTGGTTTGTCTCTAAACACTGTTTGAGTAATGTGCAAATCTGCAAGTGCAGGATTAAGATCCACAAATGCCTTTTTGATTTTCAAATAAGTAAAGTAAACAGTGTTATATATTTGTTCGAGTTAACTCATCTTGCTTTGTTTTTACGAAAGATGTTTTACATTTATATATTATAAATTTACTGTTGGCACAAAATACAGTGACAAATCTACGCCCTTCTCAAACTGCTCCGGAGTCTGATTTGCAGGAGGGTTTTCCCCGTAGGTCAGACTAGGTTTTCATGGTTTTTGTCTCCCTCTTATGTCCGAGCTCACACCAGCACCTTCTGCTTCTTCCTCTGCATTTTCAATCGTTATTATCGATATCGGCGTTGTAATCAACAAAAGAACGAATAAACGAACAGATAAACAAACGAATAGACTCAGGAAACATCGGCTCGTGTCTATGTTAAAAACCAGCGTGCCCCGGCTGTTTAAACGTCTTGTCACGGTGGCCGAGAGGTTAAGGCGTTGGACTCGAAATCCAATGGGGTTTCCCCGCACAGGTTCGAATCCTGTTCGTGACGGTAAATCTTTTACGTGTCTTATCGACACGTCCCATCAAAGACGCGCGGACCGAACCCATTCGATCAACGAGCAGCTCACTGCTTATTGATAAAGATATAGAATTATGAACAGAACGAATTCATGTGGTGAATTACCGCGTCCTTCCAGGAAGTGTTTCCGCCCTAATTACGGTGAGTGCGTGAGGCCGTAAATTGCAACTTGCAACGCTCAAGGTAACAATCAGCGGCGGTGACTTAGAATTAACGCGTGACGCGGCCGCGTGTGCAAAAACCAAACTATTGCTCGTTTCTCCGTCGGAACTTACATTTCATACATCGCCTCTTATTCTCGCGTTGTTAGTGCGTGCGATCATTTGGTAGAAACCAACCGCTTGGTTTTCCGTCCCCGGCTCGGTGCGCGGCTCGCTTACACTAATAACCGCATCGTGTTTACACCGATAGGCGCCCGGGAATTGTCCGTGTCCGTCGACTCGGCCGGATACGAGCGCGCAAAAAGAAATTTCTATGCGCGCCCCCCCCTCTCCCCGCGAGGATAATGGAACTGGCCGAGTCGTACAAAATTGACCGGCAGCGCTCGCTGACGTAGTTTTCGGGGGTGTTGTTGTAGCGAGGGAGAACGTGTGGTGAACAGCTAGTGCAGATTTTAATTAGCGTTTTCGAGCTTTGGGGTTGGTTAGGCATTGATAAGTAGGGCATTTAATACAAGGCTTTTTGAGCAACTGCAACGTTACTGGGGCCACTGTCAGATGTAGACACACTAGTCGCATAGCAGCATTTTGGAGAGACAGCGCGTTAGCAAAGCTAACAGTTCGTCATACTCAAAAGAGACACACAAAGGAAATGCGGTCGATTGGTTTGAATATATTAACGTGAACAGGGGCAGTTTAAATGGTCGAGGGAGACAACTGTTATCGCCAAATACGACGAAAAACAGACCGCACCTCAAGCGCTGGGGCAACTTTCAGTCAGAGCGACGGTCTTTAGTTAAAAACAGAAACATCTCAGATCTGACTCGCGATTCTGGATTTCTGTTAATACTGTTTTTAATCTGACTTCGACATTTTGTCCAACTACACTGCCAACTCGCTCAGTGCTTACCAGTTAGATTGGTAATAACTGTTCACGTTAACTCACGACATGTAAGGAACGAAGCTGCCATTATGGCCATAATCGTGAAAAGTAAGATGCCTACAGGCTCATACCCTGAAAGAAAAAGGAGGTAACCAACTGGTAGCTAGCTACCGTTTAGCAAAGTAGTCGCCTGGCTAGCGTTAGCTGTTCTGAGGAGGGCATATATGTCACTTCTTTCTTTGTAGCGTCACACGCGTTGAATGGAGTTCGACTTGGTGGTGGTCGAGTAATTAAGAAGCCGGCCCTTGTGTGTGTATATAAACAATTACGACAAAAATACAATATCCGGGGAAGGGTTTAGTTAGCATTTGGCTAACGGGCTAATTAGTTAGCTAAGCTAAAGCTAAGGTAGTCGCTGCCCGTTACAAAGTGACGGAAGCTCTTATTGCTGCCGTCTTTCAGTGACAGGTAGGAAACGACCAGGGCTTGGTTTTTGTTTTGTTTTTTTTCTTTTCGAGTATAACGATGGCAACCCCCACAAACGAAGCCTTGTTTTTGATTAAGGACGTGAAGCCTGGGTCGAAAAATTTGAATATCGTATTCATCGTTTTGGAAATAGGTGAGTAGTTGCGGGGTGACGCTAGCGCGCCCTCCCCGCACCATCGGCCGGTGTCCTCTCTTAAAGGGGACGGCGATGTCCCCGCCACCCGCAGTGAGAGGAGTCTCCGCCGGCGGGGACATCGGGTTTAACTTTTCATTATATTTTTTCTGTGAACTAATTTCTTTTCCATACGCATGATGGCGTCCCGGCGGTTTTTACTTAACCCTCCCTTGTTTTGATCCATTAGGACGAGTTACCAAAACGAAAGATGGCCACGAGGTGCGCTCATGCAAGGTGGCGGACAAGAGCGGAAGCATCGCCATCTCTGTGTGGGACGAGCTGGGCAGCCTCATCCAGCCAGGAGACATCATCAAGCTGACCCGAGGGTAGCGTTGGTTGGATACTTTAAACACATGACATGAACACTGCTAGGATCATTGCACACATACTTGCAGTTGGTAGTTATGTACCTTTAGTAACTTGTCATCCAGGATTAGTAATCTTTTTTTTTGTTTTGTTTTGCATGCACATTTGATTTCTGTGTTAGATATGCATCCATTTGGAAAGGGTGCCTAACCCTATACACTGGAAGAGGAGGGGATCTACAGAAGATTGGAGAGTGAGTAGCTGGCCACGGGTCTATTTATACTTCAGTGAAGTTCTTGTCCCTGTTGGAATTCTGGTTGTCATAACTCCTCTGCACAGGCATCGTACGAGGCCAGGGCATACCGTCAAGTTTTACAACAACATATTGGCTTTTAGATGTGGTTTAAGAGCCCTACTAGACAACTTTTATTCAACTTGTAATTAATTCAGTGTTTTTTTTGTTTGTTTGTTTTTTTTTAAGATTTCAAATCCCAATCTTTTGAATTTAAGATTACTAGTCAGCCAGTTTCAACTATGCCAAACATAACCTCCTTTGTATGTTTTTGGAGTGCTGTTAAAGTATAGGTTTGTCTTGTCAGGTTCTGCATGGTCTACTCAGAAGTGCCCAACTTCAGTGAACCAAACCCAGAGCTGCTAGCCCAAGCAAACCAGCAAAACAAGTCTGTGAGTAGCCATGCACACATTCCTGACCTCATATCGACATAAATGTCATACTTATTGGAGCAGAATTCTCTCAAAAGACACCAGTGCATTTAGTATCCCTCAATGGCAATGCATATTTAAAATATCAAGACAACTTTTACACATACCTGTTTTGATGGTCTTTATTAAAACCTTAAATTTATTCAGGAAATGTGGCCTTTTAAATGGTCAGTCCACAGTGAAGTCTGACGCAATGCTGGTAGGATGCTAAACGTATCATTCTGATCCACTATTTTAACAGGGAAAACCAGACCAGAATCAGAGGGGCAACTCTCCACCCAATCAGAATTCAGGTACACCTGCTCCACCAGGTCAGTATATGTCCCTTTTTTTTTATGCAAAAAAGCCACAGTACTATCAGTTAACTCACAGGAAACATGGTTGTGTATTTTCTGTAGAATGATTATCACATTGATGCCAGTACAAAATGACTGTAGAATGTTAGTCTTCAGGACAACAAAAGATAAAATATTGACAGCTTTTGTGTTTGACTCAAGAAATTAAATTGAGGTGAATATATATAACAAAGAAATGTATAGTGTCCAGATGTTTATTTGCTTAATTTAATGGGAAATAGAATTGCTCAGGCACAATAGGCCTCTTTTACAGCAGTCATTTTGATTTGTCCTATTTGAAAAAGTACAGGTGTTACTAATAACAGCATAAAAATAAAAAAAACTTTTTTAATGGGGGGGGGGCCTATTTTTCTGTAAGGACTTGTGTTCTTCTCAACCCCCAGGTAATGGTGCCATGCCGGCATTCGCCAACAACAACAACAACAACCCAGCCCCCGGGGCAACCCGTGACCCTGCATTTGGGAATGGTGGGCGACCCAACGGTCGGTCACCTGGCAATGGAGCCCCTCCTGTTTCAGTTTCTGGACCTCCGACAGCTGCAAAGTCCTCAGTTACCATTAGCAACGGCAGGGACCCACGTCGTGCCAAAAGATGAAATTGGAGTTGGGGGAGGGGGGTATCCTCACTTCCCTCTGCCCCCTTATTTTAACCTTTCTGAGCCTTCCTGATCACAGCCTAGATTGGCTTTCAAAAACACTTAATTAAATTAGGGAGTATTTACATAATTTTTATACAGGCTAAACAAAGTTAAATGTGTTGTCTGTCATGCAAAGTGCAAGTAGTGCTCTCAGCAAGCAACACAGTGTGATTGTGGTCTACCACTTGATGCACTAGCCAGGACTTGTTGTATGGTCAAACCTTGATGGTTGAGTTGTGGCCTGCCTTCTCAGTCTACACCCTTGTCCTCTAAATCTTACTGCAAATTGCCTGTACTGTGCCAGTGTTACCTCCCCCACACACTGTCCCAACCCCCTTCCTTCCCTGTTCGAACTATACACCCTACTTGAACACTCGATGCACTTTCTTCTCTTAATTTATGTCAGGGCAAACTTGGCTGTCATTTAAATCAGGAAATGAGTTTCTGCTTTTTAGTGGAAAGGCCTTAAGTTGATGAAAAGGAGTTCTTGGACTGAATGCACAAGCGAAATAATTCAAAGGGTCTTCCCTGTCTTAACCAAACTGTATCCGAAGTGACTCTGTGAAAGGAAAGGTGTTAGTTTTGAATTTTTAAACTGTTTTTTTCCATAAGACATGTTTTTGTTTGCCATCAATTGTACCTTCATCAAGGTGGGACCACTTAAGTACTGGCAAAATGGTTTCACCGAATAAATTCAACAGTAATTTTGCTGCCACATGTGGTTTTCTGTAGTCTGTTTTGAGAGTTAACACAAGTTCATTTTTAATGTCAAAAAATAAGGCACATTGGTTGTACTATGGAAACAGGTTTTAATCTGCCATCTATCAAAAACAAGTATTAACAGCCTCCTTCAGACTTTCATGCTGTCACTTGCAAATACAAAATAATCCTCCCATCTAATTTCAAGTGATTTCACTCTACAGCACCATCTTCTGCTTAGAAAGATAAATGCATTTGTTTTTGGAAGATACTGCAAAATATGAGGTGGAGGAACTAGTGGTTTTTTTTTTTTTGTTTTTTTTTTTTTCCACTGAACTTCCTTTGTTTTATTGAAATGAAAACAGTTTTTTTGTTTTTTTTTCTTTTCTAAACTCAAAGCCTCTTCATAAACCATTAAATTTTGAAACAATACATTGCATAAAACAAAATCCTTCGTTTCTTCACTTCCTCTGTTGCACCAAGCATCTAATCATTACAGCCTTTTATTCTTATTGCCCCATTCACATTTGACGCACTCACACTTTCCTCCCTTCTAGTGTGTTATTTGCACGTTTCAAATTATAAAGATGGAGCCTGTTCAGTCGAGAAAAAAACAGCTGTTTTGTGGGCATGGAAGGGAACAGGGTAGAAGTGGCCAAATAGAGCCCATTTATAAACAAAAGTATCTGTTCAATGTAGTGGAGGAGAGGTGAGGGGAAAATTTTTCTCTGAAAGAAAAACCTAGTCCTAATGTGGTGTTCTACCGACCATATACTTTTATTCGCTATCTCTCAGGCCTCTACACCCTTTGTTCCAAACATGTTTATCTACGTCAACTGCCCTTCATGAGACATTTGCAGGACTTGTGACACTGGAAATTGAAACACATGAGACGTGGCAGGACAGGAAATGTGATGCTAGCTCCTCGTGTCAAAACACAGATGCATGTCATGAGCTGGGAACTTCCTCGGAGCAGCAGTGGTCAATGAAAACGAGTCTGATCATGCGGCATACTGATTGTAAATTTCCCAGCCTGTTGATAAAGCCCCAGAGATTTCAGACTCTTGACTTCGTCAGCAGTTTTGCATTGTTCTTTAGAATAATCGATTTATCTATATTTCCATAATTTGTGCAAGAAATATGTATCCAATATATTTCTTCTATATAAATTTCTTCTACATAAACAGTAGACAAACCAGAAAAACTGCATCTCTTGAATATCTTTTAGTCATTAATTTAGTGTTTATTCTCAAGACAAAATCTTCACATAAACTAGGGGTTTCTTTTTCGGTTTTGCTCACAGTGTGACATGTCATGACACTCTTGATTCAGATAATGTGGCTTGGGTGTTATGACTTGCCACTTAGTGACTACTGAAAATAGTCTGCTTTGATGTATAAACCCCTGACATAACTGGAAAATAATTGATGTGAGTTAAAAACAAGAATAAAAAATAAAGATTATATGGAATAAGTACAAGGTAAAAAAAAAAAATAATAATTATGACATGGTGGTAGTCACTGGGTAAATTGAAATGAGATTGAAAATTAATGATGAATAGAAAATGGGTAAATTGGCACCTGTCAAGCAATAAGTCTGAGGCCAAATGCAATTAAAGTAACTCATTTAAAAAATAAAAATATCTTTCAATATAATATCATACATGAAACAGCATATTTGAAGCTTGAGATTCTGAGGCAAACAGGAAACAAATCTATGGGCAGGGTGATGGGCGGATTGTAGAGAAATGTAGTGTTTCTTCCTCATCTCCTTTACAAGCAGTGCATCCTGAGAGGAAGCCACAACAATGACGGGTGAGTATTTTCATCCTTACAATAATATCTTATATTAATTAAATTATTCAATACACACATTCATAGCATACGGGCTGTTTGACCATTTGTAGCCCTTTATGCCCCACTGGGATTTGTGATATATATCAAAGCAAAGGGATATTTACCTTTTCCTGATTGAAATATAGTACAATTGTTCATTTAAATACATTTTCTTTGAAAACAGTAAAATAGATGTTTTTCGGTTCATTATAAAGTAGTAATATAGAAAAAAAATGACAGAATATGTCATATTTGCTGTCAGTTAAAATGTTTGTTTTGTAATTAGGTTTTATGTAAACAGGTTTATAATCACTCCATGGTCTTTTTCCTCAGATCCAAACCAGTCTTCTTTTTTCTATGAAGACTTTATGAGTCTTTATGAAGAACTCAACTTGTCTTATTCAGTCACAGAATTTGTCATAAACCCTGAAACGCAGCCCTGCAACTCCTTCATCCTCCATCCTACGGCAGTGGCTGTAGTCAGTACATTTTATGTCCTCGTCTTTCTGTTGGCAATCCCTGGAAATGTGGTAGTGGGGCTGGTGATCGGCCTTAACAAGCAGTCGCTGCCTCCCTCAGACCTCTACCTCCTCCACCTGGCAGGTGCCGACCTCCTGCTGGCCGTCACTCTCCCATTCTGGGCCGTCTCTGTTACACAGGGCTGGGTGTTTGGAGATGCCATGTGCAAAATCATCACCATCATCCAAGAGCTAAGCTTCTACTCTAGCATTCTCTTCCTGACTTGCATCAGCATGGACCGATACATGGTGATCGTGCGAGCTATGGATGCCCGCAGGGCCAACCGACAGCTGGTCGGCTGGGGGTTTTGTGCGGCTGTCTGGGCTGTTGGAGCATTCTTGTCTCTGCCGGGGCTCTTCAATTCCTCTTTCTCACCTCAAAACTCCAGTCACACAGTGTGTACTGAACAGTATGATCCCAGCAGTGCCCATGAGTGGCGGCTGGCCACCAGAATTCTTCGCCACGCTTTGGGTTTTGTTGTCCCCTTGGCCATCATGCTGACCTGTTATGGGATAACCATCCAGCGCCTCCTTCGCATCCGTGGGGGGTTCCAGCGGCAACGGGCCATGAGAGTGATTGTGGTCGTGGTGGTTGCCTTCCTGCTCTGTTGGACACCGTACCACGTTGCACTGATGACAGATTCGTTTTTCAGGACAAAGCTAGTGCCCTACCGATGCCCCGCAAGGATGGCAGTGGATCAGGCCATGTTTGCCACCCAGAGTCTCGGTCTGCTTCACAGTTGTGTCAACCCGGTGCTGTACGCCTTCGTGGGAGAGAAGTTCAGGAGGAGGCTGCTGCAGATAATGAGGAAGATAGGTGTCTTAGAGAGAGCATCTGTGACAAGAACCAGCCGGTCTTCGCTGTCATCAGAAATCACATCCACATTCATGTGAGAACGCCAAGGAGACACTTTAAACTATTCAGAGAAATTGGTCACATCAGTGCTGTTACTGCAGGATCTCGAGTGTTGGACAATGAAGTTTGTTTGTTTGTAGTTTAGTAATTACTTTGATTTTTTTTTCTGTCACAGCTCATATGCGTAAAAATATAAAATTCGCCTTGAACATTTCAGGAACTATGTTAATATTTTTCTATACTTTTCACTTTTCAATCCAGTCTGTATAAAGTTAAGCTGTGAACAATTTCAGTTTTGTTTTGTGTTTGCATTTTTTTTTTTTTTTTTTTTTTTTTTTTTTGGTTAACCATTTCAAATCATGTCAACCATTAGTTATGTCAAGCAATGAGGAAGCTGTACAATATACAGTACAATGATATTACATCACAGCTCTGGAAAAAGCTGGCTGGACCCCAAATTCAGAAAATGCACAGTTCAGTGTTAGGTGGTCACTGATGTCATTGGTAGCATGAGAATGTAATGTGAATCAAGATAATTTCATTTGATTTCCAAACCATGGCAATGTTATAATAAATAGCATTTTACTTACAGTTTAGGTTGGACTATATCAACAGCAGCTGAAAAATAAAACTATCTTGTACAGTGCTCAATGACTTCATATGAGTTTTTATAGTCATGTATTGAATTTTATTTTTTTAAGTGAGACTGCCTATTTGGGTTCCATGTATTGGCCAAAGACAGCAGGTTTTCTTTCATATGCCAAATCATTTGAATTGTCTGTATATTCTGAACCATTATTAAAGTTTAATATAAACCTGTACACTACTCTCTGTTTATGATTATTATTTTACAATTGACATAAACAGCTAACAGAATCTATACAGTAGAAGTTGTGATAACTACACTAGCAATGCTGCAGCAATAACTGGAGGTCAGAGAGGCGAGACTTTCTGCCTCTGTACACAATAGAAAAAAATCCCTGTAAAAAGTGTGGTTTGATTGCAGATCAGATTTTGAGAAGTGCACTACTGTTGCATTCATTAAAGAAGAAGACATGCGTTTTCTTTATTACTACATTAAGGCAGTCTTTCCACTGTCGATTTGGGTTTAATGTATCCCACACAGCCAAATGACAGCTAACCAGAGCAAAATGTCCTAGTTGCTCTGGAAAATGCACAGACTTCATTACGGTCAACCATTTCTAATACGAAAACTGAAAACTTAAAACTGAAAACACTTGCACTGCTACTAATACATCTACTACTATTACCACTACCAATGTTTTTCTGTTATTTAGCCCAGGCTCGTTGACATAAATGGGTTGGACAAAATAATAGAAACACTACACATATAACACAAAAAGTGATCAACAGCACAACAGACTACATCCTCCAAAAGGACCATACTGTCGAATCAACCCCTCTCTGAAACCATTTCAGCACAACCTGAACACTGTCACCTTAATGAAGGAGGATTTAGCAGAACTGTTGTATTAGACTGTAGTTTTACATGCCAGCAGTTATGTTCTAGCTATGTGTGATTTTAGGAATACGAACTATATTCAATTTGAGTCATCATTTGAGTCATCAGCAGTGTTTTGAATTTCATAATAATAATATTATTCATACTTATTTATAGTTACCTTTTTTACTCTGCTTTTTTCCTCGTATCAGTCTGCTTTTCATATAAAAGCTTTTTGTAGAGCTCTAATACTACTAACTAGTTTTGGGGTTTTTGTGTGTGTTTAGGTGTTTTACTACCTAAACACCAGGGTTCGATAGATATAACTACTGCACACTGAAAATCCATCATATTTATTTCCTGTATACCACCTCAACTTTCACAGTAGGCCGGGAAGTAGAAGATACATAAGATATTTTCATAGGGCCACCGTTGCCTTCATACAGTGTTCAATACAGTGATAATATTTTCTTTTCCATAATATTTGACCAGGCCAACCGTGTTCTTTAGATTTGACCTACAAATCAAATATCTGTCCCATACTGACCAACTCTCCTCTGTGCCAATTGTTGCACCATCTCACATGTTCTACTGACCTCAGGTTGGCTAAAAATGACAAGGGGGCGGGAGCGTAACAGTGAGTGGGCAGATCACCATGCAGCTGTCATTGTAAGGCTTGCAGGGCTGTGACTGTCATCTCCCCCTTCAGACTGACTGGCAGAGGTAGGGGGGAGATCATGAGTGGGGTGGCTTAGCTCATGGGACTAGGAGGGGGGACACTTGCTGGATAGGACTTGATGCTCGCATTCAATCAGAAGCCAAGCGAGAACTGCCACTGGGAATAAACAGACACACACACCTTGTTCTTCGGAGACGCAACTCGCTACTGGGAGATGGTTGTAAGAGGCTGAAAAGTCAGAGAACATCAGGAAAAGGAGAGGAAAAAGCTGGGCTGTCACTTCCAAGAGACAAGTCAAGGGAGCTGTTAACGCAACATGATCTAGTGGGTCTTGCCCTAAAAATACCTCTGGGCAGGAGAGGGGCAGCTTTCTCTATCAGCTTAATTACCTGGTAATCAACTGTTTCTTTTTCTTCTTTTGACAACAACTGAGGTCGGAGAACAGCAACTTGAGAGGAATTTATCCATGGAAGATATGCTTCTACATATTTTAATTTGGTTTTCCTAGTAAAAGAGTTGTAGAGACTATCCCAAATCCGGAAATGTGAGAACTATGCTAACTGTAATATATATGTAAAGACTGCTCATTGGTGCTAGCGCCCTGATGAAATTTTGGTTAAGAATATCACAAGAGGACCCGGTCAGAGCTATAGTCGCACAATTTGTTAGACAGTTAAAGAATCCATTAGAGGATCTACCAAATCAGTTAAACCATGAGAAAAGCAGAAGTAAAAATGAACCTGAAAAAAGGGACAGATGAAGCAGTGGCGCCCCCGAGCCCCATCATCCCCCCAAAACGGTCCAAAGCAAGCCCAGAGCACGTTGTCCCAGACCCTCGAGGACCCGGTTATCCTACCCCAACTCCACCCGTTTTTATACGCAAAATGAGGAATGCCGCCGTAGGGACAGGCTGTGACATCCGTCTCAAGGTGACTGTGGCTGGAGACCCCCAGCCCTCCCTGTACTGGTACCATAATGATGAACTCCTCAACATGGAGAACCAGGAGTATGGAGGGCTCTGGATTAGGGATTGCAAACCGAGTGATGCTGGCCTTTACACCTGCATTGCCAATAATCACCTGGGAGAGGTTCGGAGCAGCGCTGTGCTCGCTGTCTTGGATCTGGGTGAAGGTAATATCAGTCAATACATTCATTCACTCACATTTAGACTAGTTGTCTAATAGTAAAGATTTAGCTCTTTCTAGATTTTGGGATCTAGATCGATTAGTATAAGGAACCACTAAAAGACATTTAACAAAATACTCCAGGTATTTAGCAACAAAACCTATTTTTGAAAACTAAGTAAGAAGCCTTTAATTGACCCGAACTAAAAACCTACAGCTTCTCCAAGAGGCCTTAATAACTGATGACAATTCTGTCACTGTACAGTTAACCATTACGTGCGATTTGTCAAGATCCTCGTCACATTTCGAGAAAATCAAGAAAATCATTTTATATAACTTCCATGAATATTACCCAGCATGCCATAGTGATCCAAAATGATGAGTATGCATTAGTGTAAGGAACCTATAATGTCGGCCTGTCTAACCTCCTGTTCCTGTTGCTGCTCGTGTTAAATTATACTCCTGCCTAATGTCTCAGTTATGACATGAGCTACCATGTCTGCCGTAGATGCTGTTTGGATGTTGAAACATTCATAGTCATATTTCACTCTTCATTTAGGGCTAAAGGTTTTTCATTTTACTCTAAACTTTTGTTCCCCAAACATTTTAAAAGCCAAATAAATGATAAATAATTGAATAATTTCATTCTACTTATGTCATAATGCTCCTGGTAGAGATAAAATAGTGGCTACAAAATACATAAAACACACAGGGCCCCTAGTACACACAATCAAATATATATCTATTTAAATACAGTGCACAGATGCAGTTTATTGAGATATAAAATCTAGTTCAAAGATACTTGTCTGCGCTACAGAAAGCATATTCAACTTTTCCCACAGATACTGTTTTTGTCTACAAATACATTATAATCTGCCATAACAGGATCTTATTCCCGCACTGTATTTTAAGAAATCTGGAGAGTCTGTTGTAAATGCTTTTTTCCTGTTATGAAGTTGGAGATCCAAATTTAAACCAAGCTGTTTTTTGTGAGAATAAGAGACTGCTTTTTTTCACTTATGAGATGTATATAGTAGCTGTTCAAGATTAGCATTTGTAAGGAAAGTCGATTGGATTTCCAGAGTCCTTGAAAAAGAATCATTCTATAAACGACACATGACAGACTCAGCCAAATCAAGCCTGAGAGTGAAATCCACTCATATTCCTCTTTGTTTAGCCAGGGATGCTCAGAGGGCAAGTGCAGCTCTTCTCTGTTGAAGGACTTGCATTCTGATCCACAAATCCTCTTGTTACACTTCTTGTGATCTTCAGCGCTGATCTAAATTCAGCTCACTTGATTGCTTTGACTACCTCAGCTGCTTTGAAAAATTACATTACAAGCTCTGCAAATATGCCCTTTACATATCAGCTCAGGCGCTTTGTCATTGTTATGCACTGCTCAATGTGTGTGTAGTGGAAACTCACTCTCAATTTGGAACTGCCTCTTCTTGCTGTGAGAGTATATATGACATGCATTTGCATTGAAAAAAATTTCAGGACTCATCACTGCAGAATACACTTCAATCACTTTACCAAAAACTAAAGTGTCTGCTGTATAAAATGCTGTATAAAACAGAACTTGTCGTTGACATAACAATACCTGGTGATTTTGAACTACGACAAGATGCTTTGTGGAAGCCTAGAACAACAATTTGGCATTATATATACATATATATATATATATACACTGTTTTTATACTGCACTGTTTTTCCACTGCATACCTTAAGAGGGGCCTACTATATTTGGAAATCCAACAAAAAGGAGAAGTGCTCTTTCCCCACATCCTTAAGATACAATATGTTATGTTATGTCATGTTTTTAAGACTTTTCAGCTATGGAAGAACATTACAAGTACTTATACTCATCGAGGATTATACTAGTCCTGTGCTACTGAACATTTTGTGTTGTAGTGATGTCAGACTAGAAAGATAAAGTGATTTTACACCACACAAGTGTAGATACTGAATATCAGCAGTAATGGTAGCCCTCATTATAGTCACAATCCTATCAGCACTCTAATTTTCAAAGATTTGAAAATGAGACCGTAGACCACAAGTTCTCCTTTGAATCTCCATTTTAACCTTCAGTTTGATTCAGCTCTCTGCTGCTCTGCCATGTGCATTTTCTACAGCTGTCCCATCACTCAATGATACCGCTTGAACCCTTTCTCGCTCTCTCCCTCTCTGAAAGTGTCTCTTTGCCCCGCCCCCTCATCCACCAACTCTACCCAGTTATTTATACAGTGGAATGTGCCAGTCCTTAGATTTTTATGATGCTAGCAGGCCACTGTCTCCTGTTACACAGGAAGACATCACTTCTAATTTTAGCCCGGGGCTTAAGGACTGCTTTTCCCTCTACTTATCGGGGATTGGGCCAATTTTTAATCCACATGTACTTGATAGCCTGGAGCATAAAGATGTCAGACACCAGGTGTAATATAGATCAACTGTGATC
The DNA here is from genome assembly GCA_016859345.1 of Istiophorus platypterus. Taxonomy (NCBI): domain Eukaryota; kingdom Metazoa; phylum Chordata; class Actinopteri; order Istiophoriformes; family Istiophoridae; genus Istiophorus; species Istiophorus platypterus. Next base: position 21,850,108 of record CM029122.1, read on the forward strand.
CATACTGTATGTACTCTGATTTCTCAATCCACGCTTGAGTTCTGCACTGGACTGTGCAGTTAGTTTGACCTCTTTAGATCTCTTGCTCTGAATTCCACAACAGTTCTGTCAAAATGCTTGGTTCACTTGTTAGGTGCGTTGCCTATTTACACATCCATCCAATACAGAGCAACATTAACTGTCAAGTTAGAGTCTGGTTTCTGCAGGTTGAAGGGAGTAGTGAGGCCAAAGCCATAGACTACAGGCTCCAAATCCAAAACAATAAACTAAAAGATGCTAAAAAGCTCTGTAGAACTAAGTGGAACTCCTAGAGTGGATTCTCTGAATTATTGATAACCGTTCAATAACTTACTGATAGTGATTTTATTTAGAAAGCTATAGTGCCTGTATAAACTTTTCAGAGAGTCCTGTTATTGAGAACTTCAGATGTCACCACTGAGCGTGACCATGGCTCCTCTCCAGGTTGTTTGGATGCTTTCCTCAGTGTTGTCTTCCTCTTGAAACTTGACTGTGAGCGAACAGGTGGAGCTGCAGTTACACTGTGGAAATCCCCTACATCACCATGTTGCTTTAAAAAGTAGATCAACAAATTCATGTTTTCTAATGGACAAGAAATCCTGCAGGGTAATCAAGGAGCTGTTAAACTACCCAGACTAACAGTTCTTTTGTGACTCTTAAGTTTTCTGGTGTTTGAGAGAATTCTGTTTTCCTTGCTCACAGTCTGTAGCGCATTATTTACAAGGAGTAACAGTTCATGGAATACAGTGAGGGAAACGGTGATGAGTACATGTGGTTGCAATACTCTAATCTGTTCCAGGTCTTGTAGCATTTAGCCTCTTTGAGATTGGTAGCCATTTTGTACAGTGTGGATTGTAAAGTACTTCATCTCAAATGTCTGCAATGTGACTGGTAATTTGCACATATTTTTGGTAAGTCAGCACTCTGCTGTCATTGCAAAAATCAGTAAAAATGAAACTGTACTGAAAATAAATTCAAAATTTACTCTTTACCCTGGGTTTTAAAGCTTAACAACAGCAAAACTTCTTTGGAGACTGCAAAAATCCAATTTTATTTTTCTAATTTATTTTACAATATTTGTTTCATTTTTAATGCTAATTATCCTCAGCTACAAACCAATAATAAAATTCTGAATGTAGCTGTATGGTAGCTAACAACAGTTGGGAAATATATCTATAAAACATTTCTCAGGCAAACTAAAATTCTACAATTACTTTAAAAATATTTATTTTAGCATAGGCTATTATTCCAGGACATAGTCTGTGCAAAGGGAGCTCTGGCTAACACCGAAACATTACATTATTCTGTCACAAAAGCTCTTTGCTAAATAAATGTTGCAATTGTGTATGAAAGAGTCTCCGTACGTAACTAAAGATTACATTATCATCCAGTCACGTCATTAAAGGTTTTGGTATCTGCACTTACACAAGTTTTGTATATTTACTACACAATGTGCAACAGTTACGTATTTCATATCAACTATTACTAAAGTATAACCATACAATGTAAGAGTTAGTGCCTAATTTAAATTAGAAATAGAATTATTGCATCAAATGTATCAAGATTATTACAAGAATTTGAGTTTTTTTGAGTGTTCCTGTGGGTACAGCAGTTAAATGCATCACATTCCTTGGAAAAAGGATGGCTTTGTGTCGTCAGTGTGAGCAGCCAGTAACACATTTGCTGTGAGAGCTGAAAGTGTTCCAGCAATGCAGAGGAGTGAGGAGGTCCCCTTAGCCTTTGCAGTGATTCTCCCCTTCTCCCTGCCGACAGCACATCGGCTTATCACACCAGTTGAAGAATAAGACACAGACACATGGGGAGGAAGGGAAAAATGCAAAATGTCAACCAGTGCTTTAGAACACTGATCTCACGAGGGCTGGATCACTCCCACTGGTTTTTCTGCCTATCGGTGCGCACTGATTGTGGGGGTAGAACACAGCGGGGGAAGATGCTTTCACTGACGCTGGCTATTGTGTGGACAGAGTGGATGATATGCATTCAAAAGACATTTCCACCTGCGGATGGAGGTCTGTGCTCCATGCTTTTCAGAGACGGATTACCTCAGAAGAACTGCTGAGATTCTGAGGTGCAACTTGTTATATAATGGACCAAAGTGCCTTCTCTCAATTTGTCTTTGCATTCGGTTATGAAGCTTTTACCTGCACATTAGCAGACTTGATGTATATAACAAGTTGTATCTTTTACATCCAAGTCAGATTGCTGGTGTCATTATAGAAAATTTCCTGATTAAGGTAGATAGTAATGGCTTGGAACCCCCAGTGTATCCTGGGGAATACCTTGCTGCTGAATGTAAACCAAGACAAAAGATATTTGTCGAGGACATACCAACAGTGGCCATGAAAAAAATCCAGGCCAAAGAAAAAAAGCAGGCAAGTGCACTTTCAATTTATGTTTGTCAATTATCAGTCTTCCATTTTTCTCATGTACTGATTTGCCATTCACTGTATGTGGATCATATAAGTCTGTAAATTATGTTTTTAGCAATGCTGTCACAGGCATTTATTATTACTACCACTCAACAAATGGCAACACAAATTTTTCTTTCTTTCAGTGTTTTTTTCAGCGATGCAGTGATGATTAGAGGAACTGGTCTTTACAACCTTAACTGAAACTGGATTAGACCAGTCTTTTTGTGGAACATCATCACTGTGGGCAATAGAGACCAGCATGATAATTAACGTCAAAGAATTGCAGAAAACTTTCAGAGTGGCGCTAAAATGCTGAATGACTGTGATCTTTCCCAGACTGATACTGATCATGCAGAGGGGAAAGTGTGTGCGTGTGTGTGTGTGTGTGTGTGTGTGTGCATGTGTGTTGGAGGAGTTCTAGAGTTTCTAATTACAGTTGTATGGTGCATTTTTGTTACATAATACATTTTGTGAAATTATTTATGATTTTCTTACTTGAATATTACAGTGAGAATAATAAATTCGGAAAACCAAACAGATCAAGAGGGTGACTGAAAGACAAACCTGTCACAACAGTAAAGAGGGGGAAAGGATTTTCCTGCGAGTTACAGGTTTATGAACCACACTTTCCTGGGAATATAGTGAGATATGTTCTGCAATACCATATGCAGTCACCTACACTGTAACACTGCAATCACAGCTTTGACAAGCTAAACTAATTAAAGTGTGTGATGTCTTGTTTGTCTCTGGCTTCTTTTCGAACTGGCTTATTAGTCAAGATGTTTTTTTTTCACTCTCAACAACAGTAGAGTTTAACAAGAGAATTTAACAAGTAACTAATTTAATGCTTTTGTGTAGACCTAGTATTCTCGGCACACATTACATATAGGCAGTACTGCCCAAATTCAAGCCTTTAAAATATTATAATGGCCACTTTTTTCTTTAAATCTTGAAAGCTTTTGATTAATTGTAGCAAAAAGGAATTATTTTTTAATAATGGTGGTAATTATAGGCAAAATAAAGCATTGACCTGTTTTCATCCATATGTTCTGCTTAATACATTTGTGTTTTTTATATGATTATGTGCTGTTTTGGGAAAAAGATTGAATCGCAAATGTCCAAGAGAGATGTTTTTTTTAAATCTGTTATGGAATATCATGATATAAATGTTGCATGAATGCACAATCCTTAAAAAACAGATTTGGCAGCTCTAAGTGACATCATGATTTTGATACATACAGTATGTACCAAATGAACCATTTAGTTTTTTTTTTTTTTACTTTTACCGAAAACTAATAGCTTGACACTAAGGATTAACTAAACAAAAATTCTGTATAATGTGTGGTGGATTTTTTCTGAAGTCATGTGAGCTTTTCCCAGTATCTCCGTGTTCAATATGACCATCATTATCCTATTGTTTTCTCTTACTGAGCCTCTGCTTTTTTTACTCTTCTTTTCTTTTTTTTTTTTATAAGCAATTCCACCTACCGTGAAGCAAACATCTCATGAGAGCTGCTGGGATACCAATGACTCAATTTCTATTTTGAGTTCTACCAATGACTTTTCACTCAGTCTGAGAAAAGTAGTCATATCTTTCAGTTTGTGCAACTGGAAATTTTTATTTAGGTTTAAAAGATATTAAAAGAAAAGAAGCTGATTTTCTCCAGAAGAGACTGAAACTTCTGTGTTTATTTTGATATTAATATTAATTAGCAGATGTCAATCAAATAATTGTTAACGATGAAAATGCAGCAACAATTTAGCTGCAGCAAATTTAGTACATTTAGCTTAGCTGTGCTAATGAGACCCTCAGAGTGACAGCTTTTCATGTCAAATGACTGTTATAATAAAGTAGAGATAGTATAAAATCCAGTGCAATGAAAAACTGAACATTTAGTTGATGAAGGTAAATGTATGTGATATGCAGTTTATGTGAAACTTAATCTGGTATTGTAGAGTAGCTTGATATTTTTTTTCTTCACATTTGGGATTCTGGTCAAGTGCAAAAAAAATGCCATAGACAACACCATAGTGACCTTTGGGCAAATGACTCAACACCAACTGGGATGCTTCTGAGCAAGGTGGTACAGTTGTGTCACTTTCAATATGCACTGGGAATCTCAGTTGCCTTCCACCGAACATCAAGAGTCAACTGAATAGGATGAGGTAGTTAATTGATTCCTATACTATGGAACTGTCACTATTGAAACACTGTTTTCCACTCATGCTGAAAGATCAAAATCTGTATGATTTTGCCTCGATGTAAATGTTATATATTGTCAATGACTCTCCTTGGACTTTAATTTCAAATACTAATTTATTATGCACTGTTTTTACCAAACTTTTAACATTGCTCCTTTTTAAGATGTAATTCTTATTCAAAGTAATTTTTCAGATTCCGAGACAACAGAGGATGAAGGTGGTGACCAATATGAGACCAAAGAAGATAGTGGGGATATCGAGGACCAGGCTGTGCATACAGGTATCCGCCATGTTTCCTGATTGCAATTGTCCCCATAGACAAATTCTGGTCTAATTATCGGTGGATCTATTATTTTAGCTTTACTGTTATACTAATTTTCTCATTTTATAGACACTAATGAAAATTGAAATGTTTCATAGGAAGTGTTTAATCACTTACACTTAAACTGCACAAATTACTTTTTTGGCCACTTAGAGAGGAGGAATGAGCTGAAAACACAATAATGAAAACACAACATTGATAAATTATCCCTTAATAAAGTTAAGGCAATGGTATTAGCAAACATTTAGCAATGTCATAATCTGACAGACTCAGACCATTATTAAAAATTATTTGGAGTGGTATTTGTTTCAATGTGATGAACCAGCCATTTGGTCACATTTTAGCCACATTTGGAAACATCTGGCTCTTTAGCTTCTAATTGCTCTGCTTTGTTTGCCATCTAGTTGCCAAGTTTGTCTGTCTCTGTTTGGTACTTGGTAGGTAGTGTACGGTTGCTTAAAAAGAACTTTTTTTGGTGAGAACAGTTGCCTGTTTTGACTTCACAAGGTTGATGAGAGCAAGGTTTGCAGGGAGGAAAACCAAAACAATAAGATGCTCAAATACCCTGTAGAGCTGGGGGGAACTGGGGGAATGACAATTAGTCATTTGATCCATTGTTTATACAATAATAATGATTAGTGTAGCTTTAAATTTACCCTGTTTCCTATTCTATGCAAATACCTGATCACTTACCTGTACAATTTGTCATATTTCCTGTTTACATGAGATGCAGTGATGGACAAATGTGCAGAAGATGATAATAACACACATGGACATAAGGATCACTCAAACGCAACAAGGCAAGAAAGAAACATTTAAATAACCTAGCAAGACCTCAGTGTGCTCAATATATTATTGGAAACAAATTCCATACTAAAATACAATACACAGCAGAATTAATAACAACTTATACATTCCAACAAATTTTGCTTCAAATCCCCTTTTTCAGGACTCAGTCAGAAGATTTTTCAAGAGAATCCCCACCACAAGTCCTCCCACCCCCGTCCCCAAGACTTGTTAAACGCCCCTCCACTTCTCCAATGCCAAGTCGCTCTGGTTCAACCACACCCCTCAGCTTGCGGAAGAAAATTGTTGTGCCAACTGAATACCAAGACACAGTCCCTGGGGAGTTTGAAGAAAAGGTTAAACAACCAAAATCCATGTCCCAATCTAACACCCACGATTCCCGTCCACAGACTCCACTGAGTGAGTACTCCCGGAAAGAAGTTACCCATAGACCATCCCCAAAGCTTACCAGGGCAAGCTCAAAGGTTTTTGAGAAGGTCCGTGATTTAGAAGAGCGAAGACGAAGCCTTGATTTTCCAGAAGGTTCCATCTCGGGAAGATCCTGGGCAGGGTTCAATCGTGCTGGATCTGTTGATTCAGATGATGGAGGAAGCCGGTTGGGCATCTCTAGAGAAAGTTCAAGGGAAGATCTTAGAGAGGCTCTGAAGGAGGATGCAGCCGAGAGGAGATCTATGTTTAGACAGAGAGCTGCTTCACTGGAGGAGAAACCTCGCTACTCCCAAAAAGTTCAGGATATTGAGAATAAATTTACTGAGGAGCTCCAGCGCATTAAGAAACTGGTTGGAAAACCTCATATGAAGAAATCATTTTCAACTGAACAGCTCAGTCTGAAGGGCAGGCAGCGCCAGCCTCTCAGGAAAATTGAACCTATTCCTCTCCAAGTCCTTCAAAAACTTCAAGAAAGGGAACGAGCCCAGTGGGCAAAGGAAGAGAGAGAAAAGGATTTAAGTCAGCTACCAATGCAGCAACAACTGCAAGTGCAGCAAGGACAGCATAAATACCAACCTCACAAGACAGCAAGCACTGATACATCCACTGTAACAGTCAGTAGATTTGGAGAGGTTGTAGGCACCCCTGAGTCAATGAAGTTATCTGACTTACCTGGACAACGATCAGTGAGAGAATTAAGTAGAATCAGTCCTGTAACAGAAATCGTTCAGAGATCATCATCACCAGCATTATATCATCAACAAAGGGAAGAGGTGGCAAGCAGAAATGTTGCTGAGATGCCGTTACACAAGGTTGAACGAAGGCAACCCAGTCCACTTGTACAAAGGGTATCTCGAATGCAGGAATCCCCGCACATCCAAGAATCTGTTGTGCAAACACCACAAAACGATGAAACTTTGGGGAGAAAGACACCAATAGAAGTACTATTAAGAAAAATTGAAAACAGACCTGAAAGTCCACAGGTGCAAAAAAGGGCTTTGCAAGATCATCCTCCTCAACCTCATCCAAAACCCCCAAGGATGTCACCAGTGGAGGAGAAAATGGAAGTGGGAATATCCAAGCCAATGTCTAAGATAAGAGTCCCTACAATTATTGTTGAAGATGAAAAGATGAAAGTAGATGGTCCAGGGAAGACAAGTGATCTGCAGCAGATTACCACTAGTGCCAAAGAGCAGAAGACCAAAGGAAAAAACCGTCGCCCTCGACCCATGTCTCCTGAGTTAGGTTAGATTTCAGTCTGCTTGTTTTCATAATTAATCCATCATTACTCACCGCTTACTAGAGGGGATTTTCCTTCATTTTGATCACAGGAAAAAAATGACTTCAGAGTTGTCTTTTGTTAAATTGTGCAGATTCTTCAGATGATTCTTATGTTTCGGCTGAAGAAGACCCAATGGAGGCCCCTATATTTGAGTTTCCGCTTCAGGACACTGTAGTGTCTGCTGGTGCAGATGTGCTACTAAAATGTATCATTGCTGCAACCCCCATTCCTGAAGGTAACATTTTGCTTTGTGTTTTAACAACAGAAACTTCAAATGTATTCGATATGCAAATTGAGGTTTTTTTTGGTTTTCTATGTCTTCTCTGTTCAAGTGACGTGGACAAAAGACAACAATGACATCAGTGGCATTGCAAACTACACAGTGAAGGTGGAGGGTGAACGACACAGTATGCTCATCAAATCAGCTAAAACAAGTGATGGTGGAAAATACTGTGTAACAGCTGTTAATCAGGTGGGAAAAGCCTGCAGCAGTGCCATCCTTACAGTTAAAGTGGGTAAGTTTGACTTTTGGAATATAAGATTAGTAAGTATATACAGTGTAATTCTTTGGTGATTTAATTGTGAACTATTTAATCTACATTATTTTGCAAAGTTCATGCTATTAATTATTTAGTAATAATTGCACTGTTGTGCAGTTTTAATTGTGTATACATTAAAGCAGCTTTTGGTTATTGTAAATTAGAGCAGTTTAACCAGATAAGATATTGTGAAAATGAACATGAAAAGGAATATGCTGTCATGACTTTCATAACAGAAATGTTGTTATCTACAGTGACTGATTTGTCTGATTACTTAACTTGCATGTCAGCTGTTATTTAAATTGTAATTGTATTCCGTCAAATGCAACAGGACACCTCATTGTTTCCCCTATAGGGTAATTCAGGACTGCCCAGGACTACATATTTAAAAAAGCCAACATACCTAAGAATAATTTTATGTTGTGGTATTGATTTAAAGGGTCTAGTTGTCCATCTTAAAAGCAAGATATTTTGTGGTTTCCTTTCACATTGGCATTGTGATTCCACTGTTATCTCTCCTGCACCTTGTCACTATTTCTCCGAGCAAATTGTGTGTGTCTTATATTCCAGCTGAACAACCTCACTTATAGTTACCATAGCAACTCAGAGACGAAACCGAACCTATAAATTGCCCACTGAGGCTAACTGGCTCCACTCACTGTGAATACACTATTGTTTGGATATCACATTTGACATCTCAGATTCTCATTATGTTTTAAGGGGAGGCTTTATTCTTTAATACACAAACCCCTGTGTTCTCATTGTGCTATGCTCTCAGTAAAAAAAGTTTACAGATCCAAAATGGAACATTCATATAGGACTTACTTGTAAAAAAAGACTGTATCAAACTAAAGGATAAAACATAGTGTAACCTTGTTGTTTTCATAGAGTCTGAACAGGAGCCTAAAGGAAACCTGACTGTGCCTATGGATATCAGCAGCCCTATTACATCTGATGAGGAATATCTCAGTCCCCTGGAGGAAGGCATGGATTTTGGAGGGCCAGAGCCAAGGCAAACTATTGACACACGGTTCAGGAAACCTCCTGCATTCCTGGTGGGAGTCTACAGAGCTCATCAGATAAATCTACCGAATTTACTTCCCCATTTAGATCATGACATTTGTCTCTTTAGCACTGACGCTTACTCCACTGCATTTTTGACTGGTCTGTTGCAAAATACTGCATGAAAATGGGTTATGCACAGGATGTCCTTGATTCTATCAATATTAATTCTCCCATATGAACATGTTATTTGTTGTGTGGTCATTCCATCAACACACTTATAAAATAAACATACAGGTGTAATGCATCTGTCAGCCTCTAACTTACATTACATTTCAAACAGGTAACAATGAGTGATCAAGCTATCATTGAAGGACAGGAAGTCACCATGTCTGTCCGAATAAGTGGACAACCCAAACCCATGCTATATTGGTAGGTCCACTCACTGCATCAAATGACTTGCATGGGACATGGAAAAGACTTTCCTATAATCAAAAGCAATGAACAAGCTTGCCTGACTGTATAGTTGGTTTTTGTGCATGCAAATGCATTTTGTAAAGGGAGTGGAAACTTAATGTTTATTGAGCCTAACGATCCCAAGGCCTACAAAAACAGTTTTAATAGGGAAAAGGGAAGAATAACATACTGTCCTCTTTTACAATGGAGATGTCTAGGTTAACTAATGAGGTCTTACACAATAGAGCAGGATCAGTTCTCATGCATTTTTGAAGCCATACAAAAAAAACAAACAATCAGCTTTAAAAAAAGAAATCACTTCCTTATATTTACTACTAGCCAATGATGCATTTGATAGCAAAAATCTTGTAGCTTTGCTCACTTCTGAACAATATTTTGAGAGATGGACCATCATGTTGATTTTGTCTTTTCATGGGATTTGTTTGACAAAAAGTTTGACAACAAGAAAAGTATAGAATAATGCAGGAGATACAGGAGACAAGAATATACTGAATCACTCAGGCAGGTTCTTTTTTTAGAGCTAGTCATGATTATCAAGAAACAATAGCAGAAAAGAAAGTGCTAAACATAATACTGGCAGTCCTGAACAATCTAATCCACCCCCACTTCCTTCATATAAGTCAAAAGAAAGCTTATAGCTGGAAAACTGAGTGCCTGGTGATTCTTCATTGCATAAATTCAATTTTAAAAGCTCTGGGTGGTATATGAGTGATCTGTCTCTTGTTCTAAAACATAGCAAAAATAGTTCCCCTAATTCTACTCTTTTGTAGGCTCAGGGACAGAGTCACAGTAAAGACAGGCCCACGTCACATTGTGCGTGAGACAGAAGATGGTACTTTCGAAATGACAGTCAAATCAGCAGTGAGGTCCGACTCTGGGATTTACACCTGTAAGATCATTAATGAATATGGAACAAAGCAGTGTGAAGGAAAGCTGGAGGTAAAAGGTATGTTGCTCTTCAAATGCAGTTGTGATTTTTACTATGGTATAAAGGTACAAATCCACCTCTCACTCAGCTTAACTGTTTGCTACACTGTGACGAAATTCCTGACACTAGTTTCCTTTTTAGAGCATATATACACTGATGCCAAAACTCCAAGTGAATAATATATTCAATGTGACCTGTAACTAGTTCAAGACTAGTTCAAGACACCATGATTCATGTATCACTTAAAATCACTCTCCAGTAAATGCCCTTCTTTTACTCTCAGCTCTGCCAGTTGAGCCAGGTCTAGTTGTCATCCGCCCAGTCAAGGACATCACAGCCAAGGCTGGAGAGACAGTTTTGTTTGAGTGTCATGTCGTTGGACCTAAAGACACCGATGTGGACTGGCTGGCAGATGGCAAACTGATCCAGCCAGCATTGCTCAACTGTAAGATGCACTTTGATGGGAGAAAGTGCCGCCTGCTGCTCAACTCAGTACACGAAGATGACAGTGGGACATACATGTGCAAGATCAGCACAGCTAAAGGTAGGTCTGAAGAATAAATATAACAGTATGTGACATAAAACTAGAGGAAATTTATTTATTTATCTATGTAATGCAAGTTATTACTGTATATAATCTAATTTTTACTCTTCAGAGGAAGTGACCTCATGTGGTAAACTCAAAGTCATCCCCTCCACCGAACCTCTCTTCACTCGCAAATTGGATGTTTTGGAAGTGATTGAAGGGCGTAATGCTCGATTCGACTGCAAAGTCAGTGGGACGCCATCCCCTAAGGTCACATGGAGTCACTTTGGTAGGATGGTACTTTATGGTGTCTTTTGAATCTTCATGTATGAAAACAGTGACCATTTTACTTTTTCACCCACCCATCTAAATCACCCATGAGAACTGCTTTGAGGTGTTTCACAGAAATTTTACAACAAACAATCATTACATCTATGCCTTTGTTAAATTGCCAAATTGTTTTGCTTTCATTACCTTTCTTTTTATATTTCTCACCCTCTCTATGTTTTGCTGTTTTTGCTGATTTTAGGCTGTATAACGTACGTAATAATGAAACTGATTATGTTACTGGCTCCATTTTCTGTAGACCATCCACTCACTGAAAGTGAAGACATTCGTATTCTTCAGGAGGGTGGGCGCCACTCTCTCATCATTTCTCATGTGACCAATGAGGATGAGGGTTTTTACACTGTCATAGCCCATAACCATCATGGTGAGGCAGAAAGCTCCGCTGAACTTTATATACAAGAACCGCGGCCAGCCATCTCCTCACAGATGTAAGAGCACGTTACTTTTTGGATGTTTGGCCATACCCCCTTTGTGTGGCTGGATTTTTCAAAATTGTGGATTCAAAAAGCATCTAAAGCTTGCAGTTTTGTTCATATTTGCTTATCTATTCTTAGGGCTAAACTAGAGAAGATGCCATCCATTCCAGAGGAACCAGAGGTCCCAGAGAATGAGGTGGAGCGTTTCACCATGCCTGACTTCATCAAACCCCTTTATGACCTGGATGTGATCGAGGGAAAGGAGGCTGTGCTCAAATGTAAAGTGGCTGGTTTGCCATACCCAACCATCGTCTGGTTCCACAATGGCAAAAGGATTGAAGGCACAGAGGACAGAAAGATGACACAGTGTAAGTGTTCAAAAACACAATTCAAAACACATTAAATATCACCAGTATTCAGGCCAATCCAAGCTCTCAAGCCATTCTGAGAGAGGTCATTTATTACAGGCAAGAACATAAGAGGTCAGAAGGAAAATGTAAACATAAGCTGTTTTAAGCAGCTGAATGGATGCCCAGTGCTTTTGTCTTTCTGGTCAAGGCAGTTTCATTCCTGGGACAGATTTGCTACTTTATGACAGTGTGGTTCTCTTAAATAAAAAAACTGTAGAAAGATGCTAACAGACCAATATATCTCATATCTTTACACCATCACTTCTCTCTTCTTCTTTCTGTAGTTCGGGATGTCCACAGCCTGGTCATTCGCTCTGTGTGCCATGCCCACGCTGGTGTCTACAAGAGTGTCATCTCTAACAAAGTAGGCAAGGCCACCTGCTATGCTCACCTCTATGTTACAGGTGATTTTCATTCCTTTTTTTGCAAACTCAAGAAAAAAAGACACGTTGAATGAATATTTTTTTCGTCATAATACATACAGTTATAGGTCAGTCCATTCTCTAACACTGTCTTGGGAAAATGCAGCTCAGAAACATCTCTAATTCCATTGTTATCATTTTCAGATATTCTCCCTGATGCTCCTGATGGGACACCAGTGATAGAATCCATTACTGGTAAAGCCATCACCCTAAGCTGGAAGAAACCCAGGAGGCTGGACCATTCAATTGGTATGCATTGAAATACTGATAAATATAAGTGTCCAGTCTAGCATGACAGGATGAGGAATTAGTGCCTGCCCAGAGGGTGTATTCTAACCTCTTGTCTTGCTAAAGCACTTGGCAGGAGACCATTACCAACAGCATCATCACCCGTTACTCCCAGCATCAGACCACGTTTGATGGCAGAGAAAATTTACATACAGTCCTTTTAACTCTTATACTATAACTCTAGACAAAATGAAAGAAAACATTGAATATGATTTTAAGCTTACTTGGGTGCTTAGCAGACATAATTGTCGTATTTCTAGGGATTTATAAAATTCATTCAACCATTGTGGTGTGGCATTCTGGATCAAAAACATTTTTCTTTTAGATCCCAGCTCCCTGATGTATGCCATTCAACAACAGGCCCTGGGTTCCATCCAGTGGATCATCATAGCTTCTGGTCTGAAGGAAACCACCTACACCATCACCACTCTCTCCAAAGGTGTCCGCTATGCTTTCAGGGTCCTGACCATCACCTCCAAGGCTTTCAGCAAGCCCTCGCCTGCCACCGACCCAGTGCAGCTACTGGATCGAGGTATTTTCAGCTTTTTAGAGTATCTGCTCATCCACCAGTGGGTGCTAAAGTTTTTTTTATTATATATGTGCACTTTGATTTTCTTCAAGGTCCCTATCTTCAGGAGGCTCCGGTGATACTCGATAAACCAGAAATTGTATATGTGATGGAAAACCAGTCAGTCACCATCACTATTACTCTGAATTATGTCAACGCTGCAGTCATCTGGAAGAGGTATCTGTGTCTCCTTTGCCAAGTTTCTATTCTCGAATCCATTTTTTATTATTATAGTATAAGCATAGTACAAGTGTTATGCTTAAAAAAGACACTTGCATGAATGCATTTAACATGCATTTTCCTGTACTTTTTTACTGTATAAAGTATATTTGTCATTATTTTAATTTCAATTTTTTTTTAATCTAAAAAAACTCCAAAACAAATACAATATGACGGTGCATACAGGCAGCTTTTTAAACAAACATCCATTGAATCTGCGCAGTGACAGCCTGCTTCCCTCCTTCCTATAATATATTAATCCTGGTTTACAATGGAAACACTTTTCCCCAGAAGGGGAATGGTCCTGGCCAGTAAGCCAGGCCTGTATGAGATGACAATGTTAGACGACGACCAGCACACACTAAAGCTGCTGAGGGTGAAGGCCGCTGACATCGGAGAGATGATGTTCTTGGCCTCCAATAAGTACGGCAGTGACAGCTGCACCTTCGTCATCGAAATGGCAGGTAGGAATTAGATATATCTATCAATCTATCGATCAATCAATCTACCTATCTATCTATCAATCTGTCAATCAATCTATCTATCTATCTAACTCTGTCCACAGCTCCACCAACTTTTGAAACTATCATGGAGGACTTGGATGTTTGTGTTGGGGAGACCCCTCGCTTTGCTGTAGTTGTGGAAGGAAAACCCATTCCTGACATCCTTTGGTTCAAGGTTCTTTATTTGTTTCACCTTTTCATTTCAGTGAAACCATAGGAATTCTAGAAACATTCAATTTTTATTCAAAACTTTAATATTTTTCTGCTGAGCGCAGCAGTACATATGGATTACAATAGGATAAACTAGCAAAATGGGAATTTACCAAAAACAGAGTCCTTAAAGACCTACTGATGAAACTTATATTATTTGCTTTCAGAATGATATCCTGCTGTCCGAGAGCAGTCATTACACATTTGTGTATGATGATAATGAATGTTCCCTGGTGATCTTAAATGCTTGTACAGAAGACTCTGGAGTGTACACTTGCACTGCCAGGAACTTGGCAGGATCTGTGTCTTGTAAAGCAGAACTCACCATTCATGAAGGTAAGAGGTCAATCTGTCAGAGCGATAAGAAGTCTAATTGAAGTCTGGGAACTAACATGAATAAGCAAGGGGGCTTTGTTGTAGTTTGGAGTGGGCTGCATAATTTATTTGATCTAATTAATGCTTTCTCATTACCGTAGCTAAAAGTAAAGAGGACCCTGTGGAAGATGAGGAGACTATTCTAAGGAAAATGCGTAGGCTGACAGACTATTATGACATTCATAAGGAAATTGGAAGGTAAGCATAATTGTTTGGGCCACATTTGAAATCCCATTATTTGTGCAATGTGCAGCTAGAGAAGCACTGTCTGCACTGGAACCAGTTTTTATCAAATTGACAATATGAGGCTGTATTTTTTGTATGTCTTCATACCTTAATCCTACTATTAATGACAGATTTTGAACTATCTTGGACTGAGACTAAGATTGTTGGGTTTTTTTTTTCTCCAGAGGCGCATTTTCCTATGTGAAATGTGTGACCCAGAAGGTAGGAAAAACAGAATATGCTGCAAAGTTTATCTCCACACGGGCCAAGAAGAAGGCATCTGCTCTGAGAGAAATGAACCTACTCTCCAAGCTGGACCATGAGAGAATCCTTTATTTTCATGATGCCTTTGAGAAGAAGAATGTAGTCATCATCATCACTGAAATGTATCCTTATTATTTTATTATTGTTTCTTATACAGAGTACATGATTAATGATACATGCATGAAAACATACACTTTTTACACTTTTTAGGTGTAACTATATGCATTGTGTTGATCTGAAAAGAGTCTTGTAAAAAAATCTGTCTTGTTAGAAGTTAAATGAAAAAAAATGAAAAATGTATACATGCAAATATACTGTAAATATATTACAAACAAATACTTTTTATGTACAATGAATCTAAAGATGCAGAAAGTATAACCTTAATTAGTCTTTAAAGATGCAATGAAGAGCTGCTTGACCGATTTACAAGGAAATCTACAGTAATGGAGTCTGATGTAAGTTCTGTGTTTTATAACTGCTCTGCAAATCTTGCATTCACATTTTAATCTCAATGTAATATATATAATCTTTGTAATGTAAATACCTAAAACTTCCCCCTATACTGGCATATTTATGTTTTGGGGCCACCAGGTACGGTCATGTATAAGACAACTGCTTGAGGGGGTGGACTACCTTCATCATCTAAACATCATACACCTGGACATCAAGGTAGTTACTCAAGGATCCTAACTATCTCACTATTTCATTTCCAGGTCATTCTTTTTTGGATATAAAGTTTTTATTTAAATTAATTAATGGAAAGTTCACATTGACTTTTTTTGTGTTTATATGTGGAAAATGATCATACAAAAATAACTCTGATGGTAGAAGATGCTAAAATATTATTTTCTTATTCTTTCTGCAGCCTGATAACATTCTTGTGACGGACGCACATGGTGATCAAATTCGAATCTGTGACTTTGGCAATGCAGTGGAGATCACACCCGATGAGGCTCAATACTGCAAATATGGCACACCAGAATTTGTCGCACCAGAAATTGTCAATCAGACCCCTGTGTCAAAAGCAACAGACATCTGGTAGAGTATCTCTTCACTTTACAACAAAACTTTTTATTTGTTTTGTCTTAAAACACTGGCTTTTTCTACTTCTCCTCTTTATTTGTCTAGGCCAGTTGGAGTTATTGCATATCTGTGGTGAGTAGGCTTCATATTATAATTATCATTACTGTTATTATTATTATTTATTTACTTAATTATTAAATGTATGTCAGAATGCTGAATATCAGTTTCAGTTTTTGACATGTTTACCTGACCTGGAATACCTTTGGACTTGTCATTAAATTTAAGTATGTGCTTCTGTTCCAAGTCTGACAGGAGTTTCTCCATTTGCTGGTGAGAATGACCGCAGTTCAGTGCTGAACATAAGGAACTATAATGTCGCCTTTGAGGAGAGCATGTTTGCGGACCTTTGCCGGGAGGCTAAAGGGTTTATCATAAAACTGCTGGTAGCAGATAGGCTGTAAGTAATGCTACTGGATCTCTATTTTTAAAAGTCTGTTTTATGTAAAACTATTGTACAAAAATATATATTGAAGTACATAGTTTATAATTTCAACAATTCATTCAGGAAATGATTTGCAATTATTCTGGCTAATACATATTATAATCAAATAAATAATCAAAACAAAACTTATGTAAAAACACAAATATAAACCAAAGTTGACAACACTGAGGTGATTATGTGAAGCATGCAGTTTGTCATTTCATTGTTCTTCATTCACAACTCTTAAGTTTATTTTAATTTTAAATGACATATATTAAATGTTCATGTAATATTCAATGGTTTTCACTCAGTATTATCAGAATATTTGTTTGTAATTTCCTATATGGCCTGGTATAGGTCTTTTTTTTTAGCTTTTTTAAAAGTTTTTATATAATTAGTCAATTTTCCAAAGCTGTTTAAACTACTCTGGTCAGTCAGAACTTTCACTATGATATTTCCTCTCTGCCATTTTATAACTACCCAGAGAATCATTATCAAATCCAAATCTGATTTTTGTATTCCATTATTCTCTGGCCCCTGCATGCAGCTGTCACAGGGTCCTCCTCTGGTGCCTTTCATTTAATATATTGCAGATTATTAAGACAGGTAATGGGACAATGTGCATTAACCTGAAAGACTGAAATATGTCACAATTTTCCTTTAGGAGACCTGATACAAAGGAATGTCTCCGACATCCATGGTTCAAGGTAAGACAGGGCCAGTGGCACTTCATGCTATTGTGTTGATCATCCACAACCTCTTTTTGCAGTAATTTCTACTTGACATTACTGATTGATGTCCCATTTCTAATTTCTTTTTATTACATGTTTGTTTGTATTTATCGTACAGACACTTAGCAAGGGGAAGGCGATAAATACAGAGGCCCTCAAGAAGTTTGTATATCGCAGAAAATGGCAGGTGAGATATGTTTCTTTTTCCCTATTCTGGTTCTCTAGTTTGCATTACACTCAGAATGCCTATAAATAATTCAATTCTCACATCTTATTCATTTTTTAACTGAATCATATTTCTTCTCTTGCAGCGTTCACTAATCAATTATAAATCAAAAATGGTTATGAGGTCCATACCTGAGTTGCTGAATGATTCCTCCAGCCATATCTCCATAGCAGTTCCCAGGCACCTTAAAGAGAGTTCACCTTTGCCATCATCATCCTCAGATTCTGATGAAGATATTGATGAACTGCCATTTATTCCGATGCCACTTAACATGGAATTCTCAGGATCACGGAAGTCCCTGAATGACATCCAGGCCAATGAGCAGGAAACAGGGAAGCAGAATGGAACAAGTATATGGTCTGTGTCCTCAGTTCAAGCACAGGAGGCAATGGAGTGTGACTCTAAAGAAATGGATAAAGAAGGGGTTGAAACCACAGGTAAAGGCCACCAGCAGAAAAGGTCACCACAGGACAATGACAAGAGTTCCTCAGATGAAGAACCACCTGCTGAATTGCCACAAATGTCAGAACTGTCTAGAAAACCACTACGGAGGGGTTCAAGCATGGAATCAGACAAACCAGAGGGTGGACGACGAAGAGGAGAGCTTAGACGTGGGGGCTCAGCTGACAGTGCACTGCTGCTCCGGATTACGCCTGAGGAAGAAGCTGGAGAAGAAAACCAAGAGGATGGAAGGAGAGTTCTGAAGAAAGCTGTCTCTATGGAATTACCAAGGAGGAGTACCAGCCCAGGAACTGCCAAGATGAGTCAAGAAGACTATGCTCTTAAATTGGAGCTGATGAGACAGCGACTGCTTCGTGGTGGCTCTGTAGACAACAAAATGAGTGGACTGAGAGGACCTTTGCTGGAAACATTAGGAATGGGAGATGAAAAACGTGCAGTATCCTCAGATCGCTATTCTCGCACTGCTCGTTTGGGCCCACCCCCACTAACTAGGGCTGCATCTAGTGATTCCCCAAAGGATGAAGTTCCCAAACCCACAATTTTGCGCAAAAGTTCTTCTTTCAGTCAAGGTGATTCAGAACCCATAGCTTTACACCGTCGGTCTGGAGCTCCTCTGGAGATTCCTCTGGCACAGGTCGAAGAGAGAAGGCTCAAGGAAGCTATTTCTATGTCTGCTCTGACTGAGCAAACCAAGCTAGACTCCCGTCCAGTGACTCCCAGGCAACCTTCACCAAAACCTCCAACTCCAGAGTCTGTTGTGCAAGAGAGTCCTACCAAGACAGAAAGTGTGGAATCATTAACAGAGAAAGAGATAAAGCCTGATGAGACTATTAATGAAAAGATGGATGGGTTGACTACAGATAGTAATTTTGATGAGAGGTCGAGTACAAGTGGTTTCTCAGAGAAGGACATGAGCATATCAGAAGAACCAATGATTGAGTCAGAGAATATGGGCCAGAGAATACCTACACCTCCTCTTGTGATCCAAAGCTCTAAACTAGAGGAGAAAATGGAAGAAAAGGTAGTAGAAAAAGGGCTAGAAGAAAAGGAAGAAGTCATGAAAGAAGAGGAACGAATTGTCAGTGTTTCTGAATCTAATGCTAAAGAAAATGTAGAAGTTGCTATAGAAAATGTGGAAGAGGAAGTAAAAATGCCTGCTAAATCTTCTGAGACGATCATATCCACCAGTTCAGTTGTAGTGAGACCAACACAAGAATATTCCCATCCACCAACAAATGCGTTAACTGTAACACCCTCGCTTCCTAGTCAAGTTATTCTCCCAGATGGAAGGACTTCAGCCTATGCCAGAATTATGCAGACCATTATGGTCCCTTCACTTCAGCCTCTAAATGACTCACCTTTAGGCCCCTCAACACCTGTTGTTGTTCAAGCCAGCCCAATTTCCTCAGGATCAACCGAAACATTTGCACCCACATCTTCACCTGCCAGCATATCTTCTGCTTTATCAGGTGAGCCAAAGCCATCTGTAACGATAACAACAGAGCACCCTGCTGTATACTCCAGGGTAGCATCACCAGAAATTATCTCAAAAGAATCTAGTCCACCAAAGACTACCACACATTCCTCATCCCAACGAGAGCTTTCAGCAGGAGCGAACTTAGATGACATTACCTCTGAAGAAGTCTTTGAGGCGCGCTTTAAAAAACGTGAGTCTTCTCTCTCGAGAAGTCTGAAATTTTTGTCCCGGTCCAAGAATGAAGAAAAATTGCAAGCAGACTCCACAGAGTCAGGTGAAGAAATATATAGACCGGGGCCAATTGGCGCACCATTGGAATTAGCACCAAGGAGACTTGAAGAGAAGTCAAAGTCAGTTCAGGACCTTCGTGAGGCTCAAAAGGACCAAGGCTTTATGAAAAGACTCTCTATGCGCCTCAAGAGAACTCCATCAACTGAGCGCAAGGACGAATTGACCAAAGAAGAAGACTCAGTTTCTTCAAGACGAAGGCTTTCTTGGACTCTCGGTCGACGAGGATCACAGGAAAAGAAGGAAGTGGAGATGATGCGCATGGATGGTAGTGGTGACACCTTGGTGGAACGAGATGAGAGGGGGCATAAGAAACCTAACGAATCACCAGTCTTGGCGATGCGAAGGAAGATTGAATCAACAGTGGCTGGGATCTCCACCAGAATTCGTAGCTTCTCAGAGGAAAGGAGAGCATCAGAAGAAAAGGAGCAAAAAAGGACACCAATTCTGTCCATACTTCGTCGTTCAACATCGGAGAGCCGTGCTATGAAGGTGGCTAGTGTTCCTCAGAACCAACTGGTATCTCAGGCCAGTAATGGTGCCTCATCAGAGTCTCTAGACTCTATGTCCAGCCTAAAGTCAGAAACCTCAAAGGGTATGAGGCAATAGATTCACTCTATTGGAAATTTTGCTCCATGTTTTGAGTACAGTACTATTAATTACAATTTCTTAAATGCATAATGACTGATTTATGGAGCTGATGTTTTTTTTCTTATAAAGGTTTCGAGGGTGAGCGCAGATCTCGCTGGGATAGATGGGGCCTGGCCAGAGTTAGGCGAGACAAGACAGTATCACAGCCTGACATACCAACAGCAATCTCCAGAGAAAATAGTTCCTTACGTTCACGCCAGTACTCCAGACTGGCTTCCGGTACGTCACACACGAGTGTACATGAAGGGGTTGTGATTTCACTGGGTAAGAGCTAACAGCAGGTTAGATTGGAAGACTGTAAACAGGCTTTAACTGGCTCGGTTGCTCTTTCTGTCACCATGTCGTTGAGATTTTGGGAAGTGACTGCTTCCATAAATAAGAAATAGTGATGTACAGAACACCCTTAAATACCAGAACGAATTGTTTTTTTTGAGAGATTAAAGAAATGGGATACAGTTTAACATGTTAAATTTATAAGATTTACGGGTTCTGTAGATGTGGAAAGACACAGATTGGCTGCCCCCATCAGCCCCAGTGCTCACCAGCTGCTGACTGTAGCTTCATACGTCTTCTCTTCTGGTTTTTGGCAAGAAAGTTTATAATGTTAATATCCCTATGCTTTAAGTTACCTTTCTTAGATATTATATGCTGTGTAGTCTACCAAACCATGACATGACTGATTGTATGCCAACATCAGTGAGCAATGTAGCATATAATTGCTTCATAAATCTACATCGTTGTCTTTATTGATCTTTTACATATTCTGAAACATAGCAATATATCCCTAGTTAGACCTCACCCAGACGTGACCCTGGTTCCAGTGATGGTCATCTTAATCATCACTGGATATGGTAAATAATTTAATTTGGCCAAGCAATATGACGTAATTGGTCTAATGTCTTTGGCTGCCAGATTTTCCTCCAGTATTCCACATCAAGCTGAAAGATCATGTCCTGCTGGAGGGGGATCCAGTCACACTTAGCTGTCTGCCAGCAGCCAGCCCCCACCCACACATCACCTGGATGAAAGGTAAAGTTGTAAATGAGGCAGTTGTACCTATCTGTTGGTCAAAGGTAGATAGTCAGATCACTTGCTAATTACAGTGATTTACATATTTATTCTTGGGTCCATGCGTCATGAGTGCAGAGACCTAATGAAGGTCTACGTTATATCTCAGTACATACTAACATACCGTACCATGGCAACAGAGGTTGCTCACAGTGCAAACAGTGAAGTACATAAGATGAACAATTGAGATTCTATTTTTACTCCAGAAACTGTTTAAACTAATGGTTATGTGTCTAACTTCTGAATTGTTTAATAATTTTTGTAAAAAGAGCCATTAATCTTAAAAGATCTCTTTTTAAAGAGTTAACCCTCTTCATCCTTATCATCTATGATAAATAACTACGATTCAAATATTCATCATTGTATATTTTGATAAAAGACCCTGTCTATGTATGTTTCCTCAGATAAGAAACCCCTGGTGATTGATGCCAGGATGAACATGATTGCCTGCCCCGATGGCCGGCAGCTACTGATGATTATGCAGACCACCAAAAAGGATGCAGGGGTTTATGAGTGTGTGGCTACAAACCCCTTGGCCTCTGTGTCCAGCTCTTGCACAATATCTCTTGCTCGTAAGAACAGAGACATACCTCACTTTTATGTCAGACTGTAAGGAGCAGTAAACCATGTTAATGCTTTATACAGTGTGTATTATAGTACTATATTTAGATAAATACAGTAATAAATCCTGTTATCTTACAGTCAGCTTTTAACTGGAGGGAAAGTAAGAGTCCAGCCAGACATAATATGTGAACCAAGTGTGTTACTTATTAAGTAATTAATAATAAACTTTTGTAATATCAGTGTATTTGTTTCAACAGGCCTGCCCAATCGTCCTGGGACCCCTGAGATTCCTCAGAAGTACAACAACACCGCCTTGGTACTGTGGAGGCCCTCAGACACCCTGGCCCCTTGCACATACTCTCTGGAGAGGAGAACAGAGGGTCAGTGTTAACAAAAATAATCAAATGATTTATTGTATATTTTAGATGTCTGTTGTCAGATGACGACAGACATAGATTATGTTTTTAAACTTTTAATATTCTATTTATTATTTGATATACATGCTGTGGTTTGCCCATAGCATTTGGATTTTTCCTTAAGGCTACAGGAAAATTTCACTTTCTTTTCCAAATCAGCTGTGAGTGTGCAATACACCTATTCCTATAAAACACTTTAATAATCAGCTTCAAGAAGACCACATAAATATTACAAACGACTCTGGGATTGCTATGGCAACGTGGGCTATGGCATACACTGGTGAATGTGGAATAGAACCATATGAACTATATATATATATTTAAGGCAATGTCAATATCAATACACATGAGTAATGAGACTGGCTAAAACAAGGTCTGTGTTCATTGTAGATGTGCATAACGAGTTAACAGTTGTTAATGAAATTTCAAGAAGCTGCCTACAATGCTGAGGAACCCATTATCATCTATTTACCTAAACATTTTCAATTTGGAGATTTTTTTGTATCTTTAAGTTACAATCAAAGGCACCAAGTAAGTATACTTACAAAAAAGAGATCTAATTTCTAAAATTAAGGAATTAAGGAAATTAAGGAATCAAAATGTCTAATGTCTGGAAATACTGTATATACTGATTTATTTTTACACCCCAGGTGAGACCAACTGGCTGATTGTGGCGACAGGGGTGGCAGACTGCTACTACAATGTGGCTGACCTGCCAGCAGGGTGCTCGTTCAGGTTCAGGGTGGCATGTGTCAACAAAGCTGGCCAGGGCCCGTACAGCAACCTCTCAGAAGTAGTGAGCCTGGATGCTTCAGGTATTTGTTACCTCATCAAGGGGAACTATGTGTTTACCTCAGATAAGGCAGTAAAAATGAAATATGTATTTGAAATATATATTCTTGTGTACTCACTTCATTGGCTTAACTCCTTGTAAAAGTACTATACATTTGCTCACAATATTCCAACTGTGTTGGTTTGGTTCTGGCAGTTTCAGTATATGTAATGTTGGTGATCAAGTCATTGAGGTGTATCCTCCCTCTCGTTGTGTTTCATTAGAACCAGCTACATCCAGTGCTACTGTGGTGGTAAAGACTGTCCCTGCTTTTAGTCCTACTCCTCCTGTGGTGATGATGTCTTCAATGAAAGTGCCTCCCATTAAACCAGTTACTAATAAATCCGCTACAGTGACACATGTCCCACCTGTCACTCCGTCTCCTTCAGCTCCCACCACATCTATGGCTAAATCTGCATCTCCAATAACCATCAAACCTACTGTTCAGGTTGATGCTATCCGTCCTGTTGTTACTCCCCCCATTAGTACAGCCCCCTCTGAAAAAGCTCCTGTTCTGACCACTACAAATGTCCAAGCCACACCAGCAAAAGCCAAGACCACCCTTAGCATCAGTATGAGCAAACCCCAAACCAAGTTGGCATCCCCACCTGTTGTTCCACCCAAACCTAGGAGTCCCATAAATCCAGCCCTCCACATAGCCAACAAACCCCATTCTCCTATACCACCACCCGCACCTGTCATTGGGAAACCTATTTCATCTGTTCCAATGTACGTGCCAGCTGCGACTGCACGTGCTGCCCCGCCTTTTCAATCAACCCCGATAATCACCACCTCCTCTGTCACCCCTGTGACAGTCTCACCACCTGTGGTGGTGGTGCAGAGCATAACACCTGTGCTGCAGGGAGGGGACAGCCGGAGCACCCCATCAGGACGGGTCACCCCATCAGGACGGGTCACACCCTCAGGACGTAGGACACCACTGGGCAGGTCTGGTGAGGGATCTTTGCGCCAGGGAGTTCCACAGAAACCTTACACCTTCATGGATGAGAAAGCAAGGTATTGATTGCTGACTGAACAGGATTAAAATATTAAGAACCAATTTAAACAAAAAATATGAGAAATATGAAGTTGTTAGTAGCCTGAAAATAAGATCATGCATTTCACAGTTTTCTGATTCTTTAGAGAGCAAAGTATGGAAGAAAGTGAAGACAGCCAATGGCAAGATTTACAGTATTTACACACATGACTGACAAATTAAAGGAAAACCAACATAAAATGTGTCAGTAAGGTGCTGGGCCACCATGAGCCACTAGAACAGCTTCAGTACTACTTGTCATTGATCCTACAACTCTGTGCAACTCCACCGGAGGGATGAACTCCACCCTTCCACTAGTCTAACATATGGGTCCAAAATCTCCCACTGGTGTTCAACTGGTTTGGGATCTGGTGACTATGTGGGTCATAGCATATGATTCACATCATTTATCTCACTCAGTGACCCTCACTGAATGGTCTGATGCCCTATGGATGAGTACACTGTCACTCCCATCAGGATATAAATGTCTGATCATTGGATGAAGGTGATAACTCAAAAAAGCTTTGTATTGATTTACGGTGACCCTTCCCTCTTAGGGGACAAGTGGACCCAAATAATGCATGAAAGATGCCCCGCACTGCATAACAGAGCCCCAGTCCCCTCAGTGTAGGGGTCAGACATTCAGGCCTGTGTTCCAACCCTCCTATTGGAACAAACATTCAGGCCTGTACCATTCTCTTTGTGTATGCCACAAATGTGCTCACCTGCTCATCACCCACTTGTTATACATGCTGATTGGATGTTAATTGCTTAAGAAATAGTAAGAGATTCTGCCTCAAGACCATTGATATTTCAAATCAACAGCAAAAGACCAGCCCCCCTTCAGTGCTCCTTCCTGGTCATCCAAATTCATGGATGACCATGGCCAAGGAAATGACACTGACAATGGCAGAACACAGATCGTCTTAAACACCTTGGAAGTGGAGACTGTAAAAGAAAAAAAAAATAAATTACATAATGTCATCAAACAAACAACATACACACAAACATAAAACAACAGAGTAAAACTGATTCTTTATACTGTTTTAACAAAACTACAATGACTGAAGAGGGTTGTAGGTTAGCTAACAAGCAAGGTAACATTACCTGGCATAGCATTCGGAATTATGCATCTATCCAAATATTTCAGCTTTGCTAGTCATCAGCCTTTTTGGCTATAAAACCCCTTACATGTTTACACACAAATATAATGATATAGAGCAAACATTTATTCAGGTTTTTCCTTTAATTTTTCATCTGTCTGTATTTCAAAACATAAATGAAGAAGGTACATGTTCTGCTGAGATCTTGGATTAAAGCAAAAAGATAAAACACACTGATATTAAATTTTTCGCATTCTTAACCATTTAGTAATATGTTTGATCATTTATGAGGCCAAGGATTAAACACTTAAAAGTTCGCATGATGTTAGTGTGATGTCTTTCCAATTTTATTTTTTTTGACCGACACACAAAAATTATCACCAACATCAGATTTGGGATTTGTGGCTATACAGAAGTATAACTTTTTCTGCCATTTGTCTGCTGAATTTTGAGTATTTTCTTATCACACAGGGGTCGTTTTGGTGTGATCCGTGAATGCCGAGAGAATGCCACAGGTAACCTCTTTATGGCCAAGATTGTTCCATATGAGGCAGACAGCAAGCAGGCGGTGCTGCAGGAATATGACATCCTTAAGTCCCTTCATCACGACAGGATCATGGCTCTGCATGAAGCTTATGTCACACCCCGCTACCTGGTGCTTATCTCTGAGTATTGCAGTGGAAAGGAGCTGCTCTACAGCCTCATTGACAGGTGAAGCACAACTGAAAGCTTTATTTATAGTGTTAAACTAGTTGCTTTTCTGAATTAGTTGAGCAGAAACACCATTTCTAAAATGATTTATGAATTAATCAATGAGCGCCTGCCTTAAAATATTCTTCCCTGAGTCCTTTTACAAGCTGTTTTCTCTCAGGTTCCGTTACTCTGAGGATGACGTGGTGACCTATATTGTGCAGATCCTCCAGGGTCTGGACTACCTCCATAACCGACGCATCCTCCACCTTGACATCAAGCCAGAGAACACCATTGTCACTCACATGAATGTCATCAAGATCATAGACTTTGGCTGTGCACAGACTTATAACCCTCTCTTCCTCAAGCAGTTCAGCCCTCCTATTGGAACACTGGAGTACATGTGTAAGAGTCATCCTTTTACAGACCCACGGGAATCTGGCAAATTAAGCTGTTCTAATCAACAATTTTATGTTAAGTGATTATATGACTACATGTAAAGTGAGAAGGATCTGTCATAGTGACAAACCCAAGAGAATCATCACTCTATTATACAAAATCCCTCAGACCTTTGAGCTTTCTAGTATTTTTCAGATCAATGTTTTGGCTTTGTGGCTGGCAGCTTTACTGTACGTAGTTAATGCTGTCATCAGCATTGATTCTAGAAACAGCAGCCACTGTTTTCACAGAAAAAGCTCTAAAAACCCACTGTGCACCAAAAAAAGGATAGAGTTAGCAACAAGCTGGTAAATATAGTGGAACATCTTGTTGCTGAAGAGCCAGATATATCTGTTTTGGAGAACAAAACAGAGCTAACAAGGGAGTGAATATTGAACTTATGTTGCTAAAGTTTCTCTGTATCTGCTGGATGTGCAAAAAAGCAATAATGTGAACACATTACCCATATCGGCCTTTTAAGTTGATATGTAAATATGTTTACAGCTTGCTTTGCCGCCCTAAAATGGTAGACAATTGGTAGAAAAAACATTACTGCATTTATTCAAAAAAGATATTAGGGCAAGGCACTTAAAGGACAACAGTAGAATTTACTTAAGCTTTTTTCTGAATAATTAGTCATTTGTGCCCTGAGTGAGAAAAATATAATTTTGGAACTTTTAAGTATGTATTATATAATAATAACTGTGCTACTTTATTAGGAACAAAAATCAAAGACTGTATAAATGAGAAGTCTCGATGAAGGTTTATGTACCTGCCCACCAGCTATGAAAAAAGGAGGATTAAAACTAACTTAAACAATGCTGTCCGTTTTGTAAAGATGAACAAACACCTTCAAGTAATCATAAAAACAATATCACAAACTGTAGTCAGTGCAGTACAAAGATGATTTAGTGATGGAGTTAGAATTTGCTGTGAAATAATGAAGTCTGTGCATTTTTCTCTTTCTCCCTGCAGCTCCCGAGATGTTGAAAGGGGATGTGGTGGGCCCCCCGGCTGACATCTGGAGTGTGGGCGTACTGACTTTTGTAATGTGAGTGATGCTTTCACAGTTTCCACTCAGCAGGTCCCCTTTAAATAGAAACGTAATAGATAATTAAGATTAAATGATTAAGAAATATGTCTACCTCATTTACATTTATTTTACGCCTTGATATAATGTAAACCGTCATTTTACATGCCGTGGACATCTTGATGCTGATGCTTATGAGTGATATTATTGTGGTTTACTTACTCAAATCTAACGTGATGAACCACCTTGGATTTTATCAAGCATTGTTGTTCTCTTTTGAGAGATCCACACTGTTTTGTGACTGTTCAAATCAGCTCACCCTGATTTTCTAGGTTGAGTGGCAGGTCGCCTTTCATGGAAAATGATCCTCAGGAGACTGAAGCCAGGATCCAGGTGGCGAAGTTTGACCTCTCGAAACTCTACCAGAATGTGTCCCAAAGTGCCTCTCTGTTTCTTAAAAAGATCCTCTGTAGCTATCCTTGGTAAGCTGAATATAAGCCCTTTCTGTAATTCCTATGTTGCACAGAATTTTCGATTGTTGAACATACAGACCACATTTTACAAGACATCTATAAATAGTTCGGTCCTCACTGTCTGGTCTTCAACAGGGCACGTCCATCCATTAAGGACTGCTTCAATAACTCTTGGCTTCAAGATGCCTACCTGATGCGCCTTCGTAGGCAGACTCTCACCTTTACAACCACCCGTCTCAAGGAATTCTTGGCCGACCAGCAGCGCAGGCGAGAGGAGGGGGCCACCAAGCACAAGGTTCTCCTGCGGTCCTACAAGAGCTCGACACAAAACCCCACCAACCCCACTTGCCCCACTATGCCAAATGTGCCAACCTCACCCACCACACCTGTCACCCAGTAAATACAGCCTTCCAAACACCAGTTGGTGGGACTGTACGTGAGAAGATCCTCAGAGTGAGACGAGACTTTGCGCCACGGGGTGGGGTTGTTCCTTCAGGTCTGAGAGGTTAACCTGTTCAGAAGAAAGAAAAACTAATGAAACCAGCAGTGGCTGTAACTTACAGAGACATGATTTCTTTTTCTTTTTTGGTTCTTAAAGAGAATCTAAAGAATGATTTTGCACCTAAAGAATTCCTACAAAGTTATCAGAACCTGACTGCATTTTTGGTGTGGACCTTGTTCATACAAAGCAGGATGGTGACTTCAAGTTAGTACCTCAGTGTTTGTAAGTTTGCATACATTTTGGATAAATTACTTCTTTACTTAGGGTCACCTCCACACTGATTACAGTGGACACATATTAATACAATGTAGTGACCCACCAAGAAAGGCTGGAAATTACTATTATAGATTTTAGATATTTAAAAAATTGTTCAATTCAGAGAACAAGTCATTCACAAGGTTCCAAAAAATAAATACTTGGCCAAATTCCACAACAAGAACTGCTAAATCAATGATGCCTTTTCCTTCATCACACCTCTACTCTCTCAGTCTATCATGTTCTCATATCAAAAATGGTTCCCGACCAGCTAATGACTGCAAGTTCTGACTATGATGTCTAATTCTCAACCTAGGATGCTAAGTATTGCTCTCAGTTAACTTAATCTATTACTTTAATTACAGCACTAGAATTTTTGCTACATGAGTTTTTATAATGCCATAGCACCTCAAATAATTGTCAAGACCGTAGCAGCTCCAGAGAGAATTCCATTTGTTTTATTTGGAGTTTATAAAACATATATTGAGTTAAGATGATACATTGGAGGGTTCTCTTCAAGGGCTATTAGACTCTTTTTAAACAGAATAAATTTCTTCCCTAATGTTCTGAAATGGGATAGTTATTATCCTCTCATTCTCAAAAGAAGAATTTATGTTTTTTAGAATTTGTTATTAAATCACTCAGTCATGCTCCGAGTGATGATAAGGACAGCATAAGTTACCCCATGCAGTACTGGGACTGTGTTTGTGCTTGGCAGACACTAGGTCCTTCACCACAAATAAGGTAACAAACACCTCACTGACTCTTCCCCTCAGCGCAGTGTCAAGTTTCCAGTTTGTCCAGTTTGATTAGCCATATGCTCGTCTCTTGAGTTTATAGAAATGAAGTTTACGAGTTTGCTGAGTCAGTTAGTCAGGTAATACTTTGACTGCACATAAAGAACTTTGCCTGAGATACGAGACCCTCACTCAGTGTTAGATTATTTGGAGGGTCAGTGATAAACTTAATAACTTTAGAATCCATTGGTGATATTGGGGTACAACTAAGTGCCCTTAAAGAGTTAGCATTTGTCAGCATAATAATAGCCTTTACAATTCACTGAGAAACAAAGTTGATGTTGAAGACATTGCTGGGTGTATTAGTTTTTATTTTAACAATAATTTTCAACTGTTAACTGCTCAGCTGTTGCTTTTGTTTGGCTTTTACAAATTACAGTTTTTAAATGGCAAAACTTTTTATAAATAAAGTTAGGTAAGATTTAAATTGGTAATAATAAACATTAAATTTTACATAAATTATTATTCATTTATTCCCTTCATTAAGTGTCATACACCTTTTTAATTTTCAGTCCATATAAGCTTACAGCACTATCGAGAGATAGATTCAATACATAGGCAACATGGCAGCCTCCGCAGAGTTTACAAAATATCAAATCAAAAATGGTAGACAATCCATATAGCTCTAGGAAAAATTGGATAATTTGCAAATAAGAAATACATCCTCTTATTCCATGCTCTATATATGAAATATATTGAGATATGTACCTCTTCATAAATAAGTGAAATAACATGAATAAAAGCTAAATCTTTGTTCATCATCAAGAGAGCGTAATGATTTTCAAACCATTGAACCATTGAAAAATAGATAAATTCTAAATTTATGGTATCACTTATAGATTTGCACTGTTAACACAGAAAGTGTTATGTCTGTGACAGATTAAATTAATTTTGAAGAAAGTGTCAAGGAATCACAAGCAGATGCTAATGAGTCTTTTTTGGGTGCATCGTACATCAAATCCCAAGTTATTTTAATTTGTGTATTGACTGACAGAGGTTGTTGGTAATTCTATGAAATTAGTTTTCTAGTTCTCTCTATGTTATTGCTGTTGCTAGATTACTGCCTCTGCAGCTCTTTGTCGTTTTGGTTCAGTCATTTTCCTATGCAGAGTAGAAGTTAACCACGAAGGGAGTTGTTTAAATCTGAATGAAAACCTGCAAGAGCAGCACAAGAAAATAAATTCTAAAGGTCTGTGCAATATATTAAGTCTGTTCTTCTTGACAACTGCTTGTAAGCAGACAACAGGGTTCTGAAAAAGATGCTGAACGCTCCACATTTTGTATTAAGATCATATGCCGTATTTTGTGGAATATTTTGCAGTGCGTCGTGATGGATATTAGACACACAGTGAAAATTGTTTGTTAAATGAATGACTAGTTCCTTTATTTTGATTATATGAATGTGACTGCTTTTTGTGTGTTTCACAATGTTTTTATTTATTGAGTGACTGTATTTGTTACAGCTTGTGCTTTTTATTTTGTGATATTTCTGAATTTGGCATGAAAAGGGCATGACAGCTGTTAAGACTATGGACAATAAAGGAAATATGACAAATATATGTCATAAAATGTAGCAATTTGTCTCAACAGAGAATGGAAAGTGGGAATAAATGGCGATATTAGAAAAATTTAAATTCTGAATATGCCTTAGTCAAAAAAAACAAAAAAACAACTTGAACGGACTGTGTCAGTTAAACTACACCACTCCCTCCATACGACCCTGAAGAACAGCAATTATGTGCTTATTTTCACCAGGGTCGTCTCACATTTCAATGCACTCCCTCTACTAATTAAACCACCACTAACATAGCTATTAACTGCTCCAAGGATTCTCCAGAGTATTTGATATTAGTGCTATATAAGGATGGGAAAATGTCTCTAACATTTGTTGTGCATCTTCAGTCTTCAGGCATCTGTCTTGTCATGTCTGAGTATTTCTTAATATCCAAAGAAGGAGAAGGAAGGTCTGGGTGATGATTTGTTTGCCTTGATCCGTGAAGGCCTACATAGCTCCTCCTGACCTCTAGATATAAAGCATGAAGTCTGGTTGTATGTTTGCTGACTCTGGAGTGGATCCTAAGCAGTGTGGATCTTTGAGAGGATCTCGATGGTAAGAAATGTGAGAGTGAGTTGTATTTGAATTTGAACTGTTAAGGTTAACTCCTCCTAACAGTAGTCACAGTCGATTGGATAGTAAGGAAATGTTTTTTCTCTGTGTCATTTTGGAGTGCTAACCAGTTCTGACTCCCGCAGATGTCCAAAGCTAAGGCTGCACCCCCCACTGGGTGCACGCTGAACATCAGCGATCCTCAGGTCCAGGAGGCTGCTATCCGAATCCAGGCCTCATATCGTGGACACAGGTATCAAATTCTTCGATGTCTGTTGGTGTCATTGACATTCAAGAACCTTTTGAGTATAGTTGAAAGCATGCAATGTGTAACAGATTCCAAAAGACTGTGTATGGTTATCTGCATTTTAACTATTATAACATGTTGTCCCTCTCAATGACATCTGGATTTTTATCTTGCCTTTAAGTACGGCCATGTAGAACATCTATAAACACTTATACATTTATACTTGTTTGGACAAACTGGTTTGTTTGAAGCATACTGAAGCAATTTTTGTATAAAGGTGTAGTGAATCCATATACAACCGCATTTCCCACACAGATCACGTAAAGAGCTGCGAGAGAAAGGCCCTCCTAAGATCCTGCAGGAGCTCAAAGATGTGGTTCTTGTTGAGGGCAGTGCTGCAAAGTTAGAGTGCAGAGTTAGTGCTTTCCCAGATCCTTTCATCATCTGGTACAAAGATGGCAAAGAGCTAAAGGATGGTCCCAAGTACTGCTACGTGTTTGAAGACCCAGATTTTGTGGCACTCGTGGTTCGAGATGGGGTTCTGGCGGATTTGGGAAAATACACTGTTACCATTAAGAATCCATTTGGACAGACATCAGGATCTGCTTGCATTCTTGTGGAGGGTGTGTATGATCTGTCAATTCTAGCTTGCATTTGTCATTGCTGTACTTTGCAGTGGGGCATGTCAATCGTCAATTTGTCTGAGATGGTGGGATGAGAATTTAAGTAAACCACTTTAAGGAATAGTTCACACTTTAACTAAATATGCTTTATAAACTTTGGGAAGAACAAAGCTAGTTGTTTCCCCATTTCTGGTCCTTATGCTAGGCTAGGCTAACGAGCTGCTGGCTGTGGACTCATATTTACTGATATGGCATACCAGTGGTATCAGCTATACTATACTATACTATACTATACAAAAAATGGATTAAAAAAATGAATTGGAAAACACTAATTAAAGTAGTTTGCCATTGTTAGAAATCTTGTCAGACATGTCCGGTGCCCAGGCTTCCTTCTGTTCTATTCCTCTTGCGATTACTAGTGTCTCCTGTAAATCTTTGCAGCAATATCCAACAGTTTTTGTGATTTTTAAGAGTTCATATGGCTGATGAAGTTTTTGCACTATGCTCTCCCAGTCCCTGCTAAGGTTTCTAAAGGGCCGGACAACATCAAGGCCAAGAGAGGGGCAACAGTTGTGCTCAAGGCAGAAATAAGTGGAGAACCTCCTCCAGATGTTGCCTGGCTCAAAGATGGAGATGACATTGAAGAAGATGACAGGTAGGCTCTGCTAAAGGAATTTCAATCAGGATGAATGCTGTTTAATTTGTATCTCTATATTTACAATGGCTTTTTAGGATGTAGAAATGCATTTTCGAGGAACACCACCGTTACTGTGAATGGATTTAAATAGTAAAATGAGTAAAATGATGGTTGAATCCATTAAGTGGACTGCAACACTACGTAAGTTGGAACGGATGCTGGAAGGAGACACCTATTGAGTAACTCTAGATTGCACGCTGATTCTGAACATGATTTTCAGGAGACCATAAAGAGCAAAATTGGGCTAAGAAAGGTGCTGCGGTTGTCTTTCAGGGTATTCTTTGACGTTGGAGACACCAACACAATCTTGACCATCAAAAATGCAAAGTTGTCTGATGCTGGCAAGTATGAGGTGTTTGTGGAGAACAATCTAGGCACAGACCAGTCCTTTGCTCGGGTGGACATCCTCTAATGCAGCCTCATAACTACAGCAATTCTAACAGGATGAGCCTGTGTTCTCTTCAGAGCAATCCATTGGACAATGTACTAGATCATCACTCAGTTCAAAGCTTTACATAACTTAAACCATGTTCATAATAAAAAATAAAACACATTTTGCCGACAGCTTCTTTTTGAGTGTTTGTTTTAATTATCCAGTATCGCTGATAGAACAAAGCATTTGTATTGGGAGAGTATGTGAAATTTGTTTATGATAAATGAGGTAGAGAGTAGAGATGAAAAAGATCATAATTTAGCATAACAATAACTGCTGTTCCCTTGCTAGGTTTACTAAAAGGGTACGTCATGAGACTTGTGAATAAAATGGTATCCGTAATGTTGTTTTCATTAAAGTAATAGATCATTAATTTGTACAGTTTCACCTTTACTGGATGATAATGTCATCTAAGTCTATTAAGAAGAAAAATCAATGCATCTTTAGTCAACATATTCTACACCGCACTTGTATTTTAAGCATAAACTGTCACAGACATGGATTTTCGTGATGCCTGGACTTTTGGTTTACTCCTCACCGTCATCTAGTCATCACAAAATCCAGCTTGTTGAGTGCAGCTGAAGTGGGCTGAGAAAATTATAAACGCAGCTGTAAGAAACTGAAGCCAATCAAGCAAAAATACCCTCACACACACTTAATATCTCCTTAAAGGAATAATTATCGTCAAAATGTCAGAAAAAAAAACAAAACATCTAGCTGTGATCAGAGGTATTACAGCTTCAGGCATTATTTATCACTCGGATGTGGTTGGTGATTGTCCTTTCATTCTAATTCAGTAAATACAAGCAGAATGTTAAACAGGAGATTAAGTGTACTTGGGATGTCTCATAGACATGACCTATTGTTGTTACACAGTGCATAGGCCATATTAATGAGCTGCAATCAATGCAACCAAAGAATAACATTCCTCTCTCGGATTCATTTAGAGATGCAAATTTGTCCAGTATTTCTAACACACACACACACACACACACACACACAAACACAACCACACAGATAAAAACAAACAAAATAAGACAAGTCAGAGAAATATGTGAACAACACAATTTGTGCTGCTGACTTTATTTTTACCCCTTTTTCTTTTTCATGATCTTGCAAACCCTTAGACGGATTTTTTTTTAATACCACCTCCATCCATTCCCTGTCAATAAGACTTGTCTCTTCTAACAGCATATGCACAATTTTAAATGCTAGTCTATAGTCCTCTGAAACTAGTGTCTGTCTGTATATCTGTATCCATAAAACGATGTTTATGATACTCATCACTTAACAGAGGTCAAATCGAAACAGTTGCAGCCGTTAAATAATAATAATAATAATAATAATAATAATAATAATAATAATTATGATAATAATAATAATAATAACGAATATACAATGTAAACGCAGGGCAGTCAGGGTCAGGGTCAGGATCTGGGTAAGGGTCAGGGTCAGGATCAGGATCAGGATCAGGATCTGGGTAAGGGTCAGGATCAGGGTCAGGGTCAGGGTCAGGGACCTGGATCTAGGTGAGGCCACTTTAAAGACTGTCCTAGCTTCCTCTTTCTCTCGGTCGGTTTCAAGGCTGCCCTCCGTAACGTCGAAGTTGAATCGACAACCTTGGCTGAAGGAGACGCGCCGCTGCAGCGCCACAGGGTCCGATACGTAGAATAAACCCTGCAAATAAAACTCCAGTAACAGCAAAACTCCAGCAAAACTCCAGTTTTATGAAACGTGAAACGTGACATGTGGCCACAACCTGCCGCCCGAGCACGATGCCGCAGAAAACCCGCTCAGTTTGTCAGAAGCTTCATATTCTGCATTGTGGCTTTAAGAATGGGGCTTCCTTGAAACCGTCAAGGGCCGCGTTAGCACGGGCAAATTGATGAACTTGTTCAACGGAGCAACTTTTAGAAATAAGTTCGTCAGATGCTCCAACTTCGCTTTTTAGACGAGTTTGTGCCGTCAGGGTTTGTTTCCTGCGCTTTTCTGTCGTTTAGAGCCTCTTTCCCCCATTTTTTACGTTCAGTATGCGCGTTTTCGAACAGGGAGTGGCAAAGCACATGTATATGTTTCTTTGCCATAACTGCTCTCACTGATTTCCATACATTAATAACAACGTCGCTGCCTGCGAGCGGCGGATCTAATGGACTTTTCGCCATCGATCATCACGCAAGTAACCAGGGAGGAGGAGGATGAGGAGGAGGAGGAGGAGGAGGCGACTCGCCCTGAGGAAGGTGAGTCGGGGGAAAGTTTCCAGAAGTTTTCGGCCGCCTGCGACCCTGCGAGCGGGGCCCGGGGCGGCGGTGCGTTCAGGGCGCCGACCCGTCGCCGACGCCCCCCCCCCTCACCTCCGCTGGTCGCGGCCCGGGCCGAGACGCGTCGAGGTGCCGTGCGACCGACGCGGACCTCCGCCGCCTCCGCCGCCTCCTCCGCCGCCGCCGGGCGCCTCCGGCCGCGTCGCCAGGCCGGAGCACCGGCGCCGAGAGGACGCAGGGTTCGGACGTGGCTCCGAAGCGGAAAGCGACTGAGCCGGTTGTGTTTCGCACCGTTTTTGGGCAGAATGTTAGTTAAACACGGGGAATAATGAGTCGCCTCAGAGGCGGCGGGGCGTCGGTGCCTGCGACGCGGGATGTCGAGAGGGTTCTTCGGTCTCTAAGTTTTCCAAAGACAGTGTTTTGTTTTGTTTTTTTTTACAACATGGCCACACTTATCCTAGAATGCATAGGCCAGACATTATGTCTTATTATAACTATGGGGACTGGGTGGCTGAGCCAGCGCTAACTCAGGTAACAGTCTGAGCCCCGGCTCCTCATGTACAGGTAACAGTTTGCTGCAGGTCTCCCGACAGTTGTGAACTTTGTCCGTAGATGGACAACAGACGCTTCAAACATGGCATATCAGGTACACTTCTTACATCGATCACTGTCAAGCAGAGAAACTGGCCTCTTTTACTTTCACTTTCCTGGTTGCAGGACATTTCCATCCAAGAAAATAGCTGATGTTTAATGAAATGCGGTCACACAAGGCCAAAGCAGAACATTTCCTCCATCACTTGGCAAAATGGGCCTCACCAGGTACTGACTTGGTTCCTTGCCCAACCTCTTTGCACATTGTACATTTAAGTTCTTGAAATATAACTGCATTAGCATTTGAAGACGGCACATTTTTAATGGGGGATAAGGGACTGTATTAACTTCTTTTCCCTTCAGAAATCGATAAAATATGTAAAATGCACAAAGATACATGAAGTCCTCTATTCTCATAGAAGGACGATTCTGCAAACCAGCATTTGTGGAAATGATCCCGACTCTTATAGTGCCAGGAACTAAACCTCTGATGTTATCATGCAACAAAATATGTTTCTGGTTTCCACTGAATGAATATGAACCGCAGAGGGAAAAGAAAGATGAATCAGTTCAAGGGTTTGCAGATATCAGGAAAAACCCTCCTTACATCCCCAGAAAAAATGCTTGACTCCTCGTTTTCAGCATTATCATCATCTGTAATTAAATCTCAGAGAAGCAGCCTTGCTTACATCCGAACATCACGTTTCTGTACCATATCCATTTGTATACTTATATAGCTCTTGTGAGCCTGTCTTTCGAAAGCGCTGTTATATAATATAGTATGCAGTATTTGAAATATAATAGCAGGACCAAAAGGCCGTTATTTTTTTTTTTGTTACGTATCAGGTGACGAAGATCTGAGAATTTGTAATATCATCTGGATACCTTGTCGTAAGTAACATCTCTTGTCCTCTTGTTTGAGCTTCAAAATGAGTGCAGGGGTTCCAAACTCTCGGTGACTTATTTGGATTAAGTTTTCTCCAGACAGAGAGATTCTAGATAAGTGTTTACTGATGCTTGTAACATTAATAGAAGTTACCAGTTACCAGCAACACCACCTAAATTATACAGTATAGATTATACTCTTACCAAACTCGTATAATTTTTATTTGGTTCAGATGCACTGATTTGTGAGAAAGACCACCTATCCTGAAATAACTGTTGGGTGCTTTTTGACTCCCATGAGCCATCCTTGGACAGGCAGTTTTCAGGGCAAGAAATCGGACTGTTATCATGTATGGAGTTTTGGTTTATCCGTGCAACTGCAAACCACAGTGATGGTTTTAATGATGATGTAGACTCCAAATTAAAAAATGGTAAAATATTAATCATTAGGGAAATGCTTACAAAGTTTTTGCATGAGAGTTCACTTAGGGGACTGAGATATCAAAGACCACTAGCTAGAACTCTGTACACTGCGAATGCTAAGCAGACTGGGAAGTTCATGACCAAAGTAGGGCAACGCTCACACCAAAAACACGTATAACATTGACATATATATAACATATAACATTGACGGATAAGCAATGCTGATAAGTTCTAACCTTCCTAACTCTTGTGGAAGAAGACAGGTGGATGAGTCTGCCGTGAGGCACTGCTTACTGATGGAAAAATACCACTAACAATACTGGAGCCTTCCATTGATTGTTTTTTAAGCACTAATATTGAGCACGTACTTGTAGACCTGTATGATGGCATGGTGGCTCTGTGATTAGCACTATCTCATTGCAGAGCTCAGGCGCCTGTGTTAGCCTGGGTTTTATGTGTGTGCTTTGGCTTCCTCCCACACCGAAAAGCATGAAGGTTAAGCATTGGGAATATGCCTGCTATTGCTCCTGATCAAGGCTCTGATCTCAGAATGACAGTTGGCTACAGGTTGCCTGTTGTTAGTGGCAGTATAGGGTAAAAACTACTATAGATTCCCCAACGGGGATCAATGATGTGTAAGTTTACAGCATTGAACTTAGCTTTAGGAATTAGCATGTAACATCTTCAGCAAGTTCTTTTAGTTAAAAAGATAC
This sequence comes from Istiophorus platypterus, assembly GCA_016859345.1. NCBI lineage: Eukaryota > Metazoa > Chordata > Actinopteri > Istiophoriformes > Istiophoridae > Istiophorus > Istiophorus platypterus. The sequence goes on from CM029122.1 coordinate 21,888,840, forward strand.
TGGTTAGTGTCAAATTAATTAAAATCTAGTCATATAGTAGTAGTTTTGATTGAATAAAAGAGGACAATATAAGATCAGATTGACAGTTGAGGTGCTGAATTTGTAATTAAATGTCTAATCACACCACTTAGGTAGGTGATTTTAAACACAGTCCTTATGCCTTGGCGTTCTCCTATATCAATAAAATCTAAATGAACTGATTTGATTGAATTAAATTAATTATATAAATGAAATAACTTAACCAGAACCAATTAAATATTCAAATGACCTGATACAATTAGAATCAATTAATTATCAAAATGACCTATCCAAAACAAAACAGTCCTGCAGTAGGCCACATATGGGAAAGTGGGATTAAGAAAGAAATCCAGCCAGGATTTAACTGTGCATCTCTGTACAGTGTGTCTGCTGTTACCCCTTGTAAAGCTGAGTCCAGTCAGGAGGTGGCAGTACTGTCCAGATTACAAGTACAAACCAACTCCAGCCCGGGTCTCCGATTACATACTCTTGGCCAAGAGGTCATGAGTCCAAAACATGGCCACCATCCAGGTGTCTTCAGCCCTTCTTTAGTTTCAGGAGTTGTGGCAGCCAAGTAGGGGCATTATGAATCCTTAAACTTTGATACTGTCATTCAAAATGTCTTTCACTGTCTTTGCTAATCCCAATTTACCAAGCAACAATGTTCCTTAATGTTTCATTCTGTATTTGGTGCCATATTTATTGTTTATATTCATTTCAATGATCATTTTTCACACCATCAAGCCACATTGGTTCACTGAAGTCAGCATAATGCCTTACAGTGTAGTAACTACTGTCGTTTTTTGACAAAACTTGGGAGAGTCTGTAAAGTGAATATTTTAAGATGCAAAAATGTTTAAACCTTGATCTGACTTGACCTAAGACCAGCTTGGCCACCATGAACCACCCATACCATTTGCTCTGTAGGGGTGTAAAGCAAGTTGTCAGATTGTAACAGAATATCGGGTGTCTAAGTGCCGGAAAGTCGGTCGTGGGAGGCCTCATTCTTTCTGCTTCTGGATAGGAATAGAAGCGGGCAAATACACAGGCATGCCTTGGCTGAAAGGGTCCTAGATAAGCCTGCTTTTAACCAAGCAGGCAAAAACATGCTGATGTTGCATGAGGGCGTTGCTGTGCCTTGGGAATGCTGACCTCATTATCAGTGTTTAGGACTCATGGACAAGGAGGTGTGAGGAATGTTGCACTGCAGTTTGCTTCTTATTCATTTCTGCTAATTATATATATGGGTCTGATTAAACAAGGAGCTTAGGAGTAAATAAGGTGTAACCAAGAAATATATCTACAATTGCAATTGTGGGATCACTGATTAATGATAAATGAAAAGAATATGTACCTCGTGTTTTAGTGTGAAAGAGCTTACTTGCTGTATTCTAGCTGGTTATAGTTGCTTGTGTTGCATTTGGCTAGACTGGGCTTGTAATGTCCCCACTGATTTTTAAATCTGGTTGCAGAGATGTGTGATCAGTGTGTAGCCATGAAATACCGGTCGAGTGTCAGTATTATCCATGTTCAGGTTGTCCTTGGTCCAGCATGTCATGTAGATGACCCACCTGCAGATCAGGATCTGACCCATACATGTAACAAGGGGCTGCTCAGTATAAAACCCTTCTATGCTGCAGAAGCTATGTACTGCACGACGTTTGAGTAAGGTAAACACATTATTAGACATGGCTTGACTTTTTTTAAAGGCTTTGGTTTGTCTGTAACCTATGTCATGTTCCCACCTTATTTTTGGCGACATATTAAAAATGGTGGGTCTGTGGTTGCAAGGGTCCTTTTTGTCAGTTGGTCAGATGGTTGGTTGATTAGCCCACCACTTGTCTCACTTGCTTTATACTATGCTGTTTCCTTTACTATTTATGATATTCTCACACTGCAGTAAACAAAAGGTATTAAGCGTCTCTTAACAAATTTTGCAATGTTGCGTTAAAAAGTGAATCACATTTTGTAGTTACTTTAAAATTATACTATAACACTAGCTAAGGCAAATCTTTATGTTTAATAAAAAAAAAAATCACAAGCCATTTGCAGTTGCCAGTTTCTATAGGCCCATAGAAGAAGGTGCCTAGCCAGCCTCTGTTTCAAGAGTTATCCTCGGTTTTTTAATATTCCCACAGAAAATGTATTTATTTACTTAAACTTAAGCTCTAAGCTTTAATATTCCTTCCTATGCCTGTAGTCACCTGTTGCTTTGACTTCTAAAAACAATGTGAGTCAAAAAATGTAAGCAATGGGATTTCCTGGCAGCCTGCTGGTTTAAATATGTTTAAATCTGACTTGGGTTGTTCTCATTTAGCTCCACTTTATTCTCCTTGGTTATTATGCAGATAACTTGTTTGGACATCTAGTGGTTAAAAGTGATTGTTTCTTTTAATTTTAATGTTTACTGATCATCAACACAGAACATTATCTGTCATAGCATTATCACTTTTATTAAAATGATAGAAACCAAAAAGAAACTGAAATGGAACCAGTTCAACAGGTTTTGTTTTGGACTCAATGAACTCTCTTATTTTGAGCCTTAACTCACCCTATCAGCAGCCAGTGCAGCCTGAGGTTCTGTTTATGTTGACATTTGCAATGTGGGCACGATTGGGAGGAAGCTACGGGAAAGACATGATGTTGCAGAGTATTTCTATGCAGCGTAAACATACTGCTTCGCCCTTTCCTGCTGTGATTTACAGGTGACACACCAAGGCTTTGTTTGTGACCGTTTATGGCCTGGTGTGAGAATGTGGCACTATATATACATGTACACAGAGAATCTCATCATTAACCGCTGTCAGCAGCTGCTCTGGCCGGCTATTTTAAGCACTCTGATGTGTAATATCAGAAGAGGTAATGCACTGGGCCGCATGGTGTTTTTTAAGACTACAAGCTTCACCTGCCCAGCTCCCTCACACGTGTTTGCACACAATTCTTTCATCTTGGGACCAAGAGAGGTATGTCCCACCAAGCATTCCCAGGCTGTGATGACTGCTCTCCAGGGGCTTTGTCCACATTCAGCTCCAGTTGGATAAGGTAGTCACCAGGCCAAAGCCAGAGGGAATAACATTTGAAAGTAGGTCAGATGTGATGTGTTCAGAGACATCCCTGAAACTGGGTCAAATTAAAAGCTACTATAAAGTCTGTGTTTGTTTTTTGTTTGTTTGTTTGTATTATAAGCAAATAGCTGCTAAATTAAGTTTAAGTAATTCTTTGATAATGTATTTCTCATTTACAGTATTCCCTACATCAAATAAAGTTTTTCAGTTATTTTGGCAGTCAGTATTACAACACTTATTTGTGTTGTGCACAGGAACATTGGGGCTTGAAATATGTTCCTGCACTCTAGGCTGCATAAGCTTTATTAAACTAGGCGGGTTTACGCATCCAGATAAACAGCAAACATACAGTATAGCGCTGCAACTAATGACTTCATTAATTCGTTAATCTGACAGTTGTTTTCTCTATTAACTGATTGCTTGGTCCATAAGAGTAGTAAAAAAAAGGTGATGACATCAAGTTGCTCATTCTGCCCCACTGATACTTGTGTTGTATATCTAAAGATATTTTGTGTAAACAACTGCGTAGGGCAAAGATGAGCAGCAAATCCTCAATGATCTGTTTAAAATTTGTGACTTCAACTGTTAGTTTAGATTGTTTCATGTAAAAAAAATACACAAAAAGCCTGAGTGTGGCAGTCCAATGTGGTAATACATCCATTATTGTTCAGAGAAGAACAGTATATAAGTTGCTTTACATTCACTGACCAGCATCCATTTGTTGACTACTCAACAAGATAGCCCATCGGTGTAACTTTTGCAATCGTCGCACTTTACATCCAAAGTAGGTTGCCAGGTCCATGTTTTGTCTCATACTGAGGAAACAGATTTAGTCTAGTCTGAGTGGCGTGCTAATGTCTTAGCTGACAGCTCTGACTGATCATCAGGGCTCAGATAGTTTGTTAGAGTTTTTTCTTTCTTTGTAAATACCGCCTCTCATCACTCTGACACCTGCTGATGGGTTGTTTTCTACCACTTGTGTGTGCCAGTTGCTGTTGTTAGATGGGTTAGTGATGTTAAGGCAAAATGTAATATAGTATTCAAGACATTTTGTAAGTGCCATTGTCATTTCTTATATGTACAACCAAAAATGCCAAAAGTATGTTTCGTATTTTTTAAATCATTAATTTTTGGTTCAGTTACTAAATCATCTGTTCTTGGCTCATTGTGCAAAAACTCAACATTTACTCTATGTTTCTAAAAAAATAATCTAAATACAGTTTGTATTTAGTTACATTAATAGCATCCTTTTATTTGGTTTTGCCTCATGGTCATATATATATATATATATATATATATATATATATATATATATATATATATATATATATATATATATGTATATCGTGAATATATATAGTGAACATATTTCAATTCTTAATGGTGAATGTCACGTTTTGCAAATAAACCATTGTAGTATGTCCAAAACCTATAACAATACATGTTACAGCTCTGACTGCAAGACATTCTTTCTTTTTAATGTCATACTCTGGTATATGCAGTTTAACAAGGCAAGATGGGATCTCTAAAAACAGTAACAACTACATAATCTAATTTTTCTTTGAAAGAGGACTGAAAGCAAATCAATGAGTTCATAGGCAGCTTGTAAAGGATATGTAGAGATTTGTTTGTTTTTCAGGTTTATCACCAAAATAAGTATTTAGTTACTACTTATTAATAGAAATAATACATAATAAAAAGATTTTCCCTGTTCTTAAATATGCAAAATGTTAGGCATTATGCCTCCTATACAGAAGCTAATGCATCAGTTTAAAGCAATTTCTAGGAATTTAACACAGCAAATTATGCACTAGAAATGAAACAGCATGTCTTCATCTGACTATTTTTGGGGCTGAAATATACACATATGCTTTCTTATGCAATACCTTGTAACCTTTTGCTGCTCAACTGAAATAGCCATAGTCAGGCAATATACAACATGACAGAACACAGCAGGGGTCCTTGCTGACACAACAGTGCTGCACAGATCAGATACACTGGGCAAGCCCTTGCACCAATACGCGTTTCATGAAGTGGATTGAGTCCCAGCCAGATTTCACTGAAACACAATACATACTATTACATACTACATGTGCATACTGCTGAAGAACAGTAGGGTTAAAATTTACCGAAAAAAATATGGACTCTAAAAAGTGTGTTTAATTACAGTATATGTGATCCTACTTTTGATGTGTAGTTACAGCCTGTTCTTAGCTTAGAGGGATCGTAATCAGTTCCACTTTGTAAGGTTTATAGATTTTAAGGTGAAAAAGACAAAAGAGCAATGGTATCAGTTTCATCCACTTCCCTAAGTTCAGTTTTCAGGAAAGAATAAGCGGAATCAGTACAGTATGAGCATCATTCCCTATATAATTTCTCCCTGTCACTCCAGGTGCCAACGAAGTTTCCCCCTCAAAGAAGCCTCACAGCACAGGCCTTCTCCACAGTCTCTTCTGCTGTCTGTGTCACAAAGAAACAGAGTCACTTCCAGTAAAACACAATGTCCCCTTACTGGAAGCTGAAAATGGGCCTCTGTCAAAAGTAAGTTCATTTGTCATCATCCCTCTCTAACTCTCCCCTATCTCCTTTCTCGCACCCTCTTTCTTCATGGTCTTCTGAGCAGCATGTGGTCAGCATAATTGACAGGCATGTGACGTGTGAAACACATGTTTTCCTTGCTCTAAGCTATTCATGTTTACTCATTTCTCCTGTATTGAGGAGTAATGCACAGCAACGTTGAAAAGTACTCCGTGTTCAAACATCAATCAATATGACTAGGACATACAAAAGTGCAGAAACCATGTTAATGTTACAGAAGTGCATCTCTGACTGGAAGATGACTATTGTCCTTACAGCAGAAAACTATAATGCAGATTAGGTATCAGGAGCAATTAAATGAATTATAGATACTGATTGATTATAAGATAATTTATTAATTAATAAATAGAGACTTTCTATGGGATAAATTTTTGACTTTAAAAAAATGGGAATGGGGAACATATGCTAAGATACTGCTTGATTTACCAATGACCGCTTTTCCTTTACATTTTTTTTTTAATTAATTTTTTTTTTTTTTTTTTGGCAACTGACAATTCCTCCAACGGTATAACTGGCCATGTTCTTGGAAAAACAACATGGCTTCTGGCAGACTTTTGGCATTGACTGGAGATCAAGTGTTCAAGATGTTCTCAGGTGTCAGTTTCAGATTTATGCCTTAGTTCAGCCTTTTATAGAGATTTGATATTTCAGTAGTTATTCGTCACGTATTTCCAAGCCCCCAAAATAAATTGCTTGCTCTCTGGCAAAGGGGGGTCGAGTCAAGTGCTAGTCTCAGTTTTGGTTGTGACAACCTGTCATGTCATCGTGCATGCTGCTCCTGTTGCTGTTACTCGCTCAGGCTGGCTGTGGCCTCAGTGACTCCCCCCACCAACCGTGTGAATATCAACTCTGAATGGACCCTGCAGTTACCTGCCAGTCTGTTGGACTTACAGTCTGCAGAATCCTTAGAGACAGCAAGATCCTGACCTAATGCATGGATCATAAACTTTGAACATACAGTCCAGATTGAGAGATACTTTCATGATGTATTTGGAAAACTCTGAGCAAGCTGAAGTCTCTGGAGAAGGGGAGCCGTCAGCTGAAGCCATGCTTGCAGAACAATGCCATGTTCCCAAATTAACAGAAGCCGCAGATTTAACCAGCCCCCCAAAGGGAAGTGCTGAACTTGGCATAAAGGTCCTTGTGGAATACACTGAGCAAAATGTCAGCAGAGAAATGGACTCTTCTTTCTTATGCATGGAACACTGCATTATGATCAGCGATGACATTGAATCCTGCATATATTGCAATGGACATGACGAGAGTTTTGAGCAGCATTCAGCCAGCGATGGATTTTTTGAATCTGACCAGACCCTCGATGAGTGTGAGACTTCAGGGTTAAGCCAACCATTTGACGAATGTGCTCAGCACTGTGAGTGTTTTAAACCTTGCAAGTCCTCTGAGCACAGTGCTAATCACAGCGTAGCTTCCAAATGTTGTCCTTGCTGTGAACACTGTGCAGAACACCTCCAGTTATTTCAGCAATGTAAGCCCTCTGATCAACGGTTTGAGTCTTTTGACTTTGAGCCAGATAAATTGGCAGTGAACTGTGACAGTTTTGGGCTGTGTGAAATGTCTGATTTCATACAGAAAAGCACAGACCACTTAGAGTTACTCCAACAATACAAGCCTTTGGATCAGCAGTGTGAGTGCTTTGACTCTGAACCAGACACATCAAGAGAGGACTCTGAACAATGTCAAATGACTGTTTGGTTACCTGACATCTCTGACTCAGTGGATTTATTGGACTGTGGCACCCAACTTTGTGAGTATTATGAAATTCAAAATCAAACTGAATGCACAAATGATGCTGATGAGGAGAGCTATCCACCTGAACAAAATGAAACAGAGGCCAGTGATGAAGAGTCTGACATACTATCAGAAGACATAAATTCCACCCATCTCAGCTCACCTGTTCCTGTTTATTTTGATGACAGCGAACATGTTCAGTGTGCTAGTGAGTGCTGTGAAAAATACCTGGAGAATGAAGAACGCTCTCAGCAAGCTACTACATTAAGCATGTCCACAGATCACTATGAGATGTGTGGAAATGATGACTTTGAAACAAGTGAGGACTATGAAACAGCTCAACAGTGTGCAACATCTGATAAAACCTCTGACAGCTCAGAGTTTTGCACTGAAGAAGACGGTTCCTCAGATTGCTCCTCTGTAGAAAGCAAGTCCTTTAAGACTTGTCCTGAAGGCAGCATTCCTTCAGATCCCTTCTCTGATTCATCTGGGGAATCTGAAAAGGAAGCTCCAGAAGATTCGAGTGATGAGCAGACAGAGTGGGAATCTTTTGAAAATGATGAAGAAATGGAACAAAGCCATACTAATGAAAGTAATGAGGATACAAAGAAAACACCCACTTTTGATAATGTTATTGAGGATTACTTTGATTTATTTGACAGAGCTGACTATTATGGACACGCATTTGCTCCAAAGCGACATTACATCTCCTGTTTTGATGGCGGAGATATACATGACTGCTTGTATCTTCAAGAAGAGGTACAGAATCACAGTGCCAAAAATGCATATGCATTTGAAGAAATCAATAAGGTAATTAATGTACAAGAGGCTGTTTCATGTTTTGATATCTGTTCTGATGAGGCATGTGAAGAGACCTCAGATGCAAGTCCAAGAGATGATTTTGAGTCAAGGAAAAAACCTGATGACTGGATCATAGATTCTGAATCAGAAGATGAAGCTGAAGAAAATGAATGTGAAGCCCATGCTCCTTATGCTGACCATTATGAGAAAGCAGAGGAAAATGAAGACCCTTTTGATGGAGAAACTGCATCTGAGGGCCATGTTTCTGAAATCTGTAATCAAGAAGCTTTGATCTACATGCTCTCTGGTAACGAGGAGAGTGTTTGTGCACCAAGTGCCGAGGACATCTCTGTTGAAGGTGATGCTTATGAAGATGATGTCCTTGGTGCCCAGAATTATCATGGTCTTGATCATGTACAGACAACTGTTATTGACAGCAAAAAGGATGACGAGCCCAAACTTGAAGATAAAGTATTTATTGAATGTTCAGAAATGGAGCCATATTGGTCACTTATCAATAATGAAGATAACGGAGAGATGTGTACACCAGGTGTTGAGGATTACTATGCCTATCAGATAAAAAATGTTCAGTCCTCTGTTAAACCAGCCGTGAACGGACTTCCTTTGGAAAGAATATACGATCAGTTAATCCATGGAAAGGATAATGGGGATCCTTCTAGGAATGAAAGAGCGAATGCTCTGTTATCCCTGAAAGAGACTGAGTCAATGGCCCCTGGAGTTTGTCCAGTGGAGTGCAAGACAGTCAGATTCAGAATTACTGAAGTTGTTGAACTGAGCGAGAACTTATCCAGCTGTTTTGCTGTGGACAAAATGGCCAATGAGCGAACTCCTGAATCAGACGAAGACTGTGGATTAAATACAGTTTCAGCAGAAATAAGACCTCCTCCAGATGTTATTTACAGTGTTGCCTCAGAACATGCCAGAGTTGAGGGATGGTATGCGCAGACTGAAGAAAACAATGCTTCCGAACAAAGCAGAGATTCAGAAGAGGAGCAGAGTGACGATGAATCCTCTGAGTCATGTGAATGCGAGTACTGCTTCCCACAGATAGAGCAGGTATTTTAAATCCTTACACCTTACATGTGAAGCACTGAAGGAGATTAATTCGAGTTTTCAGAGCCGTTGATGTAATGTTAAATTATCCCAGAATCAATGTATAATAAATCCGATGTCAGTAGTGTTCTGCGGGCTTTTTTTTTTTTTATACATCATTAAGACTGTGCTGTCAACTTTGGCAGTGAGTAAGTTACAGGAGATTTTTACTTGGCAGATTGTGTGGTATCTGTGTCAAGCTCCAGCTCTGCCTTTATCCTCATGTGGCAGCTCACTCTACATAAACACATGCGCCGGTGTTACATGCAGCTTGTATGCTCTTGCCAACTTGTTTTTAGAATCAGAATCACATTAACAAACAACAACCTGACCGCTTGTTGAAGGATGAAACACGGTATGGTGATACTTACATGCTCAATCAACGTGGCAGCAGCTGTAGCATTCAAGGATCACTTCACCCCTCAACGAAACACAAAATCCAAGTGACAAGAAATACATACACACAATGAGCAGTATGCCTTACACAATATCTTGAGATGGTAATTTCTTATTTTTAAAGTGATTACCTTTAGGATGTAACTGTTGCAAATATTAATGACTTCTTCTTTTTTTTTTTAATTTGGGGCAACATTTGCCATAAATGAGCTTTAGTTCATACACTATTTGTTTCTCTTCAGGTTCCAGCAAAACCGCTGCTCCCGAATGATGCAGGGAATGATGCGGGGAAGATCTGTGTTGTCATTGATTTGGATGAAACGTTGGTGCATAGTTCATTCAAGGTAAGTTGGCCTGTGTGATATAATTTCTTATAGATATGCATATACTGTACATACTGCATGCAGACATCATTACATATACTTATATTCCTAATCAAAGATAAGGGTCAGCTTATCTAAAATACATATATAAATACTTATGTATAGAGCATTAAAATGACACCACATTAGTAGTGCCATTCAAATTAGTCTGATGGTATAAGCCTTTGTGGATTGAAAACTTACACAGTATTGGTGAAAATATTTGCAGTGTATGGGTTGCTTTCAGTTTCATAATCTCAGTGTCCTAGGGTCAGACCTATGTGGGTGGCATATAGAGTTATGCAATGTTGTGTCCCACAACTAGTTTCAAAGGTTTTCCCATTGTTTGATGATAAACCATTCATAAAGGTATAAATCTTTTTCTTCCAGAAAAACCTGGATTTCACATCATAAATAAAGATAGTTGTCAAAAATTTAAAGACTATGACCATTTTTATAGAGCTCCAAGAGCTGTACTGCATGCAGTGTTCCTTTTCACAGTGCCATTTTGTGCCAGTTGCGCGAGGTTGTCCACTCCATTTCAATTTAGCGCACAAAATTCAATTAATTCAATTCATTTTTTATATAACACCATATCTGTCAGGAGTTATCCCAGGGCACTTTTCATATGGCGGAGGTCTAGACTGTACTCCTTATAATTATCAAAATTTCACATGTAGCTTATTTGTTGGCCAGGAGCAGGAACTTACTGGAGCTGTTTAGTCACCATCAGGCTGCCAGGCAGCTGGAAGAGATTAAAGGAAGTTACTGCTCCCAACCAAGAGATAATCCAGCACTAAAACCTGTTTAAAAACACTACTTGACATTTTTATACCATGGATATTGTAAAGAATAAAGGCGGTATACCATGTTAACTGGTGTTCTTTAGAGGTGCTGGTAGGCTTGCTATTTCCTGTGTTTGTGCTAAAGTAAGCTAACAAGCTGTTGGTTGTAAATTGATAGTTACCCTACAGACATGAGAAGAGTATCAATCTTATCTAATTCCTGCCAAGAAAAAGAGAATACCTGTGTATCCCAAAATGCTGAACTATATGTACATTGCTGTAAACACTGCAGTACAATGGAGCTCAGTGAGATTTGGTTTATGCTGTTAAGAGCAAGTTATAAACCAATAGCAGCTGTCTACTAAGCTGTTTTACGCTTTGAAGCTATGCCTTCATTGTCATCCCAAGCAAATATCTTTCAACCAAAGTTTTTTTACTGAGATGTTCATGGACCCATTTGAGTAAAGAGTAGTTCTTACTGAAACTGTATTGGACAAAGCCCTTGGATTATTGTGAGTAACAAAAGCACAATTTCTGAGGGTGTTGCTGTCTTCCTAGTATTGTTGAATGCTACCATCCAAATGCTGTTTACTGTAGCTCAGTTGTACTGAGGAGATAGGAGGAGTGTTATTGGAAAAAATCTACAGGTAATGACATCAAAATTGTCTGTACTGATGCACAGTATAACATGCTGGGTAATCATTATTTTGCCTATTTATGTAGTATACCTTCTACGAAAAATCTTGACTGCAATTGCTTTATTTCAAAAAGAATTTATACATTTTTATATTTAAATCTTAAAAAAATAAGCTACCTCCCTCCAAATTAAATTACTCAAATATTTGTTTCATTTTGGGGTAAATGGCTTATGTAGACTTTTTATTTCTTTGCTTTTTATAACTTACAGGTCATCTTTGCAAGTATTTAAAAGGGACACTCTCAATGAGTATCTTCTATTAGATGCCCATGTTGACTGTCAAAGCAAACAGTCTACTTGCCAAGCAAAAGTAGGCAAAAATAGAGAAAGGGTTTGCACTGGAGGCACATGACTTATTTTTATCTTAAATTGCCACCTATACATTAACCATTTATTTTATGGGTGCTCTGGTTTCACAGTGCAGAACCAAACTGCATCCTAAAGTCTGAGTGAGAAATTCTAAAAAGCAAGTAAAATCAGATTTTCAAGATTGAAAAATAATGACACAGAATTATCATCATTTTTTTTTCAAAAATGGCATCTGAAGACCGATGCTAGCTTCAGATATTTATATGTGAATAATGTACCTTCCTTTTTTTAAAAGGAATTGCTGCACAACATAATCTGCTCAGTTTAAATCAATTGATATCAATAGATATCAATCAATCAATAGATATGTAGATACTTTCAGAAACCTTTTACAGTCCTATTCCTACAAATAACTAGCTTCCTTTTGTTTAGATTGATACCTTTTTAAGGTAGCATTCAGTGAACAAAGTAATCAATACCAAAAGTCAAGGCGCATGTGTCACGACAAATTATGTAATGGATGCCATGAGCTGTTTGGTCCTTCTCAGGTCACAGACTGTCCTAAAGGATGTCACATGATATTGCTGCTAGCTAAGTGTAAACAGGGTCAAACTATGTGAAATCCATGTTTAACACAAAGTCAATAATAAAACTGATTATTACTTTGACACATATACTAAAAGTAGCATCAGGTATCACAGAGGTTGGTTGTATGTGGAGGGCAAAGGAACGCCAGTGTGTTGTGTGCGTCCCTTTTTAAGCCATCTGACCAGAAAAAATTGCATATGAAATGAAAAACTGTCAAAAATCACTTACCTATGCAAAATTAGCTTGAGGGGGCACAATCTCTGAGAAATTAAGTATGATCCTTAAGTCAGTTCGTTGGCAAGTTGTATTTAAACAGTATCCAACCATACTGTGAGAAAATCCCACTCTTTTTTAAAAAGGTTGCTGCTTTTAGGAAAGAAATGCTTTTTGAACCGTTTCCAATATTTGTGAAGCCATACAAACGTTGTTGTTTTTGTTGTCTAAAATATTTATTTTTGAAAGAGGACAATGACATACAAATTTCATGTGTGAAACCTTCGGTCCTGTACATTTCATGTCAAACCAGTGATATCTGTTAAACTGGATGGAATGGGGGTGCGTGGGTTGGGGTGGTGGCTCAGCTCACACAGACTCCTCACTGAAAAATAATGGTGAGCTGGGGCAATGATTTCCTGGTGTAGAAAGTTTAACTCTGACTAGGCAAAAAACAGCAGTGAATACTGGATTTGCATCTGATTTGATGATACTAGAAAACATGCTACAGTTTGAGTTCAAGCTGCTTTTATTGCCACACATCACTGCCAGTGGAATTTTTTTTAAGTATGAAATTAAGAATAGAAAAATGCTATTGACTTATTTATCATTCAAATAAATGTTCAAAAACATTGGAAGCTTCCGACGTTGGAAAAAATACTGTGGAAAAAATACTGTGGATTATTTATGAATTTATAATTACACTGTTAACCTTGTTCTGTATTACTTACATTACCACATATCTTACCAATTTAGGCCATGGTGTAATGCCTTATATAAACACGCTCTGAGGGATACTAACATTTGAGAAACATATTTCAGGTGTGAGAACTGTGTAAATAAATCAGATATTTTTATCAGCCGTGTCACTTTCTGTAGAGCCCGTATTTCAATGTTGCAAGTGGCAAGAGTCATATTATGAACAGCTATGTGTTATTTAAATGACACTGAGGTGGTACCTGCATTTCTATTTGAGACTTAGTCACTTCTAATCTCTAGAAAGTGGTGATTCTATTCAGAGATAATCTCAAAATTGCTATTTTTTGTGATTAACACTCCTACTTTTATTTTCAACAGCCAGTGAACAATGCTGATTTTATCATTCCAGTGGAAATTGATGGAACAGTTCACCAGGTATTGTACTTGATATGCTTAACTGACTCTTAGCTTTACTGTCTTCTTGTGCTGCCCCAATCACATCATTGGAATGTTAGAGCATTTAGCACCAGTCACGGTGCACAATTGTGCAGCCAAAATTGATAACAGGGCACTATTTTATGACCCATGCAGTGTCTGACCTGACAACTAGAATGTCTTACAAGCTCTCAGGTTTAAAATTCAAATTTTTTTACATGGAATCCAGTTTGCAGTGGACACACTGTGCTACTGCCTTGACAGTGCTGGAGTCCTCTCTTTTGATGGCTCCAAGCAGCAGGTGGCTATTTCAGTGGCCTGACGAAATGAGGAAACCCTGGCAGGCTTCTCAGAAATTACTGGCACTCAATCTCTGTCTGTAACGCATGTTATGCCCTGCTCATTGGTGCTGGAGAATAGCAGTGACTTTCATCTGCAGGCTGTAAATGGTAACTACAGTCTGTTGTGCTGGGCCTCCCAGAAGACAGAGGAGCTATGATGTCCAAAGGGCCTGGGTCTGTTTCAAGTAATCCAGGATAGGCTTGTTAAAGTGGGGAAAACCTATCCGGGATGACTTGGTTCAGAAACAAGGTCACCAACATCTTAGTGGAAGTAACAGTAGTAGTGTTTTTGTGTGCTTTAGTACCATATATGCAGATTTGTTTTTGTCTTCACAATACCTGAACACAAAGGTCTGAAGTAAGATTGGTATTTCCTTTATTTATGTATTTCCCTTAGTAGTTTTTGGCACTGACCATATTCCTAATAACAATGGATTTCATCCTCCTATGCCTTTTGTGTCTCCACCCAGGTGTATGTGTTAAAGAGACCCCACGTTGATGAATTCCTCAAGAGGATGGGAGAATTGTTTGAGTGTGTCTTGTTCACTGCAAGCTTAGCCAAGGTCAGATCAACTATATTGTCACTTTTATTAAACTTTTACTGAAGCCTGAATCTGTCCACACTTGATGTGGAAAGTAACACCTGTTGTTTGATTAACACGGTATATAGCATCACTGGAAGCCCAGTCTCATTTTTGTGTGTGATTTATAGCTGACCTTCCACATAAACTCTCATACATAAAGATATATTTATAATACCTGTCAGACATTTGTACAGACATTTTAACCTCTAACATTAAATTCAAACTGTGTTAACATTTAACCTTACCATCACCTTACCTTTTGGAAGCATCTGGTCAGTCATTACTCACCACCTCAGACACATGCTGCCTGATTCGGTTTTGGTTGCCATGATTGTCTACAGCACTTGAAGGTATCATGAGTACATTTGAGGTATAGTGTCAGAAATCAAATACTGCTCCTCTGCCTGTCACGTTTGAAAATGTCAAAGCATAAGTGCTGCAGATATCACCTCTATGGCTGACACATACATACATTTATGCTTATACTATGCGCTGAAGTTTGATGCAGGTTGCTTGTTGGTCTGTGTCGGCTATAATGTTTAAAAGGCTTACTACTTAAATTAAATAATTAAAATAATAATGTTATGTTCGTTATATCTGTGGTTGTGTATGTTTTTTAGGTTGTAAGTTTGTAAAGAACAAAATCATTAGAAGACTAATGTACAGTATGTACAACTATGTTATAGTTTTCCATAGTGATAGAGAGGTTTTACCCCTCTGCTTACCCATCAAAGTTGTTTTCAACTATAAAATCCTACTACCTGCCTGGCAAACAACAGACAAAGTTAGCTACAAGCTAGTCAATATAGAGGAGCATGTAGCAGCTTAAGAGCCAGATATTTCCTTCAGTGGTTGGTGGAGACCAAAGCATAGCTACAAGAAGGTGAATGAATACAAAGGTTGTTTTATGCCTGCTGGTGTAAGTGGGCAGGTGTGTGCTAATAAATTCACCAGTTTCAACTTGTAACTTGTGTCATGATGTTTACAACTTGTTTTTGTTGCTCCCAAGTTGGAAAAAACAGTCAATCCACTTTATCTCTAATCCAAAAATTGGTAGTTTTCTGTGTTTGTTTGGTGCTTTGGAAAGTACTTGCTTGGTTCTTATCTACCATGTCAGCATTTTTTACTAATTTTTGTCTTTTAGCATTTCTCATAAGTCATGCCATTACTTTCAAACATAGCTCATCAGTTTTAGAAACTTGTCCCTGTTTTTTTTTTTCTGACTACAGTACGCAGACCCTGTGTCTGATGTGTTGGACAAATGGGGGGCCTTCCGGAGCCGTCTCTTCCGGGAATCCTGTGTCTTCCATAAAGGGAACTATGTAAAAGATCTGAGCCGTTTAGGGAGGGACCTCAACAAGGTCATCATCATTGACAACTCCCCAGCCTCCTACATCTTCCATCCTGACAATGCAGTATGCCATTCATACTTCTTTCTTTGAAATACATTCACATAAAATATATATGTACAGTATGTGATTAAACACACAAATTAGCTTCACTAAAATCTAAAATATTGCTCTTTTTTTAGAACAATATTAAAATAATGTAAAATGTTAAAGTCTTTTCAGTTAATTCCAACATATCCTGCTTTTTCAAACCAGGTTCCTGTAGCATCCTGGTTTGACGACATGTCAGACACCGAACTCCTCGATCTTATCCCCTTCTTTGAGAGACTGAGCAAAGTGGACGACATCTATGATATTCTCAAGCAGCAGAGGACTTCAAGTTAACAGAGGCAGGGCACTAGGATGAAAATAATGACCAGTGGCTGTCATCACGGGGCCATGGAGGTTGGTGGGCCAAAGGCCCCACTGCTTCCCACAACAAGGACCATACTGCAAAATAAAAGCCTGTCATTTAATCTCATATTCTTAAAATATATTGCATAAAAGAGTGAAATGGGTCTTCTAAGGGGAGTTTGTGCTTCAGCATTGATAGTTATTTAATCCCAGTGCCAGATTTTCTTTCTCTTTAGTTACTCTAGATGAAGACCTAATATGGGATTAAATGGCTTTTTTAGATATCTTTTGCAGTGCAGCTAGAGTGTTGTTGTCATTATGGGACAGCAGTGACCTATGTAAGTGTGTTGTAAACCTAGAATGTGTGAACAAATGTTCGGTGCCATTCTATGAATGAACAACATCAATCATTTTTATGTCAGTACGATGTAGCATGTGTGATAGTATTTGAAGCTTTGAAGCTCTCACACAGAATATAAAAAATCATTGAAGGTTATCCCTTCAATCTCATTACTCATTATTTACACCTTTTTTTTTTTTACCAGATGGCCAGATAAGTATATAGGAACATCAGTCATTAACTTTGAAGAATTTAGGTTTTAATAATTTCTTATTAAAATATTTTGTTATATATGTCATTACAATATACATATTTTGACATGCTACAAACAATGTGCACTCGCTGTATGTCTTCAAAAAACCTGCGGACAATATGTTTGTGGTAGGAATTTGGCTTCAAAAATATAGTTTATGCCTTTATGCATTTAGATTGAAAAGTAGCTGCAACAGTAATAATGAGAAACCATATCCAGTAGTCCACTTCTGTGGATTGGTGGTTGTCCTTAGTCACTACATTACTGATTATTGATAAGGTTAGTTGCTATATTCTAATATTACTAGAATCTAATTATGATTGTATTATAACCCTTTTAGATGTGTCTTATACCCAAATACTATAAACTTCACCTCAATATAAGACATCTAAACTCTAAAAGTCAGAATCGACAGCTAAGTATAAACATTTAGATAACAGACTGACTGCACTGGGTTCGGACCTTCCATACACATAGATGTGCAGATGGCAAGTTTATTTTTGTACATATAGTATATCAGGCAGCGGTTTTAATTTGGTTTAAATGTTATTTTATGTAATGTTATTTTAACTTCTGAGTTTTTAGTCAAATTGGCAATGTGAGTGTGCAGCCCATCAATAATGTAATATTGTTTATGTGTGCAGGAGGAGGCTGTAACCCACTAAGGTGTCTTAGTTAAGTTTGACATTTGATTTGAAAAGCCATTGGGTGCCACATGTCTGTAAACTTGAATTTGAGCTTACTTGTGTAAGACATTACTGGAGTCAAATGTCCTGCCTTATCGATCTCTGTATTCAGTTTCATAGGGGAACCTTGTGCCAGACATGCTCTGGCCCTGATTTACTTTGCTACAGTCTGGAGCTAGCATGTATATTTGTATGTGTGTGTGGTTTTCAGTGTGATTGCTTCAATGTGAGTAATTACATTAGTTTGAGATTTAAAAGAACATTCTTTGACAATACATGAAAAACTTGGAAAAATGTCTCGGAATAATGATTTACTTTTTTACTGTACACAGCCAGAGTATTAACGTTGTGACTAAAGTAAGAAACTGGTAAAGTGAGTTTTTAAATTGCTGCTGAAAGGGGGAAAAAAAAGGAAACCAGAGATATTTGTACCTTGCATCAATAAAGCATGTTTTATTGAAACAGGTCACATTTCACTACAGTACTTTTTTTCCCCACATGCCTAATGCTCAACACAACATGGCAGAGGTGGAAACAAGTCTAATGGAAAAATGGAATATGAAACAGATTTCATATGAAAAAAAACATCATTCTCCAATAAGTCCAAATGTAATATTCACTCAACAAACATTTCAATAAATCAAGCCCTGATTATCAATCAAGGTGATCAAGTAATTTTTTGAATCTCTTTCTTTCCTAAATTACCTGATTTTTGGCCCAATGTATTTACATTACAAGCCACTTGCTTCAAGACAGATTTTTTTTCCATTCAAACTTTTCATCAAAACATAAAAAATAATTTCTATACATTGGACAAATGATGCAAATAGACATTAAGTGTGAAATTTAATGAACTGTTGCTTGGATGATCTATTCTGAAACCGAAATTTGATATGGATGCAAGGGGGGTTGTCAATTGGAACATGTGTCTCCTATACAATAGTACCTGATGCTGGTGTCACTGTTCTCTAAACCAAAACAAATCTGAGTCACTGTCACAACAGCCACACAAAACCATGCTCTGATATATGGCAAATTTACACTGGGTGTAAATCAAGTTATATTGCATTAAAAAATAATAATAAAAAAAAAAAGAAAAATAAAAAAATTAGCAGAATCCCATATGTAGAATTTAAGTCAGTTTTGAATGAAGATATGTATCAAAGACTTCTACAGAGGACCAAAATGACACCTTATAATACTATGTGTATTATTGGTAGATTGCGTTCAACCTATGTAGAAATCGTAACTTAGAATGTTCTTCTATCAATCTAACCTTGTACTTGTAGTTTTCCCCACTATTGAAGCCCTTTCATTTTTACAGTATGTAAGTCAAATATCTATTTTCAAAAATACAGCTACAGATACATTCAGCTTCAACCCTCAAAGCACGGTTACAGTCCAAACACTTTCACACAGGACATTATTTACAGCCAAACTGCAATTTGTATTGCGGAAAAGAACTGCCTTGAAATTTCTTCACACACTACAACACATTTTATATGAATGAAATCTTGTTTTGTTTTTTTTAAGGCAAGTTACTGAAAGAAAATCCACCCTTTAAGTTAACTGAACTGCATGAAAATCCATCACAACCCTGTTTCAACCACTTTTATAGACTGTATGTAAATATATAAGCAATAACAAGGATACAACTGTAAAGCATCAATATAACAATCAATCCATGACAGTTTTGGTGATGACAGACAGAAGATACCACTCAGGGATCACCTGTGAAATTTGAGAAGAGGAAAAAATTAGACTGAGGACCAAGAGACATCAGTCAACAAGTTTGGCCTTATTCTGTCAAAAATGTTTATCTGTGTTGTCCTTTACACAAAAGCAAGCTTTTGCTAAGCATGTGTTTAAAAATCTGTTGCAAATAACTTCAAAGATAATTCCTTTTAAACATCCCTTTTTTCCCTAAGCCAGTGCCTCTTTGGCTTGTAGCAAAGATCAGTGCCTACTTTTGGCATCATGGGCTTGGTGCAGACATGAGCTGTGAGTAGTTTGACCAAAGAGAGATTTTTTACTGCAAAGACTTTTATTTGGGTCTGAAATGCAAATTAAAATAGGACAGAAGAAAAAAAATGTGCAACAGAAATATCTATTTTTCTTTCATATTCCTTTTGATTAGCTTGTGACCACTATGATTTATCCCCATCTGTGCTGAATTTTGAAAACCACCAAACTAACAAATCCTGTGACCATCTTGAAACCGGTTTTTGACCCAGTGAAAGACCTCAAACCAAATCATAAATTATAATCCCTAAATTTGAATATTATCATCTGGCCGTATTGTAGCTCACTAATATATTCAGAGCAAGACCATCTAATTTGATTGTGTCCTTTCCAGCTGGAAGCAACTATACTGTACATTTCTCATGTATCACAATCCATTTTGAGTTGCTGATCATTTTTATTAGTTTTACTTTTCCTGGCTTAGTTCTAGTTGTGGTGATAACACCCTCAGTTAACTGAATTTATGACAGGTGTATGATCTAAGCTGGATGACTGAACATAAAACTCTTTCATTGAAAGCCAACATAATAAAACTAAAAATAGTTCTGCTGCACATTTAAATAGCTCAGGAAGGTTCTCTGATTGTGTGCTCTGTATTGCTTGACCTACATGACTGCAGATAGAGTAGGACCATAAACACCCAATATTATTTACAAGATGCCGCACTGTCTGAGCCAAAACATCTACTGTATTTATTGCTGTGAGCCACACGAGCAGTGCCAAGTCATGTACAGCGCTTTAACACACCACCTGGACAATTCAGTCGATCGATTCAATTTTTCCAGCAAACATGTTTTTTTTTTTTTTTTTTTTTTTTAATAAGGATAGTTAAATAAAAATCACTATTACGTTTAAAGACCATGTTCTTCTGCTACTTGGCTACTTGGCTATGCATTGTTCCACCCACTGTACATGTATTTGTGAAAATCTCTTTCTAGCTATAAGGGGCAAACTCAAGTCTTTACTTTTACTTCCATCTAGTGGTTAATAAGTGAATTACATCACTGGGTTATAAATTGACACCTTTCACCATCCGGTCAGTAAAATTCTGTACAACCACTGAGGGCAGTAGAGAGCCAGACTTCTCAGGGGTATTCTTAACTGTATATTGTACATCGTTATGATGTTTATGATAGTAGATACATGATAATCTGTTGTATGAAAGGATTTAATAGCGTTGTCAAAAACCTTTTCAATTATATTGACACTTTTTTAAGTATTTGAAATCATGTAGCATAAATGCAGAGCAACACTGGTAACTTTTAAATGTTTATTTGGTAAAGAGTCTTGATTAATTCCTGCACTCTTTTATGAATCTTACCTGTGTCAATCAATTTATATCATATATCTTCACTTACAACATAAAATAATGTGTAACTGAAATAACGTCAACTAAACCCCCCAAGAAATTGCAGTAAAAGGTGGCTTGAAACAGCTTCTTTTTTCACTTACTCAACACCCGAAGCTGGGCTCTGCTCTTCGCTTTCCCAGAGGTGAACTCCACCACTCCATTCATGTCCGGGGAGGTGTGTCTGAGGGTCAGCCTGTGGACTGTGCCCATCCTCTCCAGGCGTACCCGAGGGCTCGGCTGCAAGGCCTCACCGTTCAGACTCCAAACAGGAGCTTTGAGGACAGGGACCGACACCTCGCATTCGAAGCAGGCTTCACTGGGGGCCTTGACCTCCACATCTTTTAGCTCTCTGACCATCAACAAAGACTGGGCTGAGACAGTGCAGAAAACAAAGGGAAAAGAAACCAGCCTTTTAAGCAAGAGTTATGACAAAGCAACTACTGGAATATATCTGACAGTTGAAGAGTAAGCTTTTTTATTCCTAAAAGAAAAACATCTTAAACACATTCTATTTAACTGCTATTCTCTGCTGAATCTTTAAAGCAATTGGCTTCTTCAAAACTGAAGAGGGCAAAAATGAAATAAAAAACAGACATAAAATCCTGGTAGCTTCTAAGTAAATCCCCCGCTACTATGCTATCCCAAGTGGAGAACAGACATGTTAGTTTTGCTCTGCCAGTAGTTGGAGCTTTGCGGTTTATATATGTAATGTTTGTTATGTATGTTTATGTATTATGTATCCTCTACTCCCTCTGATGCACTGGCATGAGAGAGGGGTCTCATACTCTTGTCATTGTTATTTAATGTTTAACAGAAGTGTTGCTGCAGTGGGAAGGAGGCATAACAACTCTAGTCAACCAACAACTCTAATACTACAAATTAGGTATAGGTCTATGTTTACACTGGATTGCATAGTGTTACACTGATTATATTGTAAAAAAAAATTAAAATTAAAAGGTGTGACTGCAGACTACTAAATGCTTATAATTAAAAACAAACCCTCTTACCCTCCACTGTCAGTTTTGCAGAGCATGTATGCTCTCCAACCTGGACACTGTATGTGCCCTCGTCATCTAGTGCCACCTGCTGGATGATCAGTTTGCGATAACAGCCTTCACTGCAGATCTCAAAGCGCTCCGAGGGCAGTATGACATTGCTGCCTTTGTACCAGCGGATACTACATCTGGGGTTTGACACTGAACAGTCTAGGATCACACGGGTCTTCTCCAGGGCGGTCTTATCCTGCAGAGGTTTCACAATGTTGACAGGAAGCTCTGAAACCAAAGAAATGTAGTTTAAATTTAGGACATGCTACAAATCAACACACTTTTGCCCTATCTGACCCTGTTTTAATATGACCAGAAAATGAACACTTCATGGCTTAAAGGGCTTATATGAACCATAGACAAGTTTAGTGTAAATGAAAAACCCGGTTAAACACTAACAAGAGAGGCCATATCTCATATACACTGTACTGCTATAATTTGGCCCTATATTTAATATATATGTTATATTAAGTATATACATATTAAGTATGTACATTAAGTCAGTAAGTTTAACAACATGTATACTTTGATACACCTAATATTATGTTTTCATTATTATAATACCTTCCACCTCCAGATGAGCGACAGATTCAACATGTCTGGCAACAAACTTGATCTCTCCAGAGTCCTCTGCTCGCACATTGCACATCAGAAGAAAGTGTTTGGTCCCTGAGATGAGATGAAATGAGATCAAAATTGACGAAAATAATAAATATTAAGCCTGATATAGATTGTCTCAATTCTAGAAGTTGAGAAATATGCATTTCTACACACATTACTTTACCATTTGGATTCATTCTCTTAAATTGGTTTACATATTGTAGCGTATCGGAGCATTATGTCTGTCTTCCTACAGTATTTCAAAGCATAGCATCATCAGCAGAGACGTGCAGCACCGTGAATGACATGTTTATGCTTTTGAAGCTGACCTTCCTGGCGGATTTTGATGGTGCTGGTAGGTTGTATCCTCTCCCCATTTCTGTACCATTCTCCTGGCATATCATCCACTGAGATCTCACAAACAAACACAGCATTCTGATCTTCCTGGATGTCCAAATTCTCAAGACCTTGCAGGATCAACAGCTCACGCTCTGCAGAAAACATCACCATGAAAAAAATATTTAAGATTTCAATGGGCACGTCTTAAGAATAAGAAATAATTGAAAATATTAAAGAGAAAAAACAACTTAAACCCTCTCTTTGACAAAACAGGACGTCTGCTATGGTTCCCTTCCCCCTAAACACTGTTAATGTACAAAACGGTTGGGATTTCTGCACTGTTACTTACTTAATGTTATTTTTTTACAGTAAATACTGGGCAACATTCTCTAATGTTGTTACATATGAAATGGAAATCTTAGGAAGAGAGCAGTGTTGTGCTACATTTGAAAAGCTGAAAGCTAGGGTCGCTTTTTGGCGATTATGTTGTGGCACTGTTTGGTTGTTTGTTGTGGTCTGGTCTTTTAGTGTTTGGGTACATGCTGATAGTGACTCCTGACTGTACAATATATTGCTTACACTTTCTGTTGAAAAAAGAGAAAAGAATTCATGTCATTTCACTTTTCACCTTGCTGCAGTGAAGTACAGGTGGAGGACTCAGTGATTTTTCTGTTGACTGGTTACAGGTTCAACAGAGCAAACCTCTGACCACAACCAACCACACCTAGTCAGAGGTTTGAAACTTTCAACTAAAGAGGGCAGCAAAGTATTGCTATTGAGCCTGTGTGGTTACTGTGAAACCAGTGGCCTATCCCTGTAATTTATCGTTTCTAAACAACAGCCTTTACCATAGACCTCCACAGTGCAAGATGTAGTAGCATCTCCAGCATCGCAGGTATACATGCCAGAATCACTGACATGACATTTCATGATCTGTAGAAACCGTTTTCTTCCCATTGCATAAATGCGCAAGTCCTTGCCTGGCTTCACCTCAACCCCATTCTGAAAAGGACAAAAACAAACAAAAAAAACACCCACTCTTATTTTATTTCAAGTGTAATTAATCCAAAGAACTCCAACTGGATGCAATGCATTGTCCACTCTAGTGAATTATTGTTCTATATTGTTTCACACTTTCAACACAAAGTTGAAAGAAAGAAGCCAAGTAAAAGCTGAAATTCCACAGAGTGTCGAAGTCTGTGATTGGGAAGGTGGCTATCTTGACTATTTTGGTGAAGAAAAACAAAAATCCAACACTTGCCTTAATCCATTTTACATCAACATTGTGTCTTGACAGTTCACACTCAATAGAGATTACTGCTCCCTCAGAGAACTTCTGGTTCTCCAGTTTTCTGAATATGGTCACTGGGGGCTCTGGTGGAGAAAAAGTATGTGTAGTTAAGAAACAATAACCCTATTCAAATTTTTCCAAAAATGAATTGCTGTGCAAAATTAAAGTAGCCTGTACTGTTAAAGAATAGAGTCACAAACTTTGAAGTCTGTCTTCAAACAAAGGCGGCCATGTGAACAGTGAAACATATTCCACTGGCTTAATCCTGTTCATCATCCTGTTCATATGGGCCTTCATTAGATCCCTTCCTAACATGCTTTCAATGAAAGAGGTGGAACTCAAAATCCAGAGTCCTCGTTCTGTGAAAAATGTATTCCAGAGCTTATGTTAAGTTAATACTAGGCTTCAGCAATGCTAGTTAGACAAAAGTAATTAATGTATTAAATAACAGACTACAGTCCAAAAGTCCAAAAGTCTTTGTGTTACATTCCTCCACTGCAGCTCAGAAAGAAAACTTTGTCTAGGGAATTGCAAAGAGACTATAACTAGGGTAAGGGTACCCACCTGATTCGTCTAATTCAGACCCCTGAAGTCTCATTAACTAAAGCTAAACTTTAGAAAGCATTTTTGTGCAGAACAAGGACTTTGAATTTTATCACCATCATTTTCACTGGAAGCATGATAGAAGACTATAAAGTGCAAGAGCAAGAAAACACTATCACTTTTACATATGGACATGTGAGTATTATTTTAAGACACACATGAAAAAAATGCGAGCCTATCCTTTTAAATTATGTTGGCTAATTTACCAATGACATTTTCATCCAATTGTCATCCTCACTGTTTAAGAACGTAGCTCAAAGGGATGATGCATTCTGATTGACTAGGCATAGAGCAGATTATCTTTAAACACAAGGTTAAACTAGGACCTGATAGAAAAGAAAGAAAAGAGCTACCACTTTTCATAGGGTCATGTTTGGCTATAGCCCAGTTAACGACAGTGGTATCAGAGCCGTCACTCTATTCTATTATCAAGCCTCGTGAGCTTGAACAAAAAAGGTGGTATTATTTGGAAGCATTAAGTTGTCCTAGTAGATTACTCACATCATTGATAATTGGCCTTTTAAGAAGAGCATTATCTTAAAAATCCTTTTTTTTAAAACAGAACTAACTTAAACTACTACTTTTCCTAAATGACCTACCTTTCACAACAAGCCTTGCAGTTGTCTTCAGTTTGTCTACACAGAACATAAAGTTGCCAGTGTCTTCCACTGATAGGTTATAGACAGTGAGGCTATGGACTCGTCCTTTGGCGCTCATACGGAAGTGATTCGTTGGCTTAAGCTTGATTCCATTTCTCATCCAAGTGCCTGGAACGTTGGGATGTGAGAGCTCCACTTCAAAAGAGGCTGTTTCTCTCTCTGTGGTTTGAATGTCAGTCAGTCCCCTCTTGATTGTGATTTTTCGAGCTGTGAAGGAGATTACAGAACTATATGAATGAAAACACTGAAGAAATCAAACAGCAGAATTTGATGGTTCTATGGTTGTAGTAAGAGTTATCTATTTTATTATTTAAGTTATCTATTTTGTGTTAGTACTTTACCATGAAATAAATAATAAAAGTTAAACAACTAACATGCATTTTTATTTCACTTCAGCACAAAGCAGACATGGTGTCTATTTTCTGTCACAGAATGGGCTTGGAAACTGTGTAGTACACAGCAGTTCGCAGTTAAACAATACAAGCTGGCACACATTGACGAGCTTATATTTTAGGCATTTGAGTACTGGGCTTAATCAAAAGCCAGCTTTGAAACTGCCAACATTTTTCACTTATTCTAACACAGACAGGCATTCCCGGTGGAAAAAAGGAGTGTTTATTTTGGAGACCTGATGACAACAACCTTAGTTTTGAAGGCCAGGGTGTAAATTTAGATGCAATGAGAGGAGATCCAAATTCATAGGAGGTGCCAACAGCAGCCCGAAGTCCTGACTTTCCCCTTTCCCACCCACACAAGTGTTGAAAGAATAGCCCTTAATTCACCCACTGGCCTAGAGACCATAGGTTTAAGAATTATAAGAAGCATGCACAAAGAAAAACAGTCATAAGTAGGTCTTAGTCACTACAAGATGATGATTTTATAATGTCTCAAGCTTGTTATGTTTTAGACATTTAAGTTGTGCTTATTGATGGGGAAATTTACGATGGGGGGCAGAGCTTTCAGTTATCAGGCTCCTCTGCTGTGGAACCATCTTCCAGTTTTGGTCCAGGAGGCCGACGCCCTCTCCATGTTTAAGAGTCGGCTTAAATCCTCCTTCTTTGTTATAGCTTATGGTCAGAACTGGCTCTGCATTAGCTTGAACCATCCCCTCCCTATGCTGCTATAGGCCTAGACTACCAGGGGACTTCCCATGATGCACCATGCTTCCCTTGATGCACCATGCTTCCCTTTCCTCTGCCTCCTCCTCTCTCTCTGTCGCATTAACACCTCAAAAATGCTCGTTACTAACTGTCCCTCCTCTCTCCTGTAGTTTTGTGCTTCCTCGTCTCTCTCCTCTTCCTCCTGTCGCTTTCTACAGGTTTTTCTGATGCACTTGAGTCTGGATCCATGGCTTCAGACCATCTACTGCCCCATGAGCCTGATCAACACCCACTGCTCTAATTATTATGATTGCTACTGTTACCTATCAGTAATATTATTAGCCCTGTTAGTATAATTATAGTATATATAGCTATTAGTCCCATTATTGTGCTATGCTCTCTCCTCCCTCCTGCCCCCATCTCTCGCTCTCTCTCTCTCTCTCTCTTTCTCTCTCCACCCAGCCAGTCGAGGCAGATGACCCCCCCCCCCACCATGAGCCGGGAGATGCTCAACGTTTCTACCTCTTAAAAGTGAGATTTTCGTTGCTGCTGTCTTCTTCCTCATGGGAGAAATGTTGGGTCTCTGTAAATAACAATTATAAAGAGTCTGGTCTAGACCTGCTCTATATGAAAAGTGCCCTGAGATAATGTCTGTTATGATATGGCGCTTATATAAATAAAGTAGAACTGAATTGAATTGAATTTATTTTGTTCACAAAATATAATTACAAACCTTGAACAATATCATCTTAACTTGTTATTCACTAAGCACTTCCTTTAACCTGCAATCTGCTTTGCCTTTGTCATATGTAATTAAATCATTAGGGCTTTATTGTTCCATTATCAATACAGAAACCCTTGTCTGATTGTCAACTTGGACCGTTAGGCTAACACCTGCTGGCTGCCATCATGTCCCATTACAAGTGCCATCCTGATCCCCAGTCACTCAGATTACTCTTACTCAGTTAACTGAGCTTTGCCTTCACAAGACACGCTGACGGAGGGCGCGCAAGAGGTGGAGCTGTCGGCAACGGTGGTAAACAAACAATAACAGGGCATAGTGATAACACGTGCACACTCACGTTCCACTGTTAGCTGGGCTTGTGTGCGGTCGTGGAGGGTTTCACAGCTGTAGGTGCCCCGGTCAGACATGGCCAGTTTGTGTATGGTGAGACTGTGTTTTCGTCCTTTGTGTTTCAGGGTATACTTGGCTTCAGGGTGGATCAAAACCCCTTGCCTCATCCACTGCACCTCTCCGGAATCCGCACTCACCTCCACCTCTAGAATTGCCTCACTGTACTCTTCAGCAACAACTGGCGCCATTTTCTTGGTGAACAGCACTTGTTGCTCTGAAAATGGACATAGGGAATTACTCGACAGCAGCTTCTATTAGGTCAGTGCTTTGTACAAAAAAATACAAACCACAACCAGACAGTCCGAAATAAATGACACCGAACAGCCACTGCATTAAAGCAGTCACCAGTTTTAATGTTGTAGCTGAATGGTATAGAGCAATGAAACTCAGCAAATTAACATTACAAGCTCAGGCACAGAGAGCAAGCAAAAAGCCCTCGGAAGCCTTGGCCTCCGCAATGTCGCTTACGCCAAAACCGCTGAGCCACTTGTCTCTGTCCGTTACCAGAGGAATTCTAACAGGAGAAGCTGCTAAGCGCCAGCCGTCAAAGACGCCTCAAACAATTTCAGCTTGTCAGAAAGGGTCATTATTTATCGCGTTTGCTTCTGTAGTACTAATGGTACAAAATCATTTAATGCTGATACTTTCATGTTTACATCCACTCCAGTATTGCTGAAAATAGCTCATAGTTAAAAACACTGTGATAACTACCAGAGAGATAAGAGGTTTTTGAACGACGGTTAAATGTTGTAACTTATATGATGGATTGAGACAAATTTATAGTGTTAATGGATGGGGCAAGAACTCACCTTGAACCTGGAGTTCTGCTTCTGATACCAACCCCTCTGCATCAGCTGTCATGCTGCTGCTATCTGAGACCATGCAGTTACGGATGCAGAGCATGTGGCATAGTCCATTGCTTGAAATGATAGTCCGCTCATTCGGAACCACTTGCTTGCCATTTAAACGCCACACCACCTGAGCGTCCTCTGGTGAAACCACACACTTAAATATTGCATCTTCTCCCTCGCAGACTGTGATGTTGCGAAGCTCCGCTATGAACTCAACAACACGGGGAACTGAAGGCGAAGCATTCAGCTGAATTAGATTTGACACTTTAAATGTTAAGATGGCGCATTGACTATTTTAACCCATCTCCTAATACATAACTTCTCTCTTTGAACTGCCGTAAAGTTGCAAGATTCAAATGGACTTACTTTGTACACTGACAGTAGCAGAGGTCCTGTCATCTGTGGATTCACAGGCATATTCTCCAGCATCTTCTTCCACTATTTGGTGGATGGTGAAGCTTCGCTCCCGACCTTGTGCCCGTATTGTGTGCCGACGGCTTGGCAAGATCTCCTGGCCGTCTTTTAGCCACAGGACATCGCCTTTGGACTTGTTAATCTCACATCGTAGTGTAAGGCTGCTGCCCTTCAGAGACACAGTACTCTCCAGTGGTCTGATAAATTTCACCTTCATTTCTGATAAGATGATTAAGAAATACAATTCCAGAGGTGTTAAGTTTGTAACAGTTATAATCAAGTAAATGTTTACTAGGGAATTAAGGTCACATTTTGATCAGGAGTGCCAAATTCTTACCTTTGACTAAAAGACTGAAATACATCTCATCTGTGTTTACGTCACACACATATTCTCCAGAATCTGACAGCTGCAGGGGATTAATGGTGATCTTGTGGGTATTACCCTCACTGGAAATGTGAATGTTGTCCTTGTTCAATAGTTGGCCATCTTTCAGCCACCGAATATTATCAACTTCACGGCTCACAATGGCACACAGTGTAACACTCTCATTTTCATAGGCTGAAATATTATTGCTTGCTTTTTTATTCACAAACTTGGCTGGTGGTTCTGAGAAAAAACGAGATTCACAAAGAAGTTGCTTTTCAATTCCATTTACATATATGAAAAATTAAGTTAATCAAACAGAAGCTTCAGAAATGAAATCTGAAACATTCACTATAGTCTTACCTTGCACCTCAACAATTGTTATCAATTTGTCATCGATGGCATCACAAATATATTTTCCAGAGTCTGAGGGTTGAAGTCCAGAGAGAACAAGCTTCCTCACAACGTCATAGCTGTCAATTTTTATACGAGTATCTGGTTTCAGTGTCTCGCCATTCCATAACCACTGAACAGTGGCATTTGGCCTAGACACCTCACACTCCAAAATAAGGTCATCTCCTGCTACCAGGATATGATGCTCTGGGTGTCCTGAGTTTCCAATGATCTGCACTGGAGGCTCTGAGCATAAAAGACACAGTAACAGTTACTGTTCTTCTGAGTGGAGGAAAGACGGATAGCATTTAAATTGCTCATTTTTATGATTACCATTGACAGTGATATAGAAGACCATCTTATCATCCACTGCATCGCAAGTGTACTCCCCAGAATCTTGGAGCCCGGCATTTAGGACAACCAGTGATCGGAAAACACCTTGCTCTTCACTACAGTATCGCTCCGTGTTATCAATTAGCTGATTATCTTTGTACCAACTGACTGAAACATTGGATCTTGAGAGTTCACACACAAGAATAATGTCGTCTGATACTAAGAAGTGCTTTTCTGTTTTTGCGTTGGTTTTTCCAAGAATTTTTACGGGCAATTCTGAAAATGAACAAGAAGAAAATTTCTATTGGAACAGAACTCTTTTGTATTCATCTTAAGTGAAATATTCTAAATGGTGCTGAATTGCATAGATTAGAGCCCCACAGTCCCGAAAGATTTTTTTTATCTTGTGTCCCAGACGCTAAAGTATTGAGAAGTGTGAGGAAATTATTCAATCAATCTGATTTGTGCCTCTGACTGGCTTCTTTTCCATAGCAATAGAGCCCAAGGCTTATGAGTATCATAACATTTAAGTGAAAAAAAAAAGATTTCTCTGAAACAAAACTGAAATAATTAAGACTGGTTGCAATAACATAAA
Source organism: Istiophorus platypterus (assembly GCA_016859345.1). Taxonomy (NCBI): domain Eukaryota; kingdom Metazoa; phylum Chordata; class Actinopteri; order Istiophoriformes; family Istiophoridae; genus Istiophorus; species Istiophorus platypterus. The sequence continues at coordinate 21,919,710 of CM029122.1, forward strand.
CTTAACCTTTGAAGTTGGAGGGGCCAATAGTCCTAAAAGTGTTTTCCCTCTTTCTGTATTCCCATTTCAATTTTTTCTTAAAATAATATTTTTGATATTCCAGGACTCCTGGATAATTGCTATTAAGAAGAAACCAGTAAGAGGTGTGAATCAGTACAGGGAATTCAGAATTTAAAAATTTAATCTTTTGTGACTTTGAGGGCTTTACTTCATATTATTTTAAAACATACCCTGTTTTGGAGTAATACCTTTAAAAACCTACCTTGTACTTTTACATGAAAATCCATTACATCATCCCTTGCATCACAGACATATTGCCCGCCATCTTCCACTGTTAGAGAGTGAATGGTTAATTGACGCATAACGGCATCTTCAAGGATAGTTATATTTCCGGAGTCTTCTACTTCCTCCCCATTTTTCTTCCAGGTAACCTCAGCATTTGATCTTGAAACTTCACAGTCTAGAACCAGAGTCTCCCCAGTTACTTTCTCTACTCTACTTGCCATCTTCCTTGGACGTATGAAGCGAACTGGAGGTTCTGTGTACAAAGAAAATCTTGTCTTGGAAAGGAATAATCACTGACACAGCAACACATTAGTGGGCCTATATTTCCTCATTCTTTAGTATTTTTTTACCTGCGATGTTTACAAAGAACGTCATGGAATCATCTGCTGTGTCACATACATATTCTGCTGAATCTTTGACAGTAGTTTCGGGTATAATAAGTCTTCTGTAGACACCATCCACCTCTAGAATAAGGTTGTGATTCTCCTCCACTTCAAGTCCGTCTCGATACCAGCGCACCACTGCATTGGGCCGTGAGATCTCACAGCTCAGAACCATCCTCTCAGAGGTTTGCTGGCACAGTTCCATTTGTGACTGACTTGGGGATACAATTCTCACTGGAGGTTCTGGAAATTGACATTTTGACCCAACTTATCCATTGCTCAATAGTTGAATGAATCCTACAGGAAATCTGCACTAGGTGTCAAGTTCCATTTGATTTTAACTTAAAAACAAGTAGTGAGTAAAATTCTCTAAATGACACATATACTGTAACGCCTGCAGAAATATCTTTGGATACTTTTCTGATCATGAACGAATCAGTTAAGCCCTAGCGTTGACAATGGTAAAGGCATCAGTATGCCTCAGATGAGGTGTCATATCATAGAACAGCACCACAAACTCCCTCCCCCACACATCTGGTGAATTAGAGGGCTGCATTTGACAATATTTGTAACTTTTCCAAAACTGACAATCCAACAAGCTTGCCCATATTACACAGCAAGTGGCCAGGTGTTTGGAGTTAAGAAAGTAGATGTATTTTCACTCCTCACATAACCATTACCTTTTTATGTTTACAGTTGAGTGTTGTGAGGAGAGACTCTCCAAAAGTGTGTATCATTTCTACACATTTGCCTTTAGATATGTTCAGTTGACACTTTGCCCTTAGTGGTTTGTTTGAGACATACTGATCCCTTAAATACCATGATTTACACAATGTGCTTTTTTGCTGTTACACGTAAAGTAAACATAGGTACATATGTAGTTTTAGGAATTTTACCTGTAATGCTGAGGTTAAAGAATATGGAATCATCAGCTGTATCACAGACATATTCTCCAGAATCTTCAACTCCACTAGAGAGAATCTTCAGGCGTCGATAAGGGCCTTCGATCCTCAGCTTGATCTTCTCACTCTCTTGCAGCTTTTGGCCGTCTTTGTACCAGTTGACAACACCATTGGCACGAGACAGTTCACAGCTCAGAATAATTTCATCAGGGACGTGACGGTCAAGGTGGACATCCTCCTTAGGGTAGATTATCATCACTGGAGGTTCTTTAGGGGAAGAAAATGTGAAATTGAAACAAGATCTGTACATTCTTGACTTTTTAACACAAGTACAGTCAATTCAAGTGATTCTTTGTGCAGTTTTAATGAATTACATTTTAGGAGGAATTTTAGTAAGATATTTTATTACCTCGTATGTTAACCTTGAAGATTAAAATATTGTCTGCTGCACGGCATGTGTATGTGCCTGCGTCGGACAGTTGGGCTGAATGTATAGTCAGAGTTCGTTTGATCCCCTCAGCTTGCAATTTAACAATATTACTTGAATGCATTTCAGTTCCATCTTTGTACCACTGGACAACACCATCAGTCCTTGATACTTCACATGACAGAACAAGCTGTTCTTTTTCCACAACACTCTTGAAAAGGTCCTCCTCTGGAATATCAGCAAATGTTACCGGTGGTGCTGCATAAAACAGTACACAAAAGGAGTAAGCTGTTGCTTGAAAGTAGCATTAATTGTTTATGCTCATGCTTTCAGTAGCTGTAAGGTCAGGTTTTCACAGCTTACACATGCTGATCCAAAGCCTTTCTTTCTAGTTGACACTACTTCTAGTCATGAGTTGGTGTAATCCACTTTTAAAGCAAACTAAAAAGGTTAATTATAGCAGTGCACTGTTCTAATGCAACCATAGGTGTGTTGGAAAAAACAGCAAACTCATAAAAATACATGCTATTTTTTCAGACAATGGTCTTGAATGTGAAGGGTGTATATGAAAAATAACTAAAAGTTTAGTGAAATTAGCACATTTAGAAAGTAATTATCTATGATGAATATGATGATTGGGTTTTTCTTCCCTCTTAGATATTAGAGGTCATGAAAGTATGTAAGACACTAGTGACAACATCTTGCCAAGAAAAAGCTAAGCATATCACCTTTCACCTCCACATAGAAATCGTTGGGCTCTGAATCATCATCAGTTTTACAACTGTTCACCTCAGAGGGTGTGGCCGACTTCTTAACCAGTGTCCTCTTATTGCACTCTGAATCGATGTTAATTCCCAATTTTTGTGAGTGTTTTATTCCATCCTCATACCAGGAGGTCTGGCTTGCAGGGTCTGAGATCTCACACTGCAGTTTGATCAGGCTGTCTGCTTCAACAGACTTGTTCCCTTCAGCCTCTGGAACAGCTGAGAATCAAACTGGTGCTATAGGAATTTCAGTTCATTGAACAGTAACCAGATAGTAATCAGATTTGCTATGCTGTGCTAGATAACATACATGGATTTATGGGCTAAAAGCTGTAAAATTTGATATTTCTGTTAATAAAACTTTAGTTGTTGATACAGAGATTGTATAGCCATAATGCCCTTTCAGACCACAGGGTCTGCAGCATCTGTAACTCATGCTTCATAAGTCTTGCCAGAGTTCCACAGTGCCTAGCACATGACTGCTCTGCATCCTGCAGCAAGTGGCAAAGTTTGACACAGTCAGAAATTGGCAGTAATGTGGGCCGTTATTGTAACTTCTGGACTGGCCACTTTTTTCATTGAAAATACTGTAAGCACCATGTAAAGTAGTGGCAAATACTTTACCTATATACACATCCAGCAGGAGAAGCCTATGAAGCATTAATTTAGAGTTGTGTTTGTGTCCCTCCAAAAAAAGCCTAAGTCCAATATTCACTCTTTTTTTTTAGCTCTGTTTTGGTCTCCAACGACTGTTCTTTTTAGCTGCTAATGTAATGTAAGATAATTTTCACCAGCTAGCTGCTAAACTTGACTTTCTGTTGTTTTGTGCTTTGCAGGTAGTGAACTATCTATCAGAGCTTTTTGGAGGAAATCTGGAAACAGGGTTGATGAGACTGAGGCAAACCTTAAAATTAAAAGCCATAAAACCAAAATCAAACTGAAATGCACTAAACCCTAAATAGAACTAAAAAAAAAAAGGAAAAAAAAAAAACTACAGATCAGTTGATAAATATCTGTAGTCTGTTCCGATGATCGGTACCTTTCACTTTACAGATGGTAATTTGATGATAATCCACTCTCAGTATTAAAAAAAAAGATATTGAATGGTTTTACACTATAGTCATCCACTTGCAACTTCTAGTCTGAAAGGGCCTTTAAGGTTTTGTCTTTTAAGGCAAGAATGACACTGAGCTACTGATCACTGCTGTTACTTAAAAGGTAGTTATTGATACTAAATAATCTTTGATCCGTGATTAAATTCAAGTAAAAGCTGCCACAACATTAAAGCTTCCATCAGGATGAGTTTGTAAACATATGTGTATATATCCTCATAAACAGCACATAATCAAGTATTGGCACTCATCACCTTAGAATATTCTAAAATAAAATGTTCCAAGCCTACAGTGGTCTAGTAGCCAAGCATTAACTGAAAGAAGTTAGTGATTCTGACAAAGCTCAAAATACTTAGATCACCTGCAACATCCACCTTGAATTGTATACGGTCATCTGGGGCCTCACAGCTGTACATCCCAGAGTGTCTGACTTCTGCTGATTTAATAACCAGTGCTCTCAGTTTTTCTTTTGTTTGGATTTCATATTCACTCTTCGGAAGTAGCTTTTCTCCATCCTTGTGCCAATAGACCTGGGCATTAAGCTCTGAAACTTCACACTGTAGCTTAATTGGACAGCCTGCCTCAACAAATTTGTTTCTTGCAACCTCTGGAAGTCCTGAAAACCTCACAGGAGTAGCTGGGGGTATTAAGAGAGTAATGCAGAACACTGTTGTTAAGCTGTCAGAATGTAGTGTTGTGAACATTTAACATTTTGATTTGTTTTTTTAGCACATACAGCAACAGGATCTCTGTTTTTATACAGTGTCACAAAATACTAGAATTTCTATGAGTTAAATCAAGAGTCTACAGTTAAGGGTAATTGAGGAAACTAGTGTCTCACACTTGGAAGCTTATCAATTCAAACTGATTAGGAAAAAATCACCTTTGACATCAACATGGAATGTCACAACATCACCAGTAAGGGTACAGCTGTAGAGGCCGGAGTCAGAGACCTTAGCAGAATGAATTATTAATTTTCTAAAGCTGTCGTCTCTTTTCATGTCAAGGCCCGTTTTGCAAAAAAGCTCCACCCCCTCTTTAAACCAGGAAACCTGGGCAAGAGGGTCTGAGACCTCACACTGGAGAATAATTGGAAAACCAATTGCAATCATCTTGTGTTTTTCTGATAGGGGGATTGGCATGATCTTTGGAGATTGGCCTAAGAAAAAGAAATAGGAAAGATTTTGGATAAGAGGTGAAGTCACCAACACTGGACAGAGCAATCTGCCCAGTCAATAACACCATGTTCTGATGAACATTAAAAACCACTCACACCATAGAAACATGGATGTGTTATGGATGATAAGAAGATAGTAAGGATGAAATAAATCACCTTTTACGTCCACTTTAAACGTGATTGTGTCATCAGATGATGAACATTCATAGGTGCCTCCATGTGAGTTTTCGGCTGAGTAGATGAAAAGCGTCCTTGTTAAACCGTCTGAATGTATTTTCACGTTGTTTTGTGGCAGGAGTTTCAGCCCATCCTTGTACCAGTCAACATGAGCAGAAGGATCCTGAGAGAGTTCACAGGTGAGGACAATGGGGTCGCCTTCGTTGATGGATCTGTTCCTGTCGGTCTCTTGAAGCTCCGAGAACTTCACAGGTAGTGCTACGGGTTTCAGATATTGCAAAAAGAGTATCTTAGCAAATTTCACAAGCCTAATTTCTTGAAGTAATTAAATATCCAACCTACTGTACTTTCAGTTACAAAGAATTTCAAGGGAGCAGCTGAAATTTAATCAATGCAAACAGATGGCAAAATTCCTGCAGGACAAAGCACTTCTGACAAAACAACATGAATTAAACAACTCACATAACAAAGACAATAAGTGATTCAAAGAGTCAAGTTGTGAATTTCCAGACATTCACAGTTATTGTACACTGGCATAGAAAGCACAGACAGAAATAAACAGGTAAGACACAAACAAGAGGTTAAAAAAGTGTTTGTTTATGGTAAAGGAGCAATATTCAGTTAGAAAGAAATGCTAGCTCTCTCAAGTTACTGAACATGCAGAGTAAGAGGCTGCAGCATGAAACAGAATGGTTAATAACATGTTTGGAGAGAAGACATCCTATGTTAACGCTTGTTAAAAAGTTTAAAACATGTCATGTGAAGTTGTAATTCTTTAAAATAACATGACATGCAATCGCAAGTTGAAAATAAATGTATTTGAATTTTGCCTTTGTTTTTATTGATGTATTCATTATTTTGTAAAGATCACCACTTCAGAGGAAACCTGTCGCTTTACATTTTTAAAAAGATAGTTGTCCATGTTTGGGAAGTAGAAAAAATAACCGTTTTCTGTTAGGTGATTAGACAAACATGACTTAATCCACCTGACTGCTGTTACAGTTAGTTGGCAGTGTAAGACAGTGAAAGCGCCATAGAGCTTCTGAGCATCACCTTTTACTTCCACAGCGAACTGGATGTCATCATCCTTTGACTCACAACGGTACACACCAGTGTGAGCCTCCTCTGCTGATGGGACAACTAGACTCCTCAAATTTCCCTCCGACTGGAAGTCTACTCCACTTTGGGGATGGAGCTTTGTTCCATCCTTATACCAACTGACTTGTCCAGTGGCGTCTGACAGCTCACACTGTAGAGCAATAGGACTGCCCGCCAAGACTGTCTTTTTCTGGACAACTTCAGATATAGCTGAATACTTCAGAAGTGGGGCTACAGGATTGAATGTAAAATAGAACTGGTCAATAAAACATTTATTGCGATTAACCAAATAAGCAAAGCACGATCCTAAACTAAAGCCTTCAGCTTACAATTCTGTCTCCTAGGAATTATGTTTCTCTACAACCCAACTACAACAGCAAATGTGTTTTTTATGGGAAACATATTCACTGGCTGGATTATGTTCAGAAACAACATATTTTATGAAAGAATGAAGCACTATGTTTATTACCAGCAGAAGAAGAATAGTGTGGATGACAGGCATAGAAAGCATATGACTGGCAGTTCACAGACCTGGGTTTACCTCCGTAGTCACTTCTGTGGTAGGTTATGGTAACAAAAGCACTATAGTAAAGAATAGGGGGAGATTGTGAACTTGGATAACTGTAAATAAACATGAGAAGTCACTGTGAACTTTTTTTCCTTACCTTAAGCAAGTGCCGTGAGTGTTAACATAATCAGAAAAAAGTCTGAAAAGACTAGGTGAAAACCTAGTATATATATGTACCGCCCTTTATCTGTTTACATCTCTCTTGCTGTCTGTGCTCACATACACATTAACTGAATTGAGCTGAATTGACAATAAAGCTGTTTTTCTGTTGCCGTTGTCAAACAAAGGAACAGGTATGAAATAGTGACCGAAATGTGGCCCATCAAGACAACACGTTAGCCAGCAGTCACTTTGCTCCTGATTTTATAATCATCTGAACAAATCACCATACATATGTTAAAGAAGATGGCTGTGCTGCAATTTCAGCTAATTTACTTGTAAAATGATCACTCAGAGAGAAAGTGAGAAGCTCATCCATGTATATGCAGCCGCAAATCGGTCAACTGAATAAGACGCATGGAGAGGTGTGTCTGTGGAGGTAAAGACCTCCCAATTGCAGGACAAATCCGGCAACTCTCTTGACTAGGTGCTTTTTTGAAAAACAGTCACTAAAGCGATGAGAAAAGTCAGTGACAAAAGTGCTACATTGGCAACACCGCCTTTAAACACCCCCCGATAATTCATTAGTTACTGTTGGCACCATTTTGTTTTTGAAAGCGCAACAGCCAATGGAAAAGATCTAACACTTGGCTGCCAACTGATGATGTTACCTCAGCACTCAGTCATGCAACATCTTGCTGACCAATGATGTAATTTTATCACTCACTCACTCACTCACTCACTCACTCACACTCACTCACTCACTCACTCATTCACTCACTCACTCACTGCCAACCAATAATGCTGTAGTCACTAAAAATGAATATTTTTCTGCAAGATCAGATATTTTGGCAGAAATCAAATATGTTGTCTGGGAACATTCTGTTGATATTTCCAGTATCAAAGTATTTGCCACAAATATGCAAATTCACAATGTATCCTCATTGTGTTAATAGAAATCGTCACCCAGGTACATTTATGTTTCCTAAACAAATGTATTTGCTGTTGCAGTTTAGTTGAATAGAAACAATTTCTAGGAGCAAGGGTTGAGGCTTAATATTCAAATACTGAAAAAATATAATAATCTTTATCCATCTCACAATTCTAATTAGTATGTATAGCAAAACATATAGCTTTAAAATTAGAATTATTCTTACAGTTAACAAACATTGAAGTCCTGGTAGATCTAAAGTAAAAGTTACAAATAATAACTGTGTGAGTCCCATGAGTAAAGTTTTAATGGCTTATGTATATAGTTTATATTTTGTTGGTCTTTTCTCAGTAAATCAAAGTTATTTTCGACACATTTGGTCAGGGCTTATGACTCTGTAGGATGATTGAGTCAAGAGAGTTTCCTGTGTTTCCCATAGGAGGTAGGAAGGTTGGAGAGACTCTAATGGCATGTCATCTAAATTGGTCAAGCAACAAATGAATGGGATTAATGAAACCCAGTCCACCAGACATATTCCGTTCTACTTTTCTACTGTTGATGTGACTGTGAAAGAAGATAAAAATATCAGACTGTGTCTAAACTGTGTGCCTGGATATCACTGAGGATATCAAGCCTCAAAGAGGCGGGTACTGTATTTTCGGGGCATATTACCTTCAATGACATGTGTCAGTCATATTTCATAGAGGGCCACAATCCCTTCCCTTATTCAAGATACAGTCTGATCCACTAGCTTCTGCCAGAGATTATGTTATTTCTAGTAGATTTCTTATATCTCTTTTTGAAAAACTAAAATATGTTCCCAGAATTTTCTGTCGATGTTCTATTATATGTGTGTATATTACCATACTGGGGAGTGAAATTTGAGTGTCTTGATATTTCTAACCATATTTAAACTATCAGTTTTTTTGTTTTCATCATTGAGCTACATCAATTCATCATTCTCTTCAGCACAGTGATCAACAGCCTCTTCAATACTGTTATAAAAGCTGTGTAAAAACATGCGAATAATTAAATGCTCCAAGAGAACACTTAACCTCAAAGGTTGTTCAATACCAGGAAAAGGGATTTTCTTAGTTAGTCAGACTCAGAAATAATGTTTCCTAGTAAAAGTGTTTTTAAAAGTGCCGGAGAGACCAGGTGAATATTTCATGTTTTTCAACTCTATGACAGCATCCTAATCTTTTCTCCTGTTCTATCTTTTGAAATCATTAACCTGTCTACTTTAGGTTGATTCTATTCAGTCAAGGTAATAAAATTAAAACATACTATCAGCAAAGCAAAAACATTTGGAAGCACTTTACCCTCACCGAAATCTATTTGCAGAACAGCTGGAAACAACTTTTGTCACCTTTTATATCCACATGAAACTGCACTGCATCATCTGTCGTCTTGCAGCTGTAAGTCCCTGCATGAGACAGCATCGCTGATGGGAAAGTCAGTGTTCTTATGGAACCCTCTGCCATCATGTCCTGCCCAGCTGCTTCTTGTAGTTTTATTCCATCCTTGTACCAAATAACTTGAGCCTTAGGATCTGAAATCTCACATCGCAGAACTACGGGTTCACCAACTTCAACGGACTTGTTCCTCTCAGCCTTGCAAAGTGTTGTAATTGTCACGGGTGGAGCTGGGGATGTTTGAGGTAACATCAAGAGAAAACTGCATCACTATGACTGAGTACAAACAAAAATGATGCTTTCAAACAACAGAGGAGCAAAATCTCAAACCAAGATTAGTCATGCCAATAAATACTAAGTTAAAAATAATTCATCATAAAAGATATGCCTTCATGTTATATTAGTATTCTAACAAGAGGTATCTTTGGTTAGACTAGAGATAACTAGGCATTCAAGTTAGGATTTGAAACTAATGTATTTACTCTTTCCCCAATTTTTTAATATTCCTCACAGACCACCCAAGCTCTAAGTTTTACAAAACTAGTTTTAGAATGAACAAAATCAAGGAAATAAATTGTCAAAATGTCAAGGATTGTAAAAAGCAATCTCCTCCTTTTACACAATATCAACATTGTGCCCGTCCATTTTTTGTCTGATAATGCTAACCATTTAAATCACCTTCAACAGCCACCTTATTTGCAGTAACACTGTCACTCCAATGACTGTCACATATCCTTGATAGATAGACCTCTTCTGATTGGACCGTAGATGTCTGCTTGATATAGTAAGGCTCTGCAAACTGAGGGGATGATCTTTGCCCAGAGTTAACTGTGCTTTCTACTTGGTCTTCTGTGGCCTCCATGCTGTGATGATACCCTGCTTGGACTGTTGTGGACTGCATGGATGGACACAGCACCTCTGAATGGTTTGGTACTGCTTGCCCTGTGTGACAGGGGTCATCCAGTCTGACATATGCAAACTGTTGCAAGTTGCAATGCTGCCCTGTTTGGACAGTTTCTGCCTCTTTACAGTTAGACAGGTCCAGTGATTGAGGAGATGTGGTATTAGGGTCATTGAGCTTCTCTGACTGGACAGTTGATGTCCGTAGGGGTGCGTTTAACTCCTGTGACTGGTCAGTTGCAGTACATAAGGAGTTACAGGGGCCCTCTGAAATGACAGTTTCAGTTTGTAAGCATTCAAGAAGCTTCTGTGACAGGACAGCTGGCATTTGTGCAGAGCCACAGAGTTCCTCTGATTGGACATTTGCAGTGTGTAAGGCTTTCAAAGGCTCCTCTGATTGGTCAGGGACAGTATACGAGGATGTAACAGACTCCTCTGATTGGGTAGTTGCAGTCTTTAAGGATTTAAAGGGCTTCTCTGACTGAACAGTTGCAATATGTGAGGAAGTAGAGGGTTCCTTTGACTGCAGAGCTGCGGTTTTTAGGGATTTACAGTGCTTGTCTGATTTGACTGTTGAAATCTGTAAGTGGTTAGTAAGGTATTCTAACTGGGCAGATGAAGTCTGTAAGGTGCTCCCTGGTTCTGATTGGATAGTTGGCATCTGTACTGAGCTATGTAGCTCCTCTGAATCAACAGTTGCAGTTTGTGGAATATTACAAAACTCATCTGTCTGAACAGCTGTCTGCAGTGAATTATCAAACTCCTCAGCTGGACCCTCTGTATGCTGTATGTAGTAAATGAATTCGTCACCTTGTGATTCTTTGGACTGTTTAGTGGAAGTGTGTGTGTCAGTTTGTATAATTGTTGGCTTTGCAGAGTGGCAGTAAAGTGGAGGTTGTCCATTTACTGTTTGTTGATTGTCAGAGAGCTCATTTGGTTTTTTAGTTTTAATCCAGCCAGTCGTATATTGATATGTTGACTGAGAACTTGGCATATGCCTGCAATGGTCTTCATATGTCTGAGTATCTCCTCTCTTGCCGTCGAAGATGCCAGAATTGTATTTTGATGACACGCAGATAACTTCAGCAGGATAAACCTCTTCGGTGGACCTGTTCTTCTCTTGGTCAGAAGAGAGCCTTGGCGATGTAGCTATAAGCATTGTGATGTACACAGAGAAAGGTTTTCAGTGGTTGATGGTCTCAATACTTCTTCTCATAACAGAATTTTACATCAGTGTGGGTTAGCATGGAGTTATGGGATAATCCATTGCAAAGACAAACAAGAAGGTCGACCAGGTTTGGTCTGAGATTGAGCTCCTATATTTCCCCTTTCAACTGACTCCTTGTATTGTTTTACCATTAATCTCATCACTAATACCTTAAAAAAAACCTTAGCAATTAATTTTCTTCTCTTTGATAAGAGTTCGTTGTCATTGCAACGGGGAGAGTTTCAGGGCAGCAATGTGAATGAGGGGGATCTGCTGATGAATAAGACATAAGATGGACTTAAAGAGTTGTAAGCTGCTTGTTACAAGCAAAGGCAGCTGTTAAAATGAAGAATGAATTGACAAACACAACATATATGTTAGCATGAAGAGCAGCTACTCAGCTACTAAACACCTACATATATCATTAAGAGCCAAAAATTGCAGGAAGTGACATGAGACTAGGAATGACAGTGTGACAAGAAGCAGTTTTCTAAACAAAAAAACAGACAAAAAAAAACAAAAACAGGATTGAGCTAACACTATAATACACCACTATTGTTAGTGGCATTTATGTGCTGGGTTAACATGGATGACTGATGCTGAAATATATCAAATCACCTTTGACATCCACAGTGTATTGGGCAGATGCATCAGCTATTTCACCAATCTCATCACCATAGTGACACTGCTCTGCTGTTTGGACAAAGCCAAGAGAAAACAATGAGCTGGGTGATAGCTTCATGTATGTAACTAAATTTTTGATTCTTAATTGTGCAGATACATTGTGGAACACAACCTTTTTTGTCCACATTTAACTGTGCATCACCAGAAGTTTCACCGCCAAATGTCTCATCAACAGACAAGTCATGTGACTCGAGGGTCAAGGCTTGGCTGCTGTTCTGTGATTTGCACTCAGCTTCACTTTTCGGGTAGATCTTGGTTCCATCTTTGTACCAACAAGCTTTGGCGATGGGATCTGAAATTTCAAATTGCTGAACAATTGGGCAGTGCTCTTCAGCAGACTTGGTCTTCTCAACATCAGGACCAAGCAGATATGTTGGAGATGACACTACAGACAATCATTGGGGAATAATTTCAGTGTACATTATCCTAGATATTAGAAAAATGACTTAAGAGATATTGTGACAGATATCAGCTCTGCAATATTACAAGATGGGGACAGACTTAAAGCTACGAAAAAGCGAGTTATAACTAACATAGAAAACACAAAAAAAGTCACCTTGATTTTTTACTATCAATTGGGCAACATCGTCTGCCGTTGCACAATAGTATGCTCCAGAGTTTGAAGGATGAGTTGGTTCAATAACAAGGGTCTTCTTGATGCCTCCCATTTCAAAATCAGGCTCTCTATTAGAATCCTGTTCTTTATCCCTCTGCCATGACAACTGGACAGCAGGGTGTGAGGTTTCACATGTTGGTGTAGTGGGGCAGGTTGCCTCAAGTGACTGCAGCTCCACAACGTCCGGTGAGGTCGACAATGGCAACGTTGGAGCTAAAGATGATGATTCATATTATAATTGTGGACTTAACAGTGCATTTTTAGACTCTGCTTAAGAAAGGGTTTATAGGTTCAGGTTCTCCAAACAGAGGAACTAATCTGTTATATCTCAGACCAAAAAACTCACATTCTCAAGGATTACACAGATATTTTCATTTTGTCAGTGAGACTAGTTTTACCAAACAGAAACAGTTAATTCACACAAAACAATACTTAGACACAGACAGACAGATATGCATATTTTTAAAAGTTAGTTGCATCTAGTCTCCAGGAAGCTCTATTTTTGCTCTAAGAATAAAAAATTTGATTAAAAATCACCTTTAATATCCACAGTGAAGTGGATAGTGTCATCAGAGGTTTCACAGCTGTATATCCCTGAGTGCAAGAGCTCAGCAGTTGGGATAATGAGTCTCCTCAACGTACCTTTACTCTGTATATCCCAACCATTTTGCGAGAAGAGCCTTACACCATCTTTATACCAGCAGACAGGCACGCTGGAGTCTGCAACCTCACATTCCAGCTCCAAAGCTTTGCCTGCTTCAAGTGACTTGGTTCTCTCAACGTCAAAGATAGTAGAGTACGTCACTGGTATAGCTAGCATTGGGAATTCAGGACAGCTAAATAAAATCAAGACTGTGGAAATGGATACCTTGCAAAAATGTAACTGCAGAGCAGAAGACGAAAGGGCTTTGGAGACTTTCAATTCAGGGAGTGCCATAACAGTAACAAAACAAATGATCATAAATAGTAGTCACCTGGTGTGTTAACAATTCTTTAAGCTTATGTGCATGAAACAGTCCTTCAAACTACATTGAGTAGAAGCAGGGATTATTAGTGGCATCTAGAAAGAGGAGGTGGGGTTACGACATAAACGCACAAGATAAAAAGTGTAAAGTCACCTTTGATCTCCACTTGAAACTCCATAGTATCGTCCTGTGTGGTGCATCTGTACACACCAGAGTGGCCCAGCTCTGCAGACTGAACAACTAATGTCCTGGTGTTGCCCTCTGTGTGGATTTCTATTGCAGAGTTTGAAATGAGTTGCATTTCATCCTTGTACCAGCATACGGGAGCCTCGGGATCCGACACCACACACTGGAGTACAATAGGGCAGCCTGCTTCGATCAACTTGGTCCGCATTTCTTCAGGAATTGCTGAGAACTTCACAGGTGGAGCTATAGATATTTTTAGATCTGATGTCAACCTTTAATCAACCTCATGCCAGCCATTAAGACTCAAAATAAAGTATTTACTGACAAGTAAACTGCCAACATGCTGTAATACGATGGAGAATATGACAGCTTTGCTGCACTTTTAATAAAGTTTAAGAAGAAAGTAACAGACAACATCCAAGAGTTAGTTGCTTTGCTGAGGTGAAGCTCGTTAATGTTTCACATCACTTAAGGTAATACAAATCACCTTTGATGTCCACACTGAATGTGATGGTGTCACCCTTTGTCTTGCAGCAGTATAACCCAGAGTGGAAATAATCTGCCGAATGCACAATCAGCTTTCTTGCCAATCCTTCAGTTAGAAAATCTATTCCATTTTGGGGATGGAGCTTTGACCCATCTTTGTACCAGTGCACCTGGACAGAGGGATCTGAGAGCTCACATTGCAAAACAATGGGGCAGCCTGTTTGGATGGTTTTGTTCCTCTCAGCATCTGGAATTGCTGAAAACCTCATAGGTGGGGCTATAGATATTTAGACATTTTAGTCAGTCATTAAGTGAAAAGATTATGCTTTGACAAGTCAGACTTTAAAAGGGGACTAAATGCATTTTAGAATTAATGAAAAAAAATAAAGAAAGACAAGAAAAAGGGGTAAAAATGATAATGAAGACGGCTAGTGTCTGTAAAAGACACCAGTATTGGAAGAAAGTCATTCCACTCACCCTCTACTTCCACATTGAACCTGATGACATCATCAATGGCATCACAGCAATACACTCCTGAATGTGAGAACTCTGCTGATTGGATGACAATTCTTCTCATGGTGCCCTCTGATTGGATATGAAGACCATCCATCGTTTTTAATTCCACCCCATTCTTGTACCAGTTCACTGGAGCTGCAGGGTCTGACAGCTCACAGTAAAGCACAATGGGGTTTCCAACTTCTACAAATTTGTTTCGATCCATTTCTGACAGTGGTGAAAACTTGACAAGAGGAGCTGTAAATATTAAAAAACAATGTGATCTTTCACTCTGTCTTGTCGAAAAGGATTATGAACTGCAGGAGGCAGTACATCAATGTCATCTTCTATTGTTGGTGCCAAAAATTTGCCTTACCAATTCCAGTTAAAACAAAAGACACAAAAAACCCTAAAAGGACGACCAAGACACATACTCAGGGGAAACTGTGACCCACACATACCTTGAATGTACAGTGCTGCAGAATCCCGGATACCGTATGCAATAAATGTAATCTCAGCTCCATTATCCGTATCGCGCACTCCTCGAATGCGAAGAGATTGGTGTGTACGTGACCGACGCATGGAAAAACGTTCATCCTCCTGAAGCTGTGTACCATTTAAGAACCATGTACCAATAACTGAAGCAGAGAGCTCGATAGAAAACATCGCATCTTGTCCCTCTGGCACCAAGGCATCCTGTAAGGGAGCTTGTATTCTGGCCACTGGAACTATAAAAGAGAATCAGTTTGTAAATGACTTAGCAAGCAATGTCCTCAACAGTGTTGAATTTTAATTAATAGAGGGAAAAGCACAGTTGTTTCAGTATAACTGAACTCACCCAAGTGAACAGCTCTGGGGAACTCAACATTGTTGCTCTTTCCATATTTGTTTACACTACAAATGCGAAATCGATAATCAGCCTCACATGGTACACTATCACCAAGGATCTCCACAGAGGTTGCAGAGTCAGTGGTCAGGCACTGTAGCCACTCCTGTGAGCCAGTACCCACTTCCTGTCGCTCAAGGACATATCCAGATGGAGGGTTCTTTCGTGAGTCCTGAGCAGGTACCCATGACAGAAGAGCAGCATTTGCACGCTCTGTGTTAATCTGTACACCCACTGGACAACTGGGAGGACAATGTCTGGCCGCTGAAACAAGGCAAGTCCATCATGAGTCAACATCTCTCTAGATGGAATAACTTGTATATTTTGATCAATTCCAAAATAAGCTATTTAATCTTGAGCAAAATTTTGTTTTCTGTAATTTACAGACAAGGGATCCTACCTTTCACTCTTAGCTGAGAGGAAGTCTTGGACCTGGCTACGAGGAAAGTCACAAGACCAGAGTCTTGGGGCATCGTATTGACGAAAACCAGAATGTGAGTCCGACCAAAGGACTTAAGAATGGTCTGATGGGTTTCACGCAGCTCTATGCCATCCTTGTACCAGTGTATGTCCATCTCTTCTTTCTCCACTTCAACACAAAAGGCAGCATTTTCGCCCTCCAAGACATCGACTTTTCTTGGAAGCTTCCGCAAAATTGTACCTGCAAGTACACACTAGTGTGAATGATTCCTTAGCACATTAACAGGACAATATTCTGATTATCTAATGAACAACAAGTCCTACAAATTCAGCAAAAAAAATACATCAAGTTTAATTGCACTCCGGAGCAATGTGTTTTTTTTAACCTGATGTCCCTGTTTTCCAGGTAATGTCATTCATGAGTGCCTTACAAAACAAATCCACATTGCAAAATTGCAATGGAAAGTTCATGATTTGTGTTAAAAACAATTTTATTAAAGTAAGGGGATCTCCACTACTTGGTTAAAGACAAAGGATTGTGGTCTTGATCAAAAGAGACAATTTTGACCATTGTAGGAAATAGGAAGGTTGGTGGTCTTCTGTACAAAAATCCAACATTTCATTGATGTATCCAACCTCCTCTGTCTGGAGCTTTTGTGGCTCTATAACATTGTAAGACTATTCATAGTTAGTCATAATTACTTTATTGGCTGTACACATGTTGTTTTGGACATGTACTAAATGACTGCTGCTGTACCCTAACCCTATCCCACAGTCTCAAAATGGACCAGAAGTACTGAACCAAAACAAGCAGCAATACCATATGTGTCCAGTTCAATGCCGCAACTGCTTTCACAATCTTCATCTACAAGGATTTGCCTTGTTTCTCTTAATCCCAAGGAGGAAAGAGAAGGAGAGATATTGTTTAACAAGAAAGTAGTTCACATCCACACACTGTCTGCATCAAGTGTGATTTAATGGTCTTAAAACAGAAAAAATATGGGTTAGTGTAGTCACAATTTGAGTTATTAAAAACACAATTACATCAATCCCAAAAGGAACCACATAGTCAGCATATGAATATAAGCTGCTGCTTTATCATGTGATTCAGCATTTTTCATGTAATCATTTTTTTGTGCTTTTAAAAAATAAAGCTATTGTTATTACAGGTGGTCTTGATTTACCTTTGACAGCTACTTCTGCAATGCTTCTTCCCCCATCAGGCATCTCACAGAGGTAAATCCCATCATCATCAACTCCGATATCACGGATAGTTAGTCGCCTTTTTGTTCCCCACTCCTCCATTCCATATTTGGCCCCTGGCTGCAGTCGTCTGTCTTCCAGATACCATGTGATGGGAACAGAGTCCTCTGGAACTTCACACTCAAGAACAGCTAAATCTCGTTCCCATACTTCTAGATCAATGAGAGGCTGCTTGAACCGCACGGGTGGCTCTGGGACGAAGGAGGAAGAAGAAGACCAGTTTGATCAGGCCAATATCATTTCTTCTAATGTAGTAAGAAATTAATCTTGAGGTATTCATGATTACTTTTGTCTGTCAAGTGATACTAGGATCACTTTACCGGTATATATTTTTCAGTCATATGATCCCTACAAAAACTTGCTCATAGCACAGTCTATTTCCTTGTAGTGCACGCTGTAAATTGTAGTTTATTTGGCAGTAAATTCCAGTGAAGCAAACAAGATGAGCAAAATCATGAGACAAGTGGCTTATTTAGTTGAGGAATGGAAAGGTCATTAACACATCAGGGTGTTAGATAGGAAATAAACTGTTTGTAACTGACACCATCAGACAGTACCAGACAGTTGTAAACAGAAGAATGTGGACTATATATAGGATTCTGTGTGCAAACATCTTTATTTTCTTATGTTATTGTTTTAACAAATCCAATTAAACACACAGACAATAGACAGAAGATGGTGAAATACAGTCACCATCTTCCATTTAATTGACCTATAAATCTACCCTTTACAATTAGTCCTATGTCAGTGTTATTTTTCTCTATTTCTGACTAATACAGTACAATACTTTACGTTGGTGCCTTGAGTTTGGACTTCTCTGGGCTATGTGAGAAATACAATCCCCTGCTCAAAGATTTCGATTACATGGACGCCCCCCCCCCCAGACCTTTCACAAGCTAAGTGACTTTGCAGACATCTTACTGCCATTGGAGTCCATGTCAAGCTGATGAACTTTGCTTATTTAGATATCAACACTATATACAACACTATATACATAACATTTACTTGAATAAATTGGTTCTTTAAAGTAAAGCCTTTTCAGGAAAATTAGATTAAAACTGATTAAAGTGTAATATTAAGAATTTGAAGGGTTTTACTTGATATTGAACTTGAAACTTAATAAACATGTTTGTAAGCTTTCTTTGTAATTTTGCATCATATTTCAGCAATATTTTACCCAGTTTTATTTAAGAAAGCATCAATATACCACCATAATACTTCAAATTTCATTTGCCTTGTTCTCTCTGTTCTTACCCCAATAAATGATTTCAGAGAACCTCTATGGAGATATCTCAGACGTCATGGTAGAATTAAATGGATGGAAACTGATCCGAGAACCAGCCACACCCTCACTCACTCTTTTACTGACTGAAAACGTATCCTAGGCTAGAAAAGTTCCTGCATTTACTTTTAAAGCCATAAAGCCAAATTTCTTTAGATTGTACAAAATTAAAACTCTGAGGCCACTGAAAATAATCTTGACTTACCCTTTACGGAGAGATGTACAGCGCTGAGGGTTTGCCCTGCAGTGTTTGATGCAGCGCACACATAGACACCATTATCCTTCTGCTTACAGTAAAGAACTTTAAGTGTGAAGTATCCTTCTCTGTCCTCATATAAAAGATAACGCCTTCCAGAAAGTATCAGCCTGCCGTCTTTCCTCCAAATAATTTCTGGTTTGGGTTTACCAGTCACAAAGCAGCGAAATTTGGCATGTTTGCCCTCTGTAACTGCAAACATTTTTACTTTAGTTGACCTGGTCATGGTGTCGTCTTTGAGTCGGTTTGGCAATTGCCTACCACTTCTCTGTTTTCCCTGATGGGATTTCCAGTGACCATTTGTGTAGCCATTACGATTTCCTTCATCCTCATGTCCTGGACCTGCATCGACAAGCAACACAGCTCCTGCCAATGCTTCTCCAAACTCATTCCTGGCTTTGCATGTATATACACCACCATCTGGTGCACGAGTCTTAAAGATCTTGAGCTGAAACCATCCACCGTCCTGGTAACCCACACTGAAATGTGTGCTTTCAAATATTTCATTTAGTTTCCTGCCATCCTTTTCCCAGACAACCTCTGGCCGTGGTTTTCCCCAGAGCTTACAAGAGAAGACAGCATCTTCCCCACGACCAGCGAGTGGAGAGGGGCTTGATGAGGAATCGTGGCTTATTTTCCTCTCGTAGCTCCATCTCTTGTGCCTCACCTTCCACCTTAAGTGTGGCTGCTGCATATGTTTCCCCGATGCTGTTCTTTGCTTTGCATATGTACTGGCCACTATCTTCTGTGGTCACAGCTGAAATGATGAGATTGTAAACATTTCCATCCTCGAAGACCCTATATCGTTCTTGTGGGTCAATCTTTTCATTGTTTCGTTCCCAGATAACCGCAGGCCTTGGATCGCCACCAATTTGACACTTAAGGACTGCATCAGTCCCACTTTGTACCACCACAGGTCTTGGATAAGCCAAGAAACGTGGTGCACCACCAAACACATCCATTTCTGCTTCTTTGTTACCTTAACTTCACCTTAAGAATCCCAGGAGAGCAAGATGTGGCAGTTATTCACTTGGATGAGATGCTCCAACTTCTGCACTGCAAATTTCTAAAAAGAAAAAAGAAATGAAAGTTGCATTACTTTTATATCAAACAGTTTGTGTTTTTGAGATAAGACATACATACTAAAATGATTTCTTCTAACATTTTAGCCAACTCATTCAACTTCATATAAAATAATTATAAATAAGATTATACTTTTCACCATGTAATAATAAGTGTATAATTTGAAGGGTTTTACTTGATATTGAACTTGAAACTTAATAAACATGTTTGTAAGCTTTCTTTGTAATTTTGCATCATATTTCAGCAATATTTTACCCAGTTTTATTTAAGAAAGCATCAATATACCACCATAATACTTCAAATTTCATTTGCCTTGTTCTCTCTGTTCTTACCCCAATAAATGATTTCAGAGAACCTCTATGGAGATATCTCAGACGTCATGGTAGAATTAAATGGATGGAAACTGATCCGAGAACCAGCCACACCCTCACTCACTCTTTTACTGACTGAAAACGTATCCTAGGCTAGAAAAGTGCCTGCATTTACTTTTAAAGCCATACCCAAATTTCTTTAAATTGTAAAAAATTAAAACTCTGAGGCCACTGAAAATAATCTTGACTTACCCTTTACGGAGAGATGTACAGCGCTGAGGGTTTGCCCTGCAGTGTTTGATGCAGCGCACACATAGACACCATTATCCTTCTGCTTACAGTAAAGAACTTTAAGTGTGAAGTATCCTTCTCTGTCCTCATATAAAAGATAACGCCTTCCAGAAAGTATCAGCCTGCCGTCTTTCCTCCAAATAATTTCTGGTTTGGGTTTACCAGTCACAAAGCAGCGAAATTTGGCATGTTTGCCCTCTGTAACTGCAAACATTTTTACTTTAGTTGACCTGGTCATGGTGTTGTCTTTGAGTCGGTTTGGCAATTGCCTACCACTTCTCTGTTTTCCCTGATGGGATTTCCAGTGACCATTTGTGTAGCCATTACGATTTCCTTCATCCTCATGTCCTGGACCTGCATCGACAAGCAACACAGCTCCTGCCAATGCTTCTCCAAACTCATTCCTGGCTTTGCATGTATATACACCACCATCTGGTGCACGAGTCTTAAAGATCTTGAGCTGAAACCATCCACCGTCCTGGTAACCCACACTGAAATGTGTGCTTTCAAATATTTCATTTAGTTTCCTGCCATCCTTTTCCCAGACAACCTCTGGCCGTGGTTTTCCCCAGAGCTTACAAGAGAAGACAGCATCTTCCCCACGACCAGCGCGAGTGGAGAGGGGCTTGATGAGGAATCGTGGCTTATTTTCCTCTCGTAGCTCCATCTCTTGTGCCTCACCTTCCACCTTAAGTGTGGCTGCTGCATATGTTTCCCCGATGCTGTTCTTTGCTTTGCATATGTACTGGCCACTATCTTCTGTGGTCACAGCTGAAATGATGAGATTGTAAACATTTCCATCCTCGAAGACCCTATATCGTTCTTGTGGGTCAATCTTTTCATTGTTTCGTTCCCAGATAACCGCAGGCCTTGGATCGCCACCAATTTGACACTTAAGGACTGCATCAGTCCCACTTTGTACCACCACAGGTCTTGGATAAGCCAAGAAACGTGGTGCACCACCAAACACATCCATTTCTGCTTCTTTGTTACCTTAACTTCACCTTAAGAATCCCAGGAGAGCAAGATGTGGCAGTTATTCACTTGGATGAGATGCTCCAACTTCTGCACTGCAAATTTCTAAAAAGAAAAAAGAAATGAAAGTTGCATTACTTTTATATCAAACAGTTTGTGTTTTTGAGATAAGACATACATACTAAAATGATTTCTTCTAACATTTTAGCCAACTCATTCAACTTCATATGAAATAATTATAAATAAGATTATACTTTTCACCATGTAATAATAAGTGTATAATTTGGAGGGGTAAAATAAATTTCTATTATTCAAATACTGAGCCTCTAGCCCTTTTACATGCATGTGTTTGAGTACAAACGGATGGTATGATTATTAGGGCTAATTGAATTAGATCTGTCTGCATGAGAGAGAAACACAGGCTAGCAGTGATGGGGGAATGACTAGTCCTATTGCAACAGCAGCCACAACACATTGCCAGTACAGCTGGTGCTGTATTTCAGTGGGAAAGTGCTTAATATAGCATGCCCTAAATAAAGACCTGCGAAGGAGTGTGTGTCAGGTATCACAAAGACAGCTCTGAAGCCCTCGTGCTCACACAAACACTGGCCGAAATCATAGTCTGCCCACCCAGGAGACCCTGCAGTCAAAATATGCCGAGCCCCTTTCACACCCCTTGTTGGCAGCTTCTTTAAATGTCACCATTAAAATTATTTTTCTTATTTTTCTTCTTATTATTCATTTTTGGATTCCTAAACAAATATCAGTCAGGCAATCAAAGAAATTTTGTTTGTACTAGAGTTTGTAATTCCCCGCTCTATTAATGATGGTCTCCATTTGACCATTTGTATCTTTTTTATTCTTTGCCCAAAATTTTGCCAAGATGGCCTTTTGAACTTGACAGAGTATATTTATTAAATTAATCCTTAGTCCTCTTCATTTTAGGAAACGAAGTTTCAGGTCTTAAAGAGGATAATAGCAGGATAGTGTTTTTAAAGCCACCTAGTTGTCCACAATGGTATCACACAGGATTTATTTTAAAGGATAGTCTTTGCTGAAACATTGAATAACTATATATTAATGATAAAAATCATATTAAATCATAACATATTGTTGTTTTCAAACACTAAGAAAAACCCCAGCCTGTTTTCTTAAGCTGTACACTTTTACACCTTTTAAAGTGTGACACATGTCAAACAAAAGAGGAATAAAGCTATTATTTGACTTGTATCCCTATACACTGTAGATAAAAAATAATTGGGTATAATTATTATGTACAAGAGAGAGTTTAAAATAGCAGCCTCCACTGATTAACAATTTTCTTAAATTTAATTGAATGAAACTACTTAGTATGTAGTATAATAGTTTCATCTTTGATTGCTAATAGAATAATCTTTGATTATATAAGGTAATGTAATTTTGTTTACATAAGTTAGAAGTTGCATAAACCTATTTTTTGTATTGCGAGATGTTTTATTGACATAGTTTGGACTCTGTCTTGAACAAGTCTTCAATATTCCTGGGGGTTTAAAGAGAGGAGATTAACCCCTGTGTTTACTTGTCTGATTTAATTGGAATGACCCCTGCCCCTTGTGAAGCTGTGCTGTGTACCCCTCATATGACCTACCTCGCTTCAGTCGCCAGGAACGACCGTCAACATACATTCCGCACTTGCAATCTCCCTTCAAGTTGAGAAGCAATGCCACCCGTCTCCTGAAGGCTGAGTAATGTCCCAAGTTGACTTCAGATTCAGACACATGCTCTCCTCAAAGGTTCCAAGCTCCACTCCAGTACATGTTTGTAACTGTCTGTCCCATTGGAGGGAGAGAAGACAGAACTTCAGTATCCACACCAGTTTCTTCTTTAACAACTTCAGAGTGGTCCCCCAATCTCTGTGTGTCGTTCAGGCCTTAGACACCCAAAGTGTCATTGTTCGTAGAATACCATTAAATGCTTTTGCAGCTGCTGCTGTCCCCTAAAAATACTGGCTGCCTCGATGACAGCAGTAAAGATAAGTCAGGCACTTCCATTCACTTGCCAGCAGGGGCTAAAGATAGTTCAGGTAGCCAGTGTAAGGGGGACTGCCTAGCTTACGTGAGGCTTTGCAATAAAAATCTAAGGAGAAGAAAAAGCTTCTGGTCTCTAGATAATTTAAAACAAATTGTCAAAAAATATGTTCTGTTTACAAGTTTTACAGTCTGTTGTCTTCTATAGTAAACTGTCACACATTCTACTATAATGTGCTGACAAAGCAAGTGTTATTTGTATCAGAAAGTATAACCCAGTCAAATCCGTCTCAGAAAGTTCCAACTCATGGTGCAATCTTATTAGCCTGGTAAACATTAACAGATACTAAATAACTGAGTAAAAATAAAAACAATTATAAAAAAGAATTAAAGATAAATAAATAAAATGATAAGCTGGCAGAAGTTACTAATTACAATGGATAGGAGAGGAGAAAACCTTTAGTTAAAGTGTTGCTGGTAATAGTGTTGCTGCAAAACCAGAAACTTTGCAGAAATAATAAACTCTTTTTTGCCACTATAGTAAATATAATATTCATATATTTTCTCATTACGACAACATCTTTTCTGGTTATTAATACTGAAAAGATGAGAGTATTGTAGGTCCTCATTCACACACAAAGTGGGCTTATTTCCTTGCTTTGACATTTTGCCACATAGTCAGCCAATCAGGGTGAGTCAGGTCAGCCTCATGGGGTTTCCCCTTCTACTTTTCATCTGCTGTGGATGAATGCTCCTCCAGGCTGAGGCTCATTAACTATGTGATTGGTGGGTGTTGCACCAGAAACCTCTTTGCGGCACCCGAATCTGGCTTGGTGAACTTCATCTGAGCAAGGAAAAAGTCCATCAATGCATTTTCCCACACACTGACATGATGAGCGCCCATGTCATGTTGGATGTGACTACAGTTATGACTACTTTGCAGATGAAAGGAAACACAGTCCTAGTTCTAGTAGAGCACTGACATCATGCTTGTATTAGCCGATTGACATCAGCTTTTTATTTCTTGCTTTGCCAGCATATTGGCTACCATGTGACTGGTGACAAGCAAACATATTTGTCCCGGTCTAACATTCTGACTTCCCTCTGAAGTGAAAAAAATCTTGGGTAGTGGTGTTGGAAAGAAGTAAGACCCGGACCTCTGTAGCCCACTCCTCAGCTCTGCTAGAGGCTAATGACTCGAGGATACATCAGTTGCTACTATCACAACATATCAAAATCTCTGACCAAACAGTTGGCAGGTGAGTCGGATCATGTGTGAGCGATGGTTTGAGAGGAAGAAGAATGTGTGGAATAAAAAAAGACTATAGATAACACACTAGTCCACAGATCAATCAGTTGAATATATGCAAAGGGGTTGTGTGCAGCTGCATATGCTGATGCCCTGGTCACTTACCAGATTTTCCCTGTTGGATTTGGGTTTGTTTTGTTTTAGCTATGAGTGACAGTATCCTCTTCTAAAGCATAAAAGATGTTCTGGATTCTGACATATTTCTCTTTTGGTCAGCTCACACAGTTGTCAGTGTCATTGCCGGGGGGGGGGGGGGGGGGGGCTTTGCTCTTGAGTTCAAGTATAAACAGTATTACTCCTGGAGAGAAAAAAAAAACAAAAATAAAAAAAACCCATAAAACCCCCATAATCAGACTTAGAATACAGTTTTATGTACAAACATTCATATGTCAGAGCTATTGTTAAGTTATTACTAATCAATATATCATGGCAAAGATGGAAGTCTAACCAAGATTTTTAAAGAAACTGGAACGGTAAGAGCTTACCTTTATATTCATGTCTGCCATGGGTGATTTTCAGAGGATTAGGATGCTGATTCTGCCTTTTCCTTGTTGGTATCAGTTGTTTTAGGCCCTTATAATATTAACTTATTTGATCTTTTTCACTAAGCTGCTGTGAAAAATTAGTAAACAGCTGAGTTTTAATTTACAGTATGTATATATATATACACACAGTATGTTTGGGTCTTGTGTATAACTCCAACTCAAAAATTGCTTTTATGCTACTGTACTCTATCCAGTTTCGACATTTAATGCTGTTTTACCTCATTTCTCTTTTTTTTTATAAGGAGCCAGTAGGCAGTATCTGATCCTGTGCCTTGTGGAAATGAGAGGATTGCACAGCACGTGGCCCTGGGTTTTTTCAGTGCATGAGGCTGTTGTGAGATTGTGAGACCCGGCCTCAGCGTGGGCTGCAGTGTCTCTTCAGCTGTCTTCAGCTGGCTCCACAGCCCCACTGTGCCTCCTCCCTGATTTCAGCTGTTGGTCGTAATCTGATATAAGTCAGACCCCTGTAGCTGGTTATGAAATGCTTTGTGCCTACAACCGAGTAACAACTTAAATGGTTGTTGTGCTATCAGAAATCAAAGTTCCTGAACTGAAAGAATCAATAAGAAGGAAAAAAAAGTTTCTTTATGTTCTATCAGATCCAAGCAAAATTTTAAGTACACAAGTACATTTTGACTCTCATACTTTTGGGTTTACCACATCAAGGAAAAATGTCAACTGATGTTTTCATTCTTTGCTGACAATGATATTAATTGATATGGCTCAAGGGGCAAATTTCAATCTATTTCCTTCAAAGAGGTCAATATTATATCATATAAGAAAGCACTGAGGGTTTTATGACTCTTTTTTAACTAAGCACCTCAAAAGTCATGAATTCTCAGTTGTGAATGGTTTCTTCCTTGATGTGTCTGTTTTCTCTACAGTGCTGATTTGAGTTAAAGCTGTTTACACCTGGTCTGAATTTATGATGGACAACAAACTTAGGTCAGACTGTCAGCTGACATCCCAAGACAACTAAATCACTGGACTAGAAAAGAGTGTGAGGCTTTTCAATCTAAACAGTGCTGACAGGATTGTCTGAACAACCATCTGCTTACAAACATTGTTTCATAAGAAGAAAACACAGTTCATTTCAGCCCTCAGGATCTGGACAAGAGCTGTGTTAAGAGGGGTTTTTATGTATTGACTGCTATGTAAGAACTACACTCCTGTTATGTGATTTTGTTACATATGTATAGTAAAGTGTGTGACTCAGGACAGGAAAATGTTGCTCAGAAGAAACATTTCTTTTTATTTTATGCCAATGTGCAATGAAGAGTTTAGAGATTTTCTTAAACTACTGTGCATATAAAGCTGTTTAAGTTATGCATTGGACAACCTATCAAATTAGATAGGTATCATTCAATTGAAAGCCTAAATAAATGCATGGAAGGGTAAAAGCTCTATAAAATCTTTGTGCTTAACCATTTATGGTAAACTGCAGACTGATCTATATACTTCAGACTCCCTCTGAAGTTAAATGCAAAACTGAATGTTCTGTTTGTGCATTTCTCTAAGCCATGTCCTGCAATTTATTGTAATTACAATGTTGACTTGGGAAAGATTTTTAAGGGATACCACTGTGGTCAAATTTCCTATCAAATATTAAATCATCCATAAGTCAGGAAAACTAGAAGGTATGATGAAGTAAGACAGCAGCTATTAATTTTCTAGTTGACAACAGAAGGCAAAACAAAATATTACCTTGTATACCTTAAAACCAAAAAGTTAAGTTTTGTTTTCATCCAGTAGCTGTTAGTCCTGTCAACACTACACCTCAAAAAGGAGTTAAAAGCAAGTGGTGCTGATATAACTACTTGCTGGGACATCAAATAGAGATTAAATTGTATGAGAAAGCATTTTAAATTGATACAAATAATTATTTTCAAAAAGTTGTAATTTAAATAAAATAAAAATGTATAATTTATGCTAGAATTCCATGTGACTATGATTTTATTGCTCATAATACTAAAAAAACGGACAAAACAAATAGCATGACTACTAGTGTGACACTTTGCTTATGTCAAATGATAATGAGTGACCCTATGTTTTCATTATGGAGCTGCAGGGTGCACTATATATTACTGTTTGTAGAAGGAGTCTCACTCTGATCTCTAAGGCTACACTACAATGTGGCATTTAACAGACAACTTTGCCTTTCTTTAACCCTGACACAGGAATGAGCAGAGCACACATTCACAGGGCTATGGACGTGTTCAGACAGTAACCTGGAGGTGCATTAGAGCGACCAACACAGCAGAGTCTCATTCATGGTGCCAGAGGACTGAACCCAATGCCTTTTCCTATGAAAACAAATGTGCTCAAAGAAGAATAAAGAAGGTAAAATAAGTACCACTAGAGTTATGAATTCACAAGCTATATCAGTATTATAAAACTCTTCATTAGAACTGAAAAAAATCAAGACATGCATCTCTGCATGGTTGCACTGATGTACATTAATGTACTAATGGATTTAGTCTTCTGTCTTGTTTGTCAGTGGAACAAAAGAGATTCTCTGATTTAACATATGTCACTTGTGTTTTGCTGTATTCTCTGTTTCCTTCATTCTTTTTGGTTTGATGAATTTGACACATTTCTACATTTATAATACAGGGATACGATACTTCTTCGGCAGTGGTGTCTGTAGTTTTTACATCCAACAAGCAGGACAACGATGAAGAAAAGACTCAGAGACACAAAACAAAACCAACAGAAAAGGGTAAAGGACGAAAAAACAGCATTTCACATAATAAAAGTGAATAACCAAACACCGTCAACACCATAGGCCAACAGCGGTGCATGGGAGGCAAAGGAGCAGAATCAAATATTAACTCTGCAAGTCTTTAAAAGAAAAGCAATTTCATCCTCTGGTGGCCATCTTGTGCAAGTGCAACGTGCCACTGCGGTGTCACAGCCGTGCTTTTCAAGGCAAATGCCAATGAGAATGAGAGTTTTAATTGATTTAATTGATTTAATTGTGTTATTTAATTGTGTTATTTTTTCATCTATCAGAACTGAGTCTGAAGATGTAAACTGAAATAAACTATCCCTCTTAAAGCTTGACTTTTTAATGAAGGATATTAATGGCTTATAATATGGCCTTTAAATTTAATGGTTCCACTTCTTCTCAAATATCCAAGCTACACTGTTCTTTTGCACATATTCATATAACTTGTCATATATTATTAGTTTGTTAATTTAATCTATGCTCAAAATTAGTTTCTCAAGCTTTCAAGATTCATTATCAGGAGGCTTACAGATAGAAAAAAATCAAATTTGGCACTTTAGCGGCTTAGTGAGTCATAAAACTATGCGATCCTTTAGGCTTGATGTTAAACTGATATTTCATATCAAGCTTAGCCAGTATGATCATACATCCTAAAGATGTAGAAGTTAAAGAAGTTTTTGACGCTGCCCAGAAATCCCTCTGTCCTCCTCAGTAGGTCTCACCTTCCTCTTACCTCTGAGTAGGATAAACCAAATTAAACAAGTCTTCACTGAAGCTGCATGTGGTAGTTGTTTGTGAGCCCAAGAGAAGGTAGTGACAGTGTAAACTCTGCCTAAGCGACAGAAGATTTCCCGGTGGGAAACGTTAGGTTTACATTACTCAAGCTTTAGTTTTTCAATCCACATCCACAGGAAGTCAACAGAGGCGCATAAGGTTTGTAGGCTTTGTCAGAAGAGACTCCGGCTGTGGTCATGCTGCCTGTGAGAACAAGGGAAACTAATAAATAATAAAATAACAAATAATAAATAAACTATTCTTATTTTATAATTTACAAAACGTAAATGAAAAAATATAGAATCACTGAAAACAATAATAAAGGCCACATTTTCGTTTATTATTATTATTATTATTATTATTATTATCATGATTGTTGTTATTATTGCTGTTGTCGTGATCATATTTTGGAAAGACACGTGTCCGGGATCCTAGAACCTCGCTGTAAGTTTAAGAACTGAACTGTTTAAGAATTTGTTCCCTTCTAGGACCTGGCGGAAGCCCCCGCTGAACTCCTGCAGGTCACCTCTCTCCCTCTCTCTCTCTCTCTCTCTCTCTCTCCCTCTCTCTCTCTCCCTCTCCCTCTCCCTCTCCACACGCCTCGGCCGCTTCCAGCTCAGCGCTGCGTCTCCATCAGCTGTTCTGGCAGCGCGCAGCAGCGGTGCTGGACCAAGGAAGCTGACCAGGTTTTTTACGCCCCGTTACCCCCAAGGAGTCCATGTAGCCTTACCACTCGACACCAGGGAAAGAAGAAATGAAGATGAGGTACTTTTTGTCTCCGCTTTTTCTGTAGCTTGAACCGAATCGATAAAGTTGTGAGTGTGACTTCTTGCCGCCTCTGCAGGTGCTCTTCGCGGCTGGAGCGCCTCGTCTGCTGCGTTCTCCTTCTCGCCGGCCCGGTGGCATCGCAGTGGCCAGGTAAGGGCGAACACTGGAACATGAAGGTAGTGGCTCTGATGAAGTGCTTATGCTTAACTGCGGTTACATCTGTAACTTTCAGAACATTTTCTAGCTGCCTAGTTTCCTGGAACCGTGCAGTCTGTGCGTTGTTAACGGGCCATGGTGGATAAAGCATGTAATTCATCAGTTTTCTTCACAATAAAGATAGAATGTAGTATAAGGCTGGAGCCTGCTGGAAGTAGTCTGCCTGATTTGGCGCCAGTCTATGGGAATAGTGGAGTCATGGTAACCGGTGACCATTTTGATTTTTGTCTATTTTTTTTTAAGAAGGGAGGATGTGGATTGTTAAAATGGCAAGCTGCTTTATATGTCTCTAAGTTTACACAAAGAATACTAAGAGGTTTCACGAATCAGAACCGCAGTAGGCTAAAGCAGCAGATCCTCATTTATGATGCTTAATTGCCACTGTGTGTTGAGCATGTCTACTCACTGCTGTCTTTGGTGAGGAAGGCTTTCGTTTATTGCTTGTTCTTTGCTGTTGGAAGCTTCTACGACAACCTGTTATGTACCACTTACTGACTGACCGGCATTGCCGCTTCAGAGCTGGATTGACACATTGCTATGTCTCAGTGATACAGCACAACAGTTTGCCTGTTCTCCGAAGGTCAAAGTGGTTCTAGGACTGCTTTTCTCAAGCCCGAAGTCTACAGTAGTTGGAAATGTACAATGTGTCTTTGTTGGTTCTATGTCTTTATACTGTGTCTGACTAGAGACTGCTTTTCCACCTCTGCCTCCTGTTTAATGACCTTCTAACCCAAATGGTACAAGTGGAGTTTCCAACTTGTATCTTTCTATATGTTACAATATCAGTGCGTTTGGACAAGAGACGAAGACAATGGGCCAGTTTTTTGACAAAGAATAGTAATGGTGTTAAAAGGCTATAGGAGCCACTGAATAAAGGAACTCTCTTCTGTTCCTGAATAATTTATCTCTGAACCTCCCTGATGTCCTACATTTAATTTAGTGAACGTATAGTTGGAGAACTGCGTAGCTGTCAGACGATAGGGAGCGGAAACTGATAGGATGTCAATTAATATTTGATTGATGGTGACCGCTAACAGAGAGATAGAGCATTTTGGGAACTTTGATGAACTTTGTATGTCAAATTGACTGCACACTTCTAGTCCTTATCATAGTCTTTTATAACTAACATATCCAATTAATACTAAGCCAGGTTTGATCAAACATTGTTTGAAGGATAAATCATTTGCAACTAGCTCTCAAAAAACATGACATTTTCACAGGAATGCTGTCCTGTCGTTGTGTTTCTGAGCTTACAAGGCCTGCCACTCTGTCTCAGGAGCAGTGCCTTTGGTCGCCTGCGACATGGTTGAATTAGGTCTGATTCATTCCCAGTCTCTGGCTGGGTCAGGAATCCCTATTGTCATGTGATCTTTGACATGCACCCAGCGTGGTTTTGCCTGAAGGGAAGAGGACAGAACTGGGGGAGGGGAACGGCTGTAAAGGGACACCCTACCGTGCCATTTAATGGATGAATTAGATGCCACATTAAAAATCACAGCTGGCTTGAGGCTTTCTCCTTTTCAGAGCAGAGACCTGTAGGCCAGAGGGACAGGAAAGCCATTTGAAACATTTGAAAAAATGGTAAAGGTAGGCATTGTAATAGGTAGGGCTAAACAGTTTATATTTTTTATTCTGATACACACACACATATATATATATATATATATATATATATATATATATATATATATATATATATATATATATATATATATATATATATATATATATATATATATATACATATGTTCTGGTTAGGCGGGGCAAATGAATGATGGAGAGATGATGGAGATGATAGAAGATAGATGGAGGGTAAGGTCCTTGACTGAGTTCAAACCTGACACATTGTAGTGACATTTGCATTATGTGCGTTTTCCTTCATTGCCAACAAAATTCATAACTACCTATGCTCTATTTTTAATCTTGGGCATACCAGGGCTGGCTACCAAGTGGTAGCTAGTGCATAGCAGCATTTTATTTACTAACCACAAAGCTAATTCAGGTCTACATTTGGTAGCTGGAATTGATTAAAGATCCTTAATATCCATCCCATCAGAGAATATATCAGTGACATCCCTCTCTACAGCATATATTTGTAAGTATATACAAATGAAAGGATATTTAAGATCATTTCCCAAAATATATAAACACAAAATCATCAAATGTATATCAATTTACTACAGATACAACAATTTCTCAAGACATGATTCTGCACTGAAGCCCTGAAAAAAAAAAAGCTGAAGCCCTTAAAAAAAACAGTAGTCTTAAAATCCAGACTTTATAGACACTAATATGTAAAAGCTACCACTTCAAGAATAAAAGTCTGTTTCTCTGTGGCGAAGAGCTATTGGACTGGTACATCTGTTAAGATCTAACATGAAATAAATGGACCAACTGTGAAGAGATTCTGTTTACTCAGTGGACCTTATGATGTCTACTCCCTTTTCTAGTCACTAAACCTACTTATTCACTATTGCCCTATTAAGAGGCTCCTCCTATCAAAGTTTTGATTTCTCATATTGTATCAGCCACCTGCATTTAGAAAAGCCATTAAACCCCTGCTACACAGATGGCTTATATCTTTGACTGTGGCGGTAGCTTTGTTTGTGACTTTCAGTGTAATCTTATGTGTATGTGTGAGTTTGTGGAATGGGGGTAATTTAAAATGTTAAGTGGATGTCTGGAAATCTAACAAAGGCTCCTTTTTTCTGCAATTTCAAAAACTTGGCAAAAGGGATTGACACTTCCTTTATGCATTTATAATCTTGCAGGTGCCACTTTGACCACGGTCTTTTGCCCATCAATCACAAAAAAATAAGACAGATAAAAGATCAATGCTGAAAATATCACTCGCAAGACTCAGATGCTTCAGTAATAAACTGAACTGCCTTTTAAAATGACATTTGTTGCTTTGTTGTAAAATATTTGAAATTCCTGTTTTTTATGCCTCAGCGCCAGCGACAGCCATGTCTGGGGGCATTTAGTTTAGGGGTTGTCCATCCATCCATCCATCTGTCCATCCGTCCATCCGTCCATCCCTTTCTCATGAATTTGATACCTCAAGAATGCCTTGGAAGAATTTCTTCAAATTTGGAAATTGGACTCAAGGATGAACCAATAAGATTTGGGTGGTCAAAGGTCAAAGGTCAAGGTCACTGTGACCTTTCAAAAAACTTGTTAGGCCATAACTTAAGCATTCATCTCCTAATTATGACAAAATACATGTAATACTTTTTATCAAATTCTTCAGAGTCTTCAGTACCTAAAGTATATGTGCCAGGACAGACATGGATGTAAACTACATCTTCACTGGTTGGTGGAGGCATACAACAGTGAGGTGGTAATCCTAGTTTGTTTCATAAAGATGGTAAAATATTTTTTTGCATATATTTTCTTATTTGTATTTCTGTATTTTGTATCCCGTGACATGGAGATCAGATTTTATCATTTAGACAATAGAATTTTGTTAGTATTGCCATGTGTAAAGAAATGGACTCACAGGCTTTGCTCAGTATTTCTGTATTTGTGATCCCCACAATCTTTTCAGGACAGAGCAGCCTTTGAATGCTGCTGACAGCTGTTAACTGTATTTTCATTTGCTCCCACCACTCAGTGTTTCAGGTGCGCTTGGCTCTTCTCTCATGCTGTCCCTGATGTCAAAATGCTGGGTTGACAGAGGCAAAATACAGAGGGACACCATAATTACTGCTTAAGTTCCAAGAGAAGAGGATTTGTAGGGCCACTTGCTCTGTACACCCAACTATCTCCACCACTAATGGCACACTGAGTGCTTCTTTCCTGTTTACGGTGAAACCCTCACTTATTTGCTTGTCTTTCCCAGCCATAATCTAGGTAGGGGTTAGTTGAAGGCGTGAAGCCCTACTCTGCAAATAACAGGACTCTAGAGTATATACAGGTTTTGTTTTATAGAATTCAGCATAGAGCAAAATGGAAAGGCATACATACCAACACTTTCAAAAGTAAAACTGAGCCTTATCCAACTAGTTATGTATACTTAAAGATAGTTAAGAAATGTATTTGCTTTAGAAAAACATTTCTCAACGTTTGGACATGAATTGTGATTACATAATACTTGCAGATATACTTCCAGACATCATAACACAAAAGAGAAATACAGTAAGTGCTATACCTAGAGAGTTACTGTTTCTTCATGTACAGATTTTGTTGTAGGACTACAGCATTTTAAAGTAAGCTACTGAGCTCTATCATGTAGCAACAACAAAAAACTAGGATGAAATCTGTCCTGGGTGAACAAACAGTGAACTGTTGCAGTTGTGTGCTGTAATGCTGTTATAGACCTGTTTACCACTCAGACTACCCTGGCTAAAGGGATTCAGCCTCTTTAGAAACCATGACATTTGAATCCTGACTTACTTTTACTCTATGTGGTCAGTTTTTCAGCACTGTAGGCTGTAGCCTGGGTGAACACTGGTTTCCATGGCCACCAGGTGCAGATTTTTCCACCACAAAGCCATATTTGGCCGTAGCAAAGGAAACCAGATCTGTCTACCTGGCACTTTGTCCCAGTCTACAGCTTTAGGGAGTGTTCACTTGTCCTTACTGACAGCCTGCTGAACACAGGGAGGCTTGAAACTAGAGACCCCCTCCACCCATTTACATTCTCTTGGCCTACGAAATCTATACCATCGGTTTTTCACTCTCCATGAACTAGGACTAGTTTAGAGTGACCAAGGCTATGTAGACTGCTTCATGTCTACAGTTGTGATGTACCTGACATTAGTTTAAGGGAACCTTGCAGATTCAAACCTGAAATAAGCATATTTTAACTGTCAGATGTGAATGCTGTTAATATAAGCCCCAGCTACCACCCAATGCGTTTTTTTAATGAATGAATAGACCATTCAGAATTTTCGTGAGGCCCCTCTCGGGAATGTCATTGTGTGTTTCGAACCTCACTTGCTGTTATATTCCTCTTTTTGCTCTCCATGTCTTCTTATCTTTCGATTGACTCTCATGATGTGCAGGCCGCTTTTCAAGGCATCCTTGAATTCCACTCATTCACCCGTCCTTCAAGAGCTGCCATGTCTGTAGGCACTTCTCTTTTTTACCCCCTCACAAATCTCACACCATGGGGGTGTGAACTGAGAAGAATCCCATGGGATGGGGAGATTACCATCAAGCCTAGAGCTCCTATGACAAAAGAGGGATTTGCTGAGTCCTGTACCTCCGTCCTCTACTTTCCAGTGGTCTTGCTGGAAATAGGACTATGGGTGAGATATTGGATTCAGTGACATGGCCTGTCTTCACTGTACCTATCAGAAACTGAGAGGTGGACTTTTTACGTGTGAAGAAATAAAGTAAGGAACCACAGTTTGTTTTAATCTGTTGGGCTTGCCAGTGTTTTTATTGGGTCTGTTTGCACTGAAGTCCATCATGTCACCGACCTCTCTCTGCATTGGAGAGAACCTAGGCAAGAGGTCCTATTATCCACTTTTATGTGTACATCATTGCTTGATGGTATAGCGAGACAGAAGAATTCTCTTGTTGGATGTACTGAGCCAGGATTTTTACAAAGCAAATGCCTCGGTTGCTCATAACTTGGAAGCTACTAATTGTTGTGTGAATGCATGAGCTTACAGACAATAAAGGGTGCCCTCTATTCAGTTGGTGGTTGTTATGGGCCAGGTGGCACAGTGCCATCCATTGAGAGGTTTGAGAGGAGCAACATAGGCCAAACATTGGGATGTTAAATATTTAGAGGTACAGTGAAAGATTTGGCATAATGAGTCTGGAATGGTTGCAGTCAAAATCCCTTCCTCTTTGGCCACTTGACTGGCTGAAACATCCTTTGAAACTCAGTTACAGCCATGTTCAGTATAACCATGTGGTTTCACAGCTCCAGTTTATAACCTTATTATTTGGTCTTGGTGATAGACTTGGCTGTGTAAAGTCTTTGTAACCTTGGGTTTCCTTTTTTGTGTCTGCCCCAGTTAAAATCAGAACAGAAGGTAAGAATGCAAGAGAATACTTGTGCTCACTGCAAAATGATTAAAGGTATCAGTTTCTGTCCAGGCTAGACTATGCTGTAGTTGACTGATTTCTTCTCACATGGGCACATTTTGATGTGTTCTGTTCTCTCTAAACTAACAAGGTGTGGGTTTCAGCCACCTTTTCAAGTAGTTGTCTCAAGCATGTCTGTAGGAACAAACTAATAATCAATACAGCTGTCCACACAGGCTGCATAATGAAGTGCACTTCAGTCATACTCTATACACATACAGTTAGGTCCTTAAGTATAAGACACAACTTATGCAATTTCACCTCTGTACACAACCACAATGGATTTGAAATGAAGTTTTAAGTTTTATTTCAAGGGAGTTTAAAAAAAAAAATTACATTTAGGAATTACAGCTATTTTTATACATAGTCCCTCAATTTCAGAGTTCAAAAATAATTGGACAATTTGCAAATGATCAATTCCATGGACAGGTTTCACCTGTTTCCTCCTTTTTCCATGACAAATGAAGCAGATAAAAGTTCTGGAGCTGATTCCAAGTTTTCAATTTGCATTAGCTAGCTGTTCATGGGAACTCTCAATATGCAGTCCAGACAAATGTTGATGCGAATGAAGGAGGCCATCATTATGCTTAAAAAACAAAACTAACATATCAGACAGATGCAGAAAAAAATCACCAATCTGGTACATTCTTAAAACGAAGAAATGCACTGGTGAGCTCAGCAACACCAAAAGTCCTGGAAGACCACAGAGGATGACTAAAGTGGATAATCACAGAATTCTTTCCTTGGTGAAGAAAAAACCCTTCACAACATCTAGTCAGGTTAAGAAACTCCTCAGGAGGTAGCTGTATCATGAATGTAAAAACAGAGGCTTTACCACAAGGTGTAAACCACTGGTCACACTCAAGAACAGAAAGACCAGATTAGACTTTGCCAGAAAAAATCTAAAAAATCCTGAACAGCTCTGGGACAAGATTCTTTGGATAGATGAGACCTAGATTAACTTGAACAGAAGAGTATGGAGAAGGAAAGGAACAGCTCATGATCCAAAGCCACCACATCATCTGTCAGTCATGGTGGAGCAGTGTTATGTCATGGACATTTGTGGCTGCCAATGGAACTGGGTCACTGGTGTTTATTGATGATGTGACTGTTGATATAAGCAGCAGGATGAATTCTGAAGTGTACAGGGCTATACACTCTGCTCGGATTCAGCCAAATGCCGCAAAACTGATAGGACATTGCTTAACACTACAGATGGGTATTCATCTACACCTCATTCACATCTTGATTCATTCATTTCAAATCCATTGTGGTTGTGTACAGAGGTAAATTGCATAAGTTTTTTTTCTCTGTCTGAATATTTATGGACCTAACTGTAACTGCATTTCAGCGTTTGTGTGCTTCCTGAGCAGCAGCCATAATCTCAAGGCCAAAGTTCAAAGAACTAGTGACAAAAAAAATCAAATGAATCATGAAGCCTCTTATTGTCTAAAATCTCCTCCTGTCATCTCACCTCACATTGCCTTACCTTGCCTCACCTCACCTCACCTAACCTTGCCTCATGATCCAACCATACCTGGTGGTCCACTCCTGGCCTTGTCTGTCAGGGCCCCTGCACAGGCACATGCTCACCTTGGGTCTTAATGGGTTTTGTGCTCGTTTTCACTCAGTCCCTTTTTATCTCTTTCTGCTTGAGAAAAACATGATAAGGTCACTACACTGTAAGTGCCTTAGGTTGAGAATAACTGTAGATTTCTGTTCTGAACATACCATACATAAATCAGATCAGAGGAAGAAGGAGGAAAAGAAATTCCCTAACCTCAGTTTATATTTTGATCTTTATCTAAGTCATTTGTGTGTGCACTCTGCTCTTAAGATTAATGTTTTCTGTTGTTTGTCTGCAGAGCTAGCAAAACATTGTCCAAGTTTATTTTGGACGAGAGACATGATATAGATACAGATATGATTATTCTGTCCTACCTATTATGGTGGGTATCATTTTTGAAATACCTCCCTTAATTCAATAAATTCCATTTTTAAGTCATACATCTCTGTTGTGGGGTCGAAATATTTTTCAGGTGGTTCATTAAGTTCATTTGTTTTGTATCAGGTTGGTGCACCAGCTCACCAAAGCCCCATCACGTGGATTTTAACATGCCTTTGCGAGGCTTAAGCTGAAACAGAGGAAAACTATGACCTGTGGGCTTTTTCTGCTAAAGAACCCATCGGGGGGAACAAAGAACGCTGGCACCCTGGACTGTAGTCTGGCCTGTACTAATTGAGGGCCCTAATATTGTCATGTCGATGAAAGCCCTCTTTGTCCCACTTACTGCTCTTCATCTACTGTATCTCCCAGGCCTCTGATACAGTCATAGGCTTAACGTCATTCCCCTCTAGCCATTGTCTCCATTCATTACAGGGGATTAAAATGTTAGTTGAAGGTGAAGCACAAGTTGCTCACCATTAATCACTGATGATTTTTTGTCACATAAGCTAAAAGTTTGTCCCCCTGTAAAAACCAACTTGTAGAGGATGAGACTTCCTTTTGGTGAATGGAGGGAATCATCTAGGGGAAGGAATGAATTATCTGTGATTGATTGTAAGGGGTGATTGATGGTAAGGGGTGCAAAATGGCTCAAGGTTCTTAGGTGTGAGCTTCTCTCAAATATGGTGACAGTTTTGAGCACCAATTGAACCAACTTAGTGATATGTCCACTTAAATACATTTACATAAATAATTTTCAGATCCAGGGTAGATAATTGGGGTCAGACTGCTGATGTAAAGGGTTTTGGCATATGAGTTCCTCCAGTGCAAAGAGGAGGGTTTTTTACAAAAATGAAGAATTTTATCTCCCTTTCATGGTTGAATTTACTGTCAAAGTGTTGATCTGCATTGACACGTTCTTCAAGTGCTTGGCAAAATTGAAACTCAACGTCTGAGTGGGGCCTAGCAGGTTCAAGTAACCAGCAAAAGGACAAAGAGATGGGACTGGCCATCGGACTGATCTATCAGGCAGCTCCTAACACAACCTAGCTAGTGCAGAAATGAGATCTGCCTGCACATTCTTTCCAAACGAAGCCCACGTTTTCAGTGGAGGATTTCATTTACATATGGACGGGAAAAACAACAGCAATGGATTGAAATTCAGTTTTGGCTTATGCTGCCTGTCGACTGTGCATATGCATTTGCATCTTTGCCAGCATTTTAGCTGATTTGTAAATCTTAGCCCTGTCTAGGCAAGTTGAATTTGTGTTTTCATGGTGAATGTGAAGATATGAATGTGAGGACATTTTCACTGAACTATCACTTAACAATTAGAGTTATAATTGATTATTATAACAGGTCAAACCATTTAAAATCTTCATCAGACCCTGATGAAATACTGTATAAGATAAAAGTCAGCATAAAGTACTGTCTACTTTTTCCTTATTTTTGATATAGTTGCTTGAGTGATTCGGTGTCTAGGCACATATCTGGACGTGGGCATTACAATTTGTAGTCAATGATCCATACTACGACCTAAGAGGTTTGATGTTTGAGTCCACAAGTAACCTATTACAGCCGACAGGTTACTTTGTTTCTGAGCAGCGTAACAGTAACCAGGCTTATTCATTGTGTAATGTAATAGCTTTTTCTGTGTTGAAACATTGCATGGAGGTTGTTAGATAGTCAGTCAATAAATTGTCCTGTGTAACGGGCAGGAGAATCTGAAGAATGCTGATAGCCTGGGAAATTCGTCAGTGGACAGTCTACACTCCGGAGAGGTGGGCCTCTATTTTATTAGATATGAGCATGTCTTGGAATGTGACCATAATGTACCTTTTGACTCATAGAACCAACAAGCATTAGCGAGTTGTTGAGTCTGCAAGTCTTTTGAGTTGCTTAGTCTTAAAATACTGTAAGAATACTGGTTTATTTCCGTTCCGTTTGTTTCTATGTCATTATTTAAGCTGTTACATTTTTGCTCTTATGTCTGATCAATTGTTGCTACACTGTTTTCAAAGTAAGATATACTGTAGAAGATAAGCATCTCTAACGACCACTTTTTTGTTTGCTACTGCTACTGTCCATAGCAGATAATTGTTTTCAGAAAGCAGGTGCATTTGGTGATAAAATAATAGCAACTAAACACTTTCTGCCATTGCTTCACATTACAGACCCTCACCCAAATATGTCTGATTATGGTGTCTACTGTGATACCAAGGTGCCAGCGTAATGTAAACTCATTTTCCAGTGAGTCCACTGTCAAGGTGTAAATTAGACTTAGCAGCATGTATTCTGAAAGACCATTAGAAATTGAGAGCAAGGCTTCCCAGTTGCCTGGGGAGACTTGGCTTGGGTTTTCTTTGATTTTAATTTGAGGTTGAAAAGTTGATCAGAATCATCCTTTTTTTTAATTGCTCTGCATTCGTTGAATAATTCTGTTAACTAATTAAATTCAGCAGCAAGCACTCATTATAATGTAATTAGGGAGAAAACCTGCAACACTCATTAAATCAGCTGACGGTTTCTTCACTTGTCTGGCAAATGTCAGACATGGGCAGTTTCCAAATCTGCCAACATATCAACTTACACATTTTTGACCTTTCTTGGATCTTGGAAAACCGCCACCAGGTTACTGTTGTGACAAACAATTAAATCTGGAAAGGCTAACTAATTATATGTCAATATTTATCTGTGTAGTGTATGATCAAGATGTGTAATATTTTAAATGCATTATGGTTT
The DNA here is from genome assembly GCA_016859345.1 of Istiophorus platypterus. Classification (NCBI taxonomy): domain Eukaryota; kingdom Metazoa; phylum Chordata; class Actinopteri; order Istiophoriformes; family Istiophoridae; genus Istiophorus; species Istiophorus platypterus. The sequence goes on from CM029122.1 coordinate 21,960,429, forward strand.
AAATTATTTATTAGCATCCCTCCTATAGCTTAAAGTGATTAGAGAAATACCATATTATTGCTTTTACTAAGACCTAAGGCTACCCGAACAGAAACTAGAATTTGTCTTCACCTCTTTCTTGCCAGTTTGTTCTTGGTAGTTTTCTGTTTGAGCAAAATGGACTATAAAGCGTCTGTGAAAATGGGTCAAGTGGGCAGATTAGAGAGCTCAAGCACACAGTGTTTGAACCCAGCGGTCTGTGGTTTAGACTCATGTAGTTTAGAGGTTAATCTTATGGTAGCAGTTTATGGTTAGACTGTGTGCATTTTCTTCCCCTTTCCACTTGTGCAGAAAAATCATATACCTCTCCCATCTTATATTACAATTGAGGCTGGTCTTGGAAAAGCCGTCTTTCTTCTTGTTGTTTTAGTTGCTGAATCTGACATGCCCTTGCAAATTCACTGTGACATAATCAAGACTTTCAAGTATTAGGTACATGTAGTCAGAAAAGAATCAGCGTTTTATCTCACTGAATACAGTCTGACAGCTCAAACTGAGTAATGGAAGCAGTGTATTACTTGAGGTGTAATCTCTAGGCAAAAAAGTTTAATGGCTAAAACTAGATAATTAAGTAAGTATTTTGATCCACTTCTAACTTGATAGAACAATAGACAAGATGAAGTTATTCATGTTCTCCTTAGCTTTAGAAAACATAAATACAACATATCACTCATTTTGTTTGTTCAAGTTTGGAAAAGATGTTTCAGTGTTAGCATTTTAGCGTCAGTTTTGTGGAACACATACTCCCTCAGTCTTTTTACAGGCTTCAACTTGTTCACAGCTTTAAAAAAAGCCACTAAAAGACTTCTATATATGCTGAATTGCTTTGCTGTTTGAGGAGGGCAACTGTATGTTTTTGAAGACTCCCTCCAGCTGCAACTTTATGTGATGGACATGCTCATATAGTTTCCCAATATTGTAATTTATGTTTTTATTTCTTGCTATCATGACAGTTAATGTGTGTAAATGCCATTTTACTGACAAGGAACCTGGTGAAATTTTTACCTTGTGTTTGAGAGTCCATTTACTGTTAAGTTACAGAATGTGATGGGGAGTGCCCTGTTGTAACACTGCATTGATGGATGGGTTTTTACCCCAAATACAATCACAGTATGCTTACCCTAAGGCCATGTCAAACCTCTTACTTCCCCACCCTCCAAAACCCAAGTCTTGCCTTAGGCGCCTGAGTACGTCTCAGACCCGGACAAAAAAAAGTGGACTGGTGAGGTGTGCCTGTGTGGGGGGTGGGGGTCTTGTTTTAAGAGGCTGGCCACTTTCCAGACTTCAATAAATCACTGGAAATCCACAATGGGGTGAAAAGTACACTGGCAACAAATTACTCCTTGATAAACTCAGTGGAGGGCTGAACTGATGGCAGACAATTTTTCAAAGGACAGGGTAAGGTGGATTTGAGGTGCTGAACAGGTTCAGTGTGTTGTTAATAGTGTTTGAACTGTGTCAGGAGAAAAAGCTTGCAGGATGTGTTGGCTCACATGAACTGTGGATTTGCCTCCACTTCCTGCTCTTTACCTTTTATGCGCCTTTTTCGTACTGCTAACACTCAGGTATTTGGACACATTCCGGCCATGCATGCTGTCGCTCAGCCTATACAGCCAAGCAGCGCTATTGGGTTACTGCAGCGTTACCTGATAGGTCTGATCCGGGCTCAAAAGCAACAAAGTTGTAAGATTGGATTCATTATTAGGACGAGAAGGCAGAAAAGTCGGCACCTCTTACCTTTTGCAGGTTAAGACGGCACGGCCAAAGCTGCACACCCAATGTACCTGCAAATTAAATGCTTAAATTGTTATTTCAGTGAAGCCAGAGTGATGATTAGAGATATGATCGCCTTCCAAATAAAAACACAAAAGATGAAAGTTGGTGGCGGCTTTGGCAGAGGGGGTAGAGCAGGTTGTCCACTAATTGGAAGGTCAGTGGTTCAATTCCTGGCTCCTCCTGTCTGCATGTCAAAGTGGCCATGGGCAAGATACTGATCCCCAAGTTGCTCCCAATGTATCAGAGGCGTGTGCATGATGGAAAAAAGAAAACTTTTTGTTTAGGAATAGTGCTGCATGAATGTGTGTGAATAGATGAATGTCACTCGTAGTCTGAAGTGCTTTGAGTGGTCGACATGACTTCAAAAGTGCTTTTTAAGTGCCACCCACTGATGGTGTAAGACATCATATATGTGAATAGAAGCCAAGAGTCCTCCCAAGGGTTATTAAATGTTTATGAACGCTCATTATACTAACAAACCATGACTAATAGTTTCCTGGACTTTTATGTAGATCAGAAATTGTTTTTTTTTTCTATTGAAGTAGATAGTTCTAGCAATTTATTCTCATCTAGCACTTGGTAATAAATGCTTCGCTTGAATCAAAGAAAAAAGTGAAACATAAAAATGTACCTCTAGCCTGCTGCTTTATAAAGCAGTTGTGAAAATCTATAAAATCTTTTATATTATTGAGGTTTATCCCATCTGTGACTTTTTTGAATTGGGCCTTTCAGTGTCCTTGCTATAAAAACTTCTAGCTGCTGTGAAATACTTCTGTAGTTTTTGTATTGTTTTTGTATTTATTCGCAGTTGGATGGTGCTTTGTTTGTAAGAAAGAAGAAAAAGAAGCCACACACGTACACACCGTCCACCATCTCCTCCTTCCAACTGGAGTTCACCTTCCTCTGCTGTCAGAAATGCCATGGAGCTAAGCCTCGTGTGTGTAGTCGCAAATTTCGGTGTGAGTGTTTGTTGGGTTAAGGATTTCTGTCACCCACAACAAAATGGTCCCTTACCAATCCTCCCTCACCCCATCCCTAACTCCTGACTGCATTTTATTTCTGCTCCCTGTCTAAGTCTGACACACACACACACACACACACACACACACACACACACACACACACACACACAGTGAAGTCTCCTTGGTGAATAGTCACAGCCTCTAGGGAATGCTTCAGAGCAGACAATAGCCATGTATCCTTACTTAACGTCTCCCACCATCCAACACTATGGGACTCTGAGATCTTGTCTGTGCTGCCCCTCTGTTCAAAGTGCCCAGTCTGACTTTTTTCCTCTTGTGACACAGATCTGAATGACTAAGTAGATCTGCGCTGCAGATTTTCAAACTTCCAAAGGTTGCTGTTGCTAATTCAGAAACACCTCTGAAATTTCAATCTGATTTGCCTGGATACGTAATCGAAGTAAAGTAGACATGAAACCTAAAAATGACTTGAACTTTAAGAAATAAATGGCAGGCACATTAGTCTTGATTGATGACTTTTCTCATCATATGGTCACTCCTGAGTTGAACTTGTCTTTTAGCTCATATTGGTATCAGATTTTAGAAAAACAAGACCCTCCGAAAGTCTGCAACCATGCTAGCAGCTCTGTGAGGCTGTACTTGGACAGTGTGGCTTCGAGCTAAATGTTAAAGGCTGCATGTTAATAACTTGCTAACCTGCAATGACAATGCTGACAAACTGATGTTTAGCAGGTATTATATTTACCATCTTCATAATGTTAGTTAAATTGGTGGCATGATAAAAGCTGCCAATTACTAATTGATGTTGCAGATATTTGGTCCGAAACCAAAGTATTGGAGAAATGGAAAGTTTAACCTGATAATGGTGCTAGAGATAAGTCAGGGGTTCCCCTAAGTGTAGTTCATCCTGAAGGGGACATGAATGTCTGTACCAAAATTCGAGGGAATCCCTGCCAGTAGTTGTTGAGCTATTTCAGCTAAAACCACAAATGTGAACCAAATGGTGAAGCAGGAGATTAAGGCTGTGGATCCCTGAAGTCATTAGGACTCGTCCTTTCGGCACCATGGACCTCTGTGCCTTTTATGGCAACTACAAATAGAAGAAATGAAAGCTGATATAGTAGAAAAACAAAATGGGATAATACAGTTGCAATTATTAGCAGTTACAGTGCACGATGTACCCGAGGTACAGGCCATTGTGCGCCTTGTAAAGGGACAGTACAGGGTAGTATCGGTGGCAGTTTTCTTGCTATGGTGGCGACTGCTGAATGTGTCTGAGAGTCACAGAATGTTTTAGTTGTTCCACTCTGTACTTGTGGGTCTGTGTTTGCATACTTAGTTCTGTCAAATCTTTGATGTCTGGGGATGAAAGGATGCAGGCTTCCCATTTTGTCTGTCGTCTATAAGGGCAGCCTGTGTGAGTTTAATTGTCCTCCACACCCCTTGAACCTTGTATTTTTTCTTAGGACCAGGTCATAAAAGTTGACTTGCAAGGGACAGAAAGGGTCAAGTAAAGAGAGCAGGTATTCAGATGGCCAGACATGTATGCCCCACCCAGACTTTAAAAGGTGTGTTGTAGCACTGCGTCTAGAGGACACAAACTTTTAGTACTCTTCCTGGTTTTTCACTGTGGCCTTGTAAGTTTTTGGAGATGTCTGATTTGTTTTTTCCAGTTTTTACAAGTTTTAATGTGTATTTAGTGTCCTTGAATCATGTATTTCAAGTTATATATCTCCATTTCAAGAAGAGGATTGGGTAAAAAAACTTATGTTTCCTTTTTTTGATACAGAGTAAAATGTGTCTCAGGCAAGAAGTATCGTAAACTGTAAAGTACTGAAAGTTGGAATTGGATGCATGGTCAAATATCCTGACTTAAATTTTTCCTATTTTTTAAATAAATTGCTTAAGACCAATTTGAGAAGTTTGGTTCCTTTTGTGAAAAAGATCAAGTTTAAAGTGAGATGAGATGATGATAAGCCTCTCTAAGTTCTTCCAGAAACAATAGCTTCAATTTGTCAGTAAAAAGGGTATAGATCTGTGGATGCCTTTTTCACACAAGGAATCACTTTTACAAGTGAGGTAAATGAACAATTTTTTATAGTGCAATCATTTTTCTATAATTATATTTGGAACATTGAACCACAACTGTGACAAGGAGAAGACATGGTTGCTAGTCTTGTGGTGCAATGTGCGGTACAAAATCGGTATGTTTATCTACATTGCAGAGTATTTACACAGTGACACATCTTTTACTTTGTTGGCTTTTGTACTTGAGTGCATTTGATTTGAAATGGACTAGTATTAATTAGATTGAAGTCCTAACTCTCTCTGAATTTAAGTGTGCCTTCATCCACATAAACTGGGAACTGTACTGGGAAATGTGCCCCATTTCACTCACAGCCTCCCAGTTTTATGGGGCTGAAATTAATGAATTAATGAAGTCAGCACATTCAGTCACTTGGTTGCAAAGACAAACCAGGTTCTCTAGTGATGTTCATCCATGCCTGGACTGCAGTCAGCTTCACGTCTTGTCAAAATGAGTCTTGCTCTCCATTCGACCTTAAATCAAAAAGGAAAAAAGGAAAATAAATAAAGCACATGCAGAGTGGAACTGAAGGCAGGGGACTGACCTTTGTCAGTTATAAAAAGACCCCAAAAAGTTTTCTGGTGTGTATTTTTAGGATTTTTGTCCTGTTAAATTTTCCTAAAATTGGAGAACTCTGAACAAAAATGGCTACACGTCCTGCACTGTTCACCCAATATGATGTGAGCACCCTGAAACACCCACAAAGCTGAAAGTCTGCACTTACACCAAAACAATAAAAAATACATCAGTGCACTTTAAATAACACCTAACATATATTATATGATAATAAGTCATGCTGCTTTTTTTTTTATTATTTTTTCTTTTCATATATGCATATGGTCACTTCTGGCACATTTGAGAAAGTTTGAAAATCTAATGTTAATTCAGACAACCATAACATATCCTCTTTATCAGCACTGAAAAAAAATATTCTGAAGGCATCTGTTTTAAATGAGAGACATGACTAATGCAAAGAAAAGATGGAGTTCCTCCTTGTACATCTGTTCAAATGATCGAGGCCCACAGTTATCCAGTTGCTGTATTATATGTCTCGAAGATCATAAATTCTGCCAAAACCTCTGCCTTTCTGTCTCTCTCCTCCTACACTGTCAGCTGTATTTTTGCTAAAGCTTCATGAAAGCACTTCGGATGTGAAGTAAATCAAATGTGGTTCAAAAACACCTCCATCTTTTCCCTCTCCCAAATCCCTTAGCAGTCATTTATACATGCTTTACCAGTTACTGATACTTGATTCTGCGACTCTCCCGTTTTTTCTTCTTAAATGAGATGGGAGGTGTTTGCAGTGACTAGTGTTGCCTTCTGATACTCTCATCTAAGGTCAAATATGTTACACATTTTAAGATGAAGTGTGGTAAAAAAAAAAAAAATCTCAGTTTATGACTGTAACAATGTAAATGTACCATTACTGCTATTTATGTCAAATAAATATGTTTTTTTCTGACCAACAATTGAACTGAATCAGACTCCTGTTTCCAAGAGGCTGTAGGTGGTAGAGAACCGCCCTCTCTTACTGACCACACAAAACCAGAGCCCCAGGGTGATGCGCTTTGGTGTGTCTGCCTGCCATTCCCCTTTCACATGCAGTATTTTGGTATTGCAAAGCCTGAAACAACATGATTGGAATGCCTTTTTTCCTCTTTTGTCCCCTTTTTTGTAGAGAGGCTCTTTTGTTCTAATAGGATAATTTAAGTAGGAATGTTTTTACTTGGGCCTTTGAGTTGGGGGTGGGGGGCAGTTCAGGGATGGAAGTGAAGATTAAAGAGATGGACACTGCAGAAAGAGCTTTGTTGGTTAGAGATGATCTTTGTCTCAGTTTGTTGTTTGATACAGACCAGTACCTGCTGCTTTATTCCTTTTTTCTTTCATCAAAATCACAGAATTAGATCCTTTTTCTTGAATGGTTACACAGCATCTAAACAGCACTGTCCTCTTGGTATCACATCTTTCTGAGTTGAAGTGAGTTTATTCTCAGTGGACACACTCACTTCAACTCACTGCTCACGCTTACTGTTAAAACGATCACTCCACCAGTTTAACACAATAGGTCAATTTTCTTTAGTTATGGTTAGTACTCATTAACTTGGAAAAAAAATTTTGCAAAAATAACCCTGATGATGAAGAGTAAAACATCCTGAGACTACTTGTTGGACATGGATTTTGGTAAATGAGGGCATTTATCAGATTCTATGGAAATTAGATATCAGATTGTCAGATTATGTCAGAGTATGATTATGAAAAATAAATATTTTTGAATTTTGACCCATTCTAGGGCCAAAAAGTAAGGGTATCTCAGAGCAGCCTCTGCAGCTTAGATTTGACGAATCTTTTTTAATCCATCTCCTATGATAATGTAATATAATAATAAATTGTGGGAGTACTCATTTAAACACCACTTCACAAGTAATACTGTCATTTCCCCTTAGCTTTAGTCAAATGTTGAAAGATATTCAAAAGTAGAGGGTGTAAATGCTTAACTGTTAAATGTAGTGTTGATTTCCTTTTAAACCAGGAGTCCACAGTGTTGCATTGTTTCTGAATTCGTTCTGTCTACTGGCTTGAATGGTGCATGATTAAGGGAAGGGAGTCCTAAATGTGACTGAAGGAAAGTTAAGGTAGTTGAAAGTTAAGGTAGTTGAAAGAATGTACCACAAACCAGAGAAACAAAAGTAGGGAATGCTTGAAATCTCTGACAATATCATTAAGAAAAAAAGTATTTAATTACAATTAGGAAGATACAAATCAGAGTAATGATTCTTACCCACCACTGAAGTTTTGAACTGTTAGTGCACTAGTGCACGAGTCCAATGCTCTGGAGGTGTTTAGAGCACATGTACTGTAGCTGTTGTCCTCATCTATTACCATGGTTTCTTGTGGCTTGGGGTTTAATGCTGTATTCTGATAATGAGTCAGCAGTATTCTAGGGTTTGATTACCACTGCCTTTGCATGCTTGTATTGTCTTGTCTTGAATGAAGGCTTTCATCTGCAAACAGTTTCTTTGCTTACAGTGGATTATGGAGATGAAGTTCTACTAAGATGCAAAACCACAGAATTTCCTCTGTTTTATCCCAGCTCTTCCTCCACAACTTGCTCTTTAGATCACATCTGCTGAACTAAGAAAACGGTTCCCTTTGAAATACCTTTTTTGGAGAATTTTGTTACGTGCATTGGCCATGCCTGTGAATATGTATGGGGAAGGTTTTCTGCGCCTCAGGGCTCTGTGCTGAACACTTTGCCAATGCATATGTTTCTGAAATATTCCCCTAAAGAAAGTTAGTCATAAGGTGAGCATAACCCCAGTTTGGGACTCTCATGTAGCATTACATTTGAAGGTGGTTTAACAACACTTAAGGCTGCTCTGGAGGTCTTTCCAGAATCCAGATGGTTAGAAGAGTGTTGAAGAAAATACCTCCAGTACAGGGGTCAGTGTTGGTACTTGACTTTCTAGGCTTTTTAAACACCACTTATTCATCTCAAGGAGAAATAGATGTTACCACTACAATACTATACATGAGAAGCACAAACTAGGGATAGCAGCGTATAATATTCTATTTTAGGTTGGCAATACTGTTGATTTATTTCAAGGGATGTTCCACCCAAAATCTATCCCTGTAGTGTCAAACACTCAGCTCTTGTAGATTTGTAAGGTTGGTATAAAAAGTTTCATCCTTTATGGAGAATGATAAACTTGAATTCGTTGTTGTAACAGCTGTTTTAAACAGTGACAAAACAATGAAAAACAAAAAAGAAAATCTATCAGAGTATTCTTAGAATCATGACAAACTTTTCATGCAGGGTAAAATTCTCTAATCTGTAACAATAGGTTCTAAAAGGTTTCGCAGCCAAATGGCTGAGAGCACAATCTTCTAAAAATAATCCTGCAGAAGCCTTTTTTAGAAAAGAGCCGTGAAATGGTTTTGCTGTTAGCTTGTTAGCTCGTTAACACACTAACAGTCTGAGAGACTTTTTCCATCCTCCAAATTTTGTAGCTTTTTACCTGTTGGATTAGCAGATTTTACGATTGAGTTATTTAGAGTCTGTCTGATCAGCACCAGACTGATCAGAGTATTCCAGTCTTTGTTAACACAGTATGCTTAGCTAAACAGTGTAATAATGATGTGCCACTGATACAGATGAGGTTTAGATGCATTTTGATTTTTTTTTTCTGCTCATTATTTTACTTAAAGGTCACACAATTGTTACTACTGCCCCTCTTGTTCGTAAGTACTGTAGGTTAAATTAGCAGGCATGTGAAAGCATTGAAATAAAAAAAAAAAAATAGACCAAAATTTTATTACAATAGGATATGGGAATGAAACAATGTGTTTGCCTTGCACTTGTCCTCAAAACCAAAACACAAAAAAGCGTATTTATATATATTTCGTTTTATTTTTTGTATTAGTATACTCAAGGGCACTTAATGCTTGGTCGGCTGACTGAAGCTGCTGGAATTGACTCCCTTTCATTGGCATGGTCACAGAAGAATGCTCCTCTGACAGCCACGGTCCAAGGACCTTTTGATGTTTAAACACATGCTTCATTCATTTTGGGATTAAGGGGCCGAGGAAATGGCCTGGTTGATATTGCTGGAATTGCCCAATGATTTGTGAAGTCCAGTGCTTAATTCCTGCTCCCTTAGCTCCTTTAACTGGGTTGTTTAGTTAGATGCAAATGCACAGTCACACAGACACACCTAAGGACAGACATGTAGTGTACCCAAAAGTGTCCAAACCAGAGGGACTATTCTAGAATTACCACCAGGCTGGTTTCCACTCTTCAAAACAACTGTGCAAAAATCTGCAGTTAAAATTTCACTGGATATAGCGATCAAGAGCCTCTCCAAGAATAAAAACTCTGTCAAGTCTTAAAGCTGAACAGGTGGCACACATAACATGTCTGGTGCATGCACCTTTATGTACATGGCATAAATATTTGTAAAGGTATAAAGGTCTGCAAATCCTACTTGCATGATAGAACGGTCACTGGTGTTATTCCCTGTCTGTAATGGAGATGTCTGGATTTCCCCTCCATCTGTTAGCATGTGGGAGAAATTTCCGATTTACCGCTGCTTATCCTGACTCATGCTCTTTAGCTACAGAGCAGTTTTACTCACTTTGGCATGAGTCAGTGAGCGGAAATAAACATTGTCTGAGACTTTGTGACAGATGTATAATGTTTAATGAGTCCAAAATGTTTTACTTTGATTGTTTTGCAGTATCCATGACACATGTATCAACTTTTAACTTCTTATCCTGAGCTTCACAGATAAAACAGTTTTACTTTGGACTAGAGGTAGTAGTATGACTTTGACTGCATATGTGTGTATACAATATGTTGTGCATAAGATAGTTCTATAGAATACACAAAAGGGCTTGCGGTTTGCACGTGTCAGATGAATATAAATAGCCATAAAGGATGGTTCACAGCCCTGTAAGGAATGAAAAAAGAAACACTCCCCTAAATTCATGTCTCAACACATCACTGTCTCAGTCTGATCTTGGCAAAGTAATGACGGTTGTTTGTACTGAAGCCAAGTTTACCAGCCTGTCAACCATATCTGTTTTATTACATGGATGAGAAACATTCAAGAGGCCACCATTAAAACCAGTCTAAGACTTTCAATATGTGTTACCGGAAATTCTCAAATAATGTGGGCAAGAATTGTTACAAGAGCTAAACATCAAGCCTAATCCCACATAAAAGAGACCCTGGCCACAACCAGATTTTTTTCTTTCTTTAATTTTGTTATAATCTTAATGATATCTTTCACGCTGGTTAAATGCAAAACCAAAGAAACACACACAAGGTCTTATTTTATTAAACTTGGTGGGCACCTTTATTTCTTTTATCTTGCTTAATTTACCTTTAGAAAATCTGGCATCTTGAACAGCCATTTATTTCCAACATTCTTTAAAAATCACATTTCCTGCTACAGTGCTGATTAAAGGCAAAGATGGATGGTAGAAATAGTATACTATACCTCAGGTACTTCTGATTATAACCTAAATGAAATCACTCTTCATCAGAGGCTATATAGGCTGAGTGATATGTTTAAACCATTTTTTTTGTTTGGTTTGTCTTGGTGTTGGTGTTACAGGATCAGGAGTTCCTCTCTGTGTACCATTTCCCTTACTTATCACTATCAACAGAAATTCTCATAACCCACATTTATCCTCCTTTTGCTCATGTGGGAAAGGATAATAGCAAAAACGACCACCACCCATGCAAAAAATAAATATGTACAAGAAAGGGACCTTGCAAGACAAATATTAGCACAGACATGGCACAGTGTAATACATGCAATCTTTTTGAGAGAAAACAAAAAGGTCAAGAGATTCTTAAAAGGATGCCAGTTCTGTTTTCTAATTCCCTGCAGTGACATACAGATGCCTCTCAAAGAAGTATTTGGATAATTTGTTCTTTTCCTTCCCATCCGGTAATGGATCCTAATCCCCAAAGTCAACACTCCCAACCCCGGTCTTCCGATCCCCACAATGTTTCATCCTTGTGGGAAGTGAAAATGACAGCGCTGTCATTACCAGCTGGCCAGCCATTCCCTAAACACAACACTGTAGCTGATCATGTAGCAACAGCAAGGATCCCTCTTTGGTTGGGGATGAGCTAGTTCTGTGAAACCTGAAACTTTTTAGTTTCTGATCTTCAGCAATTAGTTTTATATCTTTTTCTTTTTCTAAATAGTGGTAGGGACAAATCTGCTGCTCAGTTTTGCAGTGTTTTGTCAAGTTGATTTTCATAAATATTGCTTTGCATGGAATCTGACATTTTTAATGAGGTGACAAAATATGGCTTGGTATTTGGCCCCAAATTGGACCCCTTGGCCTCTTTCATGTGTGTCAGATGTCTGAAGAAGGAAAGGTTCAGACTTGCTGTGGACTGTCCTGTAGTCACAGGGATACAGCTGGTATGCACAATTTCTGTTCTAACCTCCCCACCTTATGACTCAACTCAAATGGTGTTTAGCAATGAAAAAAAATGAGATATGAGCTATTTTCCTCTCTCATTTCTGCAGTTGAATACCAGTTGGGCAGTCCTCGTGAACAGAAATGTTACCAGCCTGCATTTGACTATGCAGACCAAAGGTTGCATTTATGTAGCATCAGTCAAATTTTTTTTATGGCACATAACTTTAATTTGCTGGTGGGTTGCAGATTACCAAAGCCAGCCATTCACTACATGAACAGACTGATTTAAAGCTGAAAAACAAAGAGTTAAACTATAGTCAACTGATTGAACCATATGCACAAACCTGTAAAAACCTTTATAGTCATTCATTATTAGTCTGTGAGCGACTCCAGTTGGAGGTGAAGTGCCTCGCTTAAGGATATCTTCATGCCAGTACATCAAAAGAGATGACACTGTCACTCATTTAGGTCCCACAGTTCAGATTTTCCCAGCTGGCCTCTGGAGTCAAACCAGTGGCCCTCCAGTCCAAAGGCCCAATCTTCTGACCTGCAGCCACCTGGTGCTTGCTAATGACCCAGGTCTCTAAAAAAGAGAGGAAAAAAATCCTGCAGTCATTGTTGCCGTAAGATTTTTGTATACACCAGTCATTATTAATGGCATGCCTTGTGTCTTTTGTCCCACACCAAATGTTCCTAGTTAGACTATTATATTTATATTTTTATATTTTTTATGGGTTAAACCAAGATCTACTGTAGTAAATATGTAGCTAAACTGAATGTGGCATTTTCAACTCCGTGACCCTCCAACCCTACCCATATTAGTCAAGCAGTGTCTGGATTCCAGGTGTGGGAGAGTCCCTCTTTTTTTTTTCAGGTCTAGAAAGCAGGTAAATGATTTGTCAGAGCAAGATGACCCTTTACTTCTAGTTCATCCAGGGCTGTATCCTGGGCTTTATTGTTTATTTGAAAATCCATTTTTGATAGATTTTCAATGTATTTGTAAGAGTTCCTCTCTGTGTTATATTGTGTTCCTTTTGTTGAGGGGGAATGAGAAAATAATTAGTGACTTCATTCATTTAAAGTACTGAGGTCACTCTTCTAAACAATTAACAACTGACGTGTCTTTAGTCATTTAAACTTTTTTGACTTGTCTTTCCAATCTTTTTTTTCCTAGTTAATAGGTTTTTCCAGTCAGTTTGATGCCTGATGTTGGCATATTTATTTATATGTTACAAATTGCATTCATTTTTTTTCAGGCAGCTTTTTGTCATCATTAGGAATTTATAAATAACTTGACCAAACGTATTCATTCAGCACTTCTGTGAGTAACATTGCACTTTGCTACAAGATGGTGTAGCTGATTATTATGGTCTGTTACCTATGATGACCTGGATGGACTTTGTCATCCTGTATGTCTGCCCCACCCATCAGCCATTTGTTATATGTGTGTGTGCGTGTCTGTGTGTGAATATGTGTGTTGTGCATGTGATCTCAGTGCTTTGGACTGAAATGCACTGAGTGTCCTATTGAACCTATTATAACCCTCACAGTGATCTGGTCTCCCTCTACTCATAAAAACAGTGAATGCTGTATCTTGCTATATCTTTGATAAGTACATGGAGATTATGTAGATATTCCTGTGCATTTTTTGGCACAAAGCGGAGAATCTCTGTTGATTTTTCTTCTTGACTTTGGCAGGGAGTGTGATTTTACAATCTATCCCCACATCTCCCTGCAAGTCATCTCATGTACTATTCAGTGTCAAAGAGCCGTCATGATGAGCAACCTAATCGCTGAGTCCCATCATTCAGGAAACATAATAACTGCGAACACGTGTGTGTGGTTTTTCTTTGAGCTGTGACATCAACAGTGCAGGTGTGTTGAAAGTTTTGCCAAAGGTTTGGCCTCTGTATTGGTGTAGCTGGTGAAAATAAACACATTGTAATGAGTTTATTATCTTAGTGAGCATCAAATTTAACAGGAACTATATGTAGTATGAACATTCGCTCCCCCTTTCCAGCCTAATACAAACATCCATAAACGAACACATTGTACACATACACATTTCATGGATTTCTTTTTTTTTTCTCCTCAGCGTCTCAGCTTTATCTGCCATGAGGTACTGAAAGACCTTATGGACTTTATGTTTGATTTACATGTGTTTTTGTTGGGACAGCACCACCTGTCAAGTGAAGTGTGCTTTCTGTCTTTTGGTGGAGTGCGAAGCAGCAGCAGCAGCAGCAGCAGCAGCAGCAGCAGTAGTGTTGGGCAGCATGACAATGAGTAAATAGTTGTACTGATCAATGTGAACTTGTAACAGTGGTTAATATTTTCATGAGGCAATAAATCTAAACTAAGAGTAAACTTTTTGTATTTTATTGCTGCATGGGATAAAAAAAGCCAAAAGAACAGCTTTCATTATAGTGAGCTGGCCTTTTAAATGTAGTTTACTATTTATAATAGACGACTGAGGTAAGGCTTTGTGGTTAAAGCAGAATGTCATATTATTATGTATTTTACTACATCTACTTGTGGACAGTAGAGGGAGCTATTTGCCCACAGCGACACCTCACCTCTCTCAGTGGTGAAGGGATACTCCATAAGAAATACTACTGTAGTACAATAAGATTATCCTAAGCTGCTACTTGTTATCTATGATGTATCTGTAGTTGCCTGTGGTCAAGGCTATGTATCCTGAGGGTTCTTCAGAACAGCAGAAATATTCCCCCTTACTAAAAACATTTAATAGAAAACCGTTTATCATCTGTATTATGATAAACCTTCACAGAACAGCTATGCAGCAGGCAGACAACTTTAAAAGTCAAAGTGTAAAAAGCACTCTGTCTTAGAAAATATACATTTTCATGGTTAAACGTGTGAGAGGAATGTGCTCCGCTGTTTCAGCTAGTCTTGGCACGTATTAAAATCGGTGAGGTTTTAGGCAGGTTTTAATACTGTGTCTGCCGTTAGTTGAGATGACAACTATTAGGCATTGTGAGCCAATTACAGTTACAGACATTTCCAGACGCTCTGATTCAACATTGCACTAATTAGTGGAGTCATAGAAGAACTGGAATTTTTTTTAACAATGACAGCAAAGCAGCTTGCTTTCAGTTCTTTGGCAATTTCCTGGATCACACCTCTTCTAAGGTCAAATTATATTCCATGTTACTGTATAACACCTAATGACATGTTATTTTTAAAAGTGCAATAGCCAGTTGACCATTTTGCAAAGTGAAACTGCCATTTTCTGCTCATTCCCTAAATTAAATTTGAAAAATGTGTACATCTTGATAGCTATATGACTTTGAGTTATAAAAGTAGAGTTCGTTGTTTATGTACATACAATTGAAGAGGTTGACATTCTCTGTTTCACTGGTGTATCGATGAGACTTCCTGAAATAAGCTTCACACATTTCATGGGTTTTGATTAAATCTCAAGACGAAAGATCAACAAAGGCACCAATCACTCATTGATCAGCAGGGAATTTCATGGTGGTTCAAAGCTAGTGTAATATATGGGGGAAATAGTCTTAAGGTGGGATTTGTGTACACAACGTTAAACTAGCCTTGTTCTGATGGTGTTTACTGAGAAGATAGCATATCTTTATTGCAATCTATCAATTTATTTAGAGACTTTCTTCTATACCATACAAAGTACAGTGCACCCCTTTACCTCCTTCCTATACTGTAACTGTTGTTTAGGCACCACAGGCTATATGTTCTCCTGTTGTTATGGAATGTGTCTTATTCAGAGTGACAGCCAAGCTGTTTCAGCTTGCCTGAGCAGGGCTGTGAGGAACCCTGCAGGGCTCTGTCTGATGGTCTGTCTCTTCCTACAGGGAACTGGATTATTCAGTGGAAGGATGCAGCCTAGCAGTCTCTAGAGGGTCAAGAAGTATTTTTGCTGCCTTTCAGCACATACAGTGGTTACCATTATATACAGTACCTTTGGTGATTAATTAGGGCTGCACTGATGACATAGTGCTTATTTTGCCGTTTGGTGAGATTCCAGCCATCTTCGGTGTTCAGGTTGGAGTCAGTGCTGGATACTTGTCTGAGTCAACATTATAGGTGCAACTAGTCCCTGATAGAAAATGACAAAAGCTCTAATATCCCTTTAAACATCTCTCAGTATCAAAAAAAACTTCTTTTAGACCGATGTTGTATTGTAGAAAAAACACTTATTTAGCAACGTATTGATTTATGGCTTCATGAGACCAAAATGTGGGTAGTGGTGATGAGGATAAAATGAAATAAAACTCGTAGTATAGCAGCAAAGCAATTGATCCTGACTCAACCTTTGCCACAGCACAATGCAGTGTCATTTTGAAACACACTGCTGATCATTCCAGGACACACAAGTGAGGTGCATATACTCACAGTAATATGCTAATTGACTCTTTGCCTTGCAGTCGTCAACATGAAGAGTTTTCATGCTATCAGCAGCTCTGCTAGACAATGAATTTATGAAACATCAACTGTTTTGGGTTTCCAATAGTTATCATGTCAGACTAAGAGTCTTCTACAGTGCAGGCAAGGTTAACCACTCTCAACCTGCTCCTGCAGGCCACACAAGGACTGTGATAAGTCTCTGTTTGTGGGAAACAGGACCCCTTCTCCCTCCTAATCAGATAGCTGTGACCTTCTGACCTCCATTCTGTTACCCAACCCCCCATTTCTCATTCTTTGACTGGCTCACATGCTCAGTGGCACTCATCTAGGGGAGATCTTAGAGATGTGAGAGACGATGTCATTTGGCTCGTCACATTTGTCCAGTTCGAGTTTGTTGTGGCATTATAGGAGTGCTTTATATGTTTCAGAGCACAGTCGGATGATAGCATATATATGTGTGTGTGTGTGTGTGTTAGTGTGTTAATATAAATCCTTAACTCAAAGGAAATTAAAAAATAAATTCTGGGACATTCTGCATATTACACTACTTCCCATGAGACAGAACAACAAGGGTACATTACCAAAATCCTGATTGTGTATTTAAAAGAGGGCATAAAATACGTGAACTCATTCTGTTATAACAACAGGCTGTAAATTGACCCGTAAGCCTGGGAATAGTCCCTTTCCTATACACTGACTCAATGCTGCATTGAAAGCTGTTGCTCAGGGATACAGGGAATTTTTATTTTTGTGAACAGAGATTTGAAAGAGAGATGCAAAGCAATGAACATTCCAGATGAGTTTGTGTTTTTATATCTTCAGTTGATTTAGGTTTGAGAGATGTTTAACACTGCAGGTTGACTATGACATGCTGTATGTCTGGTCAGGTGTGTACAGTATGTGTGTCCGGTGCATTTGTGTGTGTGTGTGTGTGTGTGTGTGTATGTTTCAGCCACATGTTTACCAGAGTTTGTGTATGTTTGATATGTTGTCTTACTGTTTACACTGCTGCTCCTCTGTGAAATGCTGTACAACTGCAGTTTGTTTGTCTGTGCATCTGAATGTGTGTCAGCACATGTATCTAATCTATGTGTGTCATTTAAAACTCCCAGGTCTGAGTGCCTTGGAGCTTAATGCTTGTATAACCACAGAGACGGCAACTATACTATGACTCACAGCAAGAGGTCAACGATCCCCACTTGCTGAAATAACAGCAGTGAAGGT
Source organism: Istiophorus platypterus (assembly GCA_016859345.1). Classification (NCBI taxonomy): domain Eukaryota; kingdom Metazoa; phylum Chordata; class Actinopteri; order Istiophoriformes; family Istiophoridae; genus Istiophorus; species Istiophorus platypterus. The sequence continues at coordinate 21,977,874 of CM029122.1, forward strand.
GCGGATGGGGGCTGCCAAAAGGCCGTCTAGCAGAGTATAGACTCTCATGTTTTGTGATTGTCAACCTGTGTTGTTACGTGTCTAGTTACTTGCCTTTCTGTTTGTACAGCAGTTATCCCCCAGGTCAAAGGGACACACTGTCCACTTTTGCCATGCAGTTTAATCCTCACTAGAGGCAAAGCCTTTGAAAGGTAAAAATGCAAAACTCTAAATGCATATACTGGATGTTTTGAGACATTAAGCCAATGTCAAAGGGTTGGCTTAAGATTAAGTTTGTGGTGAAGGTTTGCTTTAAATGCTTCCTCTTCCTCTTTGCTAAGCCAGTAGTGTAGGATATTGCATGCATATGCATGACCTTGTATTCTTCAGATAGTCACCAAGGCTATATTTAGCATAGGATGACACTGCCACTCTGAATATGAAATTCGATGGCCATCAGTAAGGCATAAAATACCACCATGTACTGACAAATAAATTGGATGCCTTCGACCTCTAATGGATTATGTTCAGCAGGTTTGTTGGTGTTGTAATTAGTTGATCATTCATCCTTCCATTGATGGTCTCAGCTCTCAGACTCATTCCTGGTCTTAGGTTTCACGCTTTTGTCTGTGTATTGTAAGGACAGACACTGGGAGGCCTGGAATTTCAGTCCAGCCCCTGCTCAAAGAACACCACTCTGCATTATCTAGTGTCTTGTATTAGATGTAGGATACAAAACAAGTCAAAACTGAATCAAAAAATCAATGCTAAATGCCTGAACTCATAAATTTTAGAGTCCACTTTTAAATCCACATTGACCAACACAATGGCCAAAGATGTATTTGCTTCAGAATAATGAAATGATATTATTTGATTTTTAATCATATCTTCTTATAATATTAAGTTTAGCATATTGAACATCTAGTTTTTCAAACACTCCTTGTAAACATTTAACATTTGAACTAAAAGCTATAATTGCTCCTTTAATACTTGTGTCTTTAGTTGCTTACTTATAGGGAGACTTCACCAAAATCATTGAAAACATCTCTCGGTATTGTGCCATGGAGTTGGATTTTGGTTAATTAAGATGTTAATATTTCTCCAACCACTCAAATGCCATGGAGTTGAAAGGGTTGTTTTTCTTTTTTTTTTTTTTTTGGGGGGGGGGGTGGGGGGGGGGCTAGACTGACCCTTTAAATTACGAGAAAACCCTGCTGAGAATATGGTCCTCTGTCAGCGGGCATCAGTTTGACAGCATGTGACCAGCATGTGAACTAGGTAAAGGAAGTTAAACCCTCGTAGGAGGCATATTTTAACTGCACAAGTCTGCTTCAGAATCAGACTCACTGAGTTTGCCAAGTAAAACAAAAATGGAGGGAAGATGATGTTTAATTACTCATACTGTTTGGTTTAGCTCTGACTTATAACAGATGGTTACTACTCATCCGATAGCTTTTCTCACAAATCTTGGCAATGTGTGTATTATATTTACATTGGTCACAAATATCACCCACATTTGAACAACAAATGCATTGTTGTCAAAAATAAATGCTCAACAAATGTTATGGCATGTCTGTCCAGAAGTTGTTTCAGTTGCTTATCTCACGCGTGTCTGACAGATCAGATAGGCCCCTTTTTAATCTTTCCAGCTGTTTGGACAGACCACATGGGAGCTCTCAGTTCACTCATGGTATACACATGTAAACGGGTGCTGAAGCTTGTTTTATGTGCATATATACCTGACTGCGTGCTGTGTTTTGAGTGCTGCCAAAACATCGGTGACCTATACTCAGTGCTGTGCTTAAATGCATCTCACACAGACACAGGACTGAAGCTGCTGCTGCTGCTCTTCACACTACATCTACATCTCAAGTGTAGACATGGTGTTAGTTCCACCAAGATACATTTTCAGACTATTTTAACTAATGCATATTAGGAGAACTGCTTGTCTCAAAGTTTAATATCCCACGAGCCAAGTAGATGGGGTGTATTCCCTTTGTCCAATCTCCATTCTGTCTTCGATGTGCAGTAAAGTGCAAACTTTTCAACCATTCTTACTGTAAATACCCCTTCCAATTACTATGTCTCTGTTGAAAAAAAATTCTGTCCATGTTGACTTTATGACTCTCACAAGTCTGTAGTCTATATGGGTGGTGGAAAAAGGAAAAGGACATTGAAAAGAGGGACTCGTACTTTTGACAAAGCTCATGAAAAACTCATATCTGCAGATTACTCCGGATTACCTTTGCTGCAAAACTGTCGCTTCATAATTGCGGATGGACTAACTTCATTAAGTGTAATTTTGTCTTTTCATTGTTAGATTTTTTTTCCTTAAATAAGGAGGTCATTTCCTAGTTCTTTTGACGAGGTGACACAGGGGTATGCTTGGCCATCCAAGTCATTTTGGCAAGTTTCCACTCTTTCAGGTTTGAAAGAAAACTTACAACCTCTCTAAAATCTCTTATCTTTGATGTGCATGCAACATATGCTCAGGCTAACTCAGTGAAATCTTTGGAATAATGATATAGTCTGACAGTTTCTTTTTGTGTGGATTTTGCATTTCAACATTGTAACCTCTGCCATTTTTATGTTACAATGACCTGGTTTTGAATCTGCACACTAATGCAATGAGCCAGAAGATGACAATGAGTCCATTAGAGGGATTTTCTTATTTTAAAGGCTAATCATTACCTGTCACAAGACAGAATTTATTATCCCAGGGTTTGCTTAACAAAGTTCTTGTTATAAACATTGTTTATATTGATTTCCTGCTGAAAAATTTAAACTGACAATTGCTTTGATCATTGAGTTTGTCTGACCACACAAGAGTTGGCTTGTGGCTGCATGCATCAGTGTCTGCTTCTAATGTTTCCTGAAACATTTTGTGATTGTGCCCTTTTGAATGGCACTGCTTGAAAGGCAACTAGTAAATAAATTATTTTCCCACAGAAAGTTCAATTCTTCATTTTTCTCTCATGTAACAGCTGTAATTAAATTGTCTATTTCTGACAGTGAATAATTGCTTGGTAACTTCTCATGAATGTTTACTGTTTAACTATTTACTGTAATCATGTTAAAGCTGCTCTTTTAGAATTCTGTCACTGAAGTTATGTTAGGTTAGAAAGCCACAGATCTTCCATTCTTGAATCAAAATTATTAATAATCATTTAAATAGACTTTTTTTCTTCTGTTCCTTGAAGAATAAATGTTCCTTTTAGAAAAAATTAGACAGGCACCAGAGAAAAAGAAAATCACAAGTCCCCTTAGTCATGTTTGCCCATAAGGAGCCCAATTTTCATATTACTAAACACAATATTTTCCTTTCATGAAAATTTTCATCAGGGCAAAATGTACAAAAATAAATTGGTCTTGTGATGAATGCATGAGCTATCTTATTTATTTTAGTACATCGTAGTTCAGTAGTCTTTATTTTTATTAGCTGTAAACATAAAATACACAAAAAATATAAAATGTTACCTATAAATTTCTTGGGTTATTCAGTTGTTTATGCTTGACTTTTTTTAGTACAAACAAACATAATTTTGCAGACGGGAGTCAGTTGCATTATCATCGACCCTAGGACATGGAACAGCTTAAAGATAAAGTTGTTAAGCTTGTATCAAGACATTTCTGCATCTCAGCATAGATAAGTGGAACTTTTTTATACGGATGGTGGAATGCTGTGCAAAAATGACCTGAGTTTCTTTCTATCAACATCTGAGGTTATATGCGTAAAACACCTGCCTTTATTTTAAACCCCTGTACTATTAGAGAGACACTTGCACAAACCTTCCTTTTATCCCTAATCTCCGATTAGCAGTTGTCGAGGGTCTCTGTCAACTGATCCCATAGGCAGTATGAGAAACCAGTCTGGACAAGAAAGAGACGCCTGGATTACTGTGTAACCAGAGAGCAGTCAAGAAAGGGGTCTAAACTGGACTTAGCAATATACGGCATCATGAAGAGCAGTTTGACACTGTTTTGATCAAAATTTAATAAGATACTATTTTCAGTTTATATCTATTATTAAACATGTCAAATCATCATAACCGCAACTTTGCTCAGTAATTGGTTGCACTAATGCAGTGCAGTGGAACTAATTTTAATCCATCAGTGGGAGCACAGCTCCTTATACATCAGACTTCACCTTCACCATTATACAAAATCTAATTCTATTTGTTGAAATCTGAAATCAGAAAATCACGTGAACACAACTTTTGCTCCCACTGCATTTTCACACAGTTTGAAGTTTTTGAAGCTAGAGTTGTAGTTTTTCATATTATCATGTTTTAACAAAGAGAAGGAGTTAAGGGGAACATATTGCCCCTCTCTGCAAAACCCTGAAAGCATCAGCATTGTACACTGAAAGGCAAGGCTGCCATAATTCTAAGTTAGCAGTCGGCAGAAGTGATTGCTTTTCACTGCTGTGACAAAGGGAGAAGGAGGAGGAAGGAGGAGTTAGAAGAGGGAATATTGGCAAGGCAGCCAATGCGAACCACAGCTCCTTCTGCTCGCCCCTTTACGCTTTTGAATGGGGCACTCCTCTCCACTTTTCCTCTTTGCTTAGTAGAGTGTGAGTGGGGACAGAGCTGGAGAAAGGGTGTGGGGAGACTAGTGGCTGTGTTGACATGCCATAGTTAACTCTGAGACCTGCATCAAGTGGCTGGACGTGCCAAAGAGTTGACATTAGGCCCAAGATGAGGACCGATGTTGGATTTTTGTTTTTTTTGACCCAGTGTATTGTCTTCTCAAATGCTTGGTTCTGGTCCTGGACTGGTACCACTACTTTGGCCCCAATAATGGATTATGAGGGGTCTGGTAGTGCCTCAGGTAGTGGAGAACAACCAATTGAGGACAGGGTTGGAGCAGAGATCACTGATGAGAGACAAGGGATCCAAAAAACTCCACAGACTTGGGATGAGACCACTAAGGCTCCTCTACTGACCACTCTAATAACTACAATACAACTGGAGAATGACCAGCCAACAGAAAAGGGCACAATGAGGATTTCATCACACATAAGTAAACCTGGTAATGGCGCATCCTCACTAAAGGGTATGGGTTCTGAAGGATATGATCGTTTAAGATTTAAAGGAAGTGTATCAGGACTTGAATCTGGCCTTGAGACTGATTTGGCAGCAGATACTGGGTCGGGTCTTTGGTCTGGCTCTGGATTCAGGTCTGGATCTGGGTTTTCAACAGGAGTTGAGTATAGCTGGGGATCTGGCTTTGAATCCCAAAGGTTTTCTAAGGAAAAGAAACAAGGAACAGTAATACCCACTGATCTCAAGTGGTTAGACCGTGGAGGAAGTGCAGTGTCGCTAACAAATGAGCTAAAACCGAAGTTTCAAAAGAGTGACTTAATAACTCCCAAGAGAACAGATGAGGGCCATAATCTTGGTAGCACAAAATCAGAGCAAAATCATGATATTTTTGTTGAAATCCCCAGTAACTCTACCAGAAATAGAAAACTTAATAGTAGCTTTGATTTGACAAAGTCATCTCATGAAAACTCCACCTCGGGAGATTTACGAACACCAGTTAAAGACAAAACCTCTGTAGAGAATATCCTTGTAACTAAGGACAATCAAATCGTAGAAGTTACTCAGTTACCAGCTGACGAATCAACAACTTATCAGGCATCATTACCTAACCAAGTTTTACAGACTAGCCAAGCTTCTTTTGTTAGCCAGGTACTTTCTACAACCCAAACACCAAAGAATTCCAAAAAACTGTTAATTTACCAACCACAATCCACTAGCAGGAGACCAGTTACTACATTAATACCCATAGCTACCAAACCTCGAGAGCCTAATTCTCTATCAACAACTAGCCAGACTTTGGCAACCAGCCAAATCAGTCACATGTTAGATGCTACAAAAACTTCAGTAATTAAACCTAGCCAAACGAAAATATTTAGTCAGATAGCTGTAGATAGCCAGGCAGCAGCTAAAAGTCACACAGAACTAGCTAAATCCGCACTGGCCATAGAGTCCCCACAATGCTTGTTGCTAGATACTGCTCTTCCTTTCTGCTCCTTCATGTTTGGGGAAAGATTTGTTGTGCCCAATTACCTAAACCAGAGCAATGTGGAAGAAATCCAGGTGCTCCTGAACAACTGGGCATGGCTCTTGAGGTCACATTGCCACCATAGTGTGGAGTGGTTTTTCTGTCTCCTCTTGGTACCAAAGTGTGGCTCTCTGGGTCAACTGCCGGTGCTGCCTTGCCGGAGTTTCTGCGAAGTCTTACGGGACAGTTGCTGGATGGTCCTGGATGAGGGACACCTCCCTGTGGAGTGCCACACACTACCCGATGAGGACGATGATGGGTATCAGTGCTTGTCAGTTAGTAACCAGAAAGGTAATCACTGGTTGAAATGAATCCTAGTGTTGGGATTCATTTTGAACCAGTTTCCAAAATCCCTACTCCCCAGTTTGTCTAGTGTTGTCACCCAATACCAAGTACCCAGTACCCACCCAATTTATTTACATTTATCCTTATCATAAACTGAGACAGTGAGATTAACAGTGTCTTGGTTCCTATACATAGAAATCTGATTTAAAAGAAAAATAAGCATGCTTCAAGTTTTTTACTCTTGTTGCAGAAAGGAAGTTCTGGCTACAGCCTAACAAGTATGGTGTCAGTGCACTTTGCAGTGTTTAACCTTTTGCATGTATGTGTTTCCCTCATCCTTTGGTTTGCATGTGATTTCCTCCTTTAAGGTCATTATAACAGACACAGACACACACACACACACATGCACACACACATGCACACACATGTACACACATGCACACACACACACACACACACACACACACACACACACACACACACACACACACACACATTTCTTGGTTTTGTAAGTTTTGTATATGCTATCCTGAAATACAGTGAGAGCAATAACAGATGCATAGGTCATAGTGTAAAAAAGTGTCAAGCTAATTACAAGCATGATATTAAATGTGAATCAGAAGAAGCTCTGTCTTCCAGTTTAACTACAGACTTTCTACATTTCTAGAATTAGTAAACACAACCATGTAAAAACATTTTCTGTTTCCAATGCCAAGACAGAAGCCCTTCTTCTGTAAAGAATTTGTGCTTGAGATACTGTGGATACTTTACTGTGCATGTCTCCTTTAACAATGAGGGATTTGCATGGAGCTTGATTTACATTTCAGTTTGTACTGTGCTAGTCAAAAATCTGAGAGGCCGAGAATTCTAAGGTAAAAGAAATGAATGAGTATTCAAGGCATGAGTTTCCTTCCAATCTGGACTGAGGTGCATAGTCTAGATTGTTGCAGTTTAATTCAGTGAAATATCTGATGAACTATTTGATCCCATTTTCTTGTAATTACTTTGTCAAAAATGCACTTAGACTCAATAAATAAGGCAAGTAAAAGACCAGAGCAGTTAATTTTTTCTTTGAAACAGCAGCAGTAAAAACCAATAGTTATGTAGTAATTTATGGTTTATATATAATCCTAAACTTTAATAGGACCAGTGTGCTTTTCAGTATCCCTCTAGGATTTGAACTAACAACAACAATCCTTGCCCCTGGTAGCTAAAAAAAAATGATGGAGAAAATGACTCAGATGTTTATTACTACTAGTGATTCATGTGAGAACATCCTGTATTCTCAGACCTGTATCAAACAAGCCACATCCTTTTACTGGGATGCTGTCCTGCCCTACACTCTCACTTCATATCACTGAGAGTCAATACTGTGTATTTTTAGAGCTTTGCTATCTTTCTGACACCTTGCTCCATTGACAGACATGAGTGGGCTTCGGTTTCTGGCACCATGACAAAGTGAAACAAAGATTTGTATTTGTTTGAATTGCAAACAAGTACAATGAATTTGTTTGAGCTTTGTGAGTGTTGCTGTGCAAGGTGGTGGTGTGGTGTTGTGTTCAGGACACAAAAGCATAGAGTTAATTATTCCGGTCCGTATCGCTTTACATGTTCGCTAAGGCTAAAAAAAGATCCAGATATAGTATATGTAGGGACTAGACCCAGCAGTCCTGATATTGCAAAAAGATCTTAGGCAAAGTATGATCTTGTAGCCCACTTTACACATATAGGGCAGCTTTTATAGGTTCTCCCGCAGCCGGTTCACAACCAAGACGTTTGCGTTGGTTATCACTTGTAAGAGTAGCCTGAAGGTATAACTGAAGTGCTTTCAGTAACTCTAAATCATTCTTGGTTAGACAGAAAACCACTGAAGTCATGGCCATCTGGTATTACTCATTTAAACACCTCAGTCTTAAAAACCTACAATGGATACTGCTTAATAGCCTGATGTTTAATAGATTTGATGTAACAAATTACTTTGCCACCAAGTTACTACTGTCCCTGTGAGGTCTCTTTGCCCCCAAATCCTGAGGATAACGGATAAACCTCAGTCAGTTAGAGGTTGCCTATGAGCATGGTTTCTATTCCAAAGAATGTCTCATGCTGATGGCAGTGTCTCACAGTTGCAGCCTGTGATCATACTGGTAAATTTGTAAAAGTGGGCTAACTGGTTGGGGGGCTTTGGCTTTTGGCTGAATGATATCACATATAAATGGCTGAGATATGTGACACAAATCTCTGTAAGTGTTTGCAGTTTAATAGCACAATAACTTTATGTCGTGTTGTTTTCTACTGCATCTTCCCACTTACAAGTCCTGACCTCTGGGAAGGTTCAGACGCTGCATCTCTGTTGACTTGATGTGTGGGAGGAGGGCATTCATAAACTCTTTGGCTCTGGGCCTTAATATAACCCCTCTCCTACATAATTTAACTATCACCTGTCATGAAGGAATGTCTCATGATATACTTACACCTATTGAGGTGGTATATTGGATGAATTAAAGACAGGTTCTTTGGCATGGGGCAAGAAGCACCAAGGAAAAGTCTATACACAAAATATTTGAATGTGGTCAATATATGCATATATGTGGGAAATTACTGTGGGAAGATTGCAGAGATATCAGTGTGTGAATGGAAACTTTAAGAAATCTGTCAGATGCGATCCTTTTACTACCGGGGGGCTACCCTGTAGTAAGACGGGATTGTTAGGGCACAATAGGCCTTTTAATGATGTTTTTCCATGGTTACCAGTGTCCTGCTTGAAAGATGAGCAGTCATTCATATCAGGGTCTAAAGGTCAGCTGCAATTTATTTTGGTTAGTTCTCAAAGGTAAAATTATATCCTATATGAGAACTCCATTATTCCCTGTCAGTTTAAGCTGTTTAAATTAAATTGAATACAATCCTCCTCCTGGTTACCTCTTTGGTGTGCTAATAATATATAAAGAATATTTTGCTGTTAAGATATACACTGCTCCTTTGGTGGTATCTCAATGTCTGTGTACATGTAATCTGTGTTTTGACGCTTGTAAACCCTTTTGGTGGCGTGACACTGATTTGTAGCACCATAGTTCTGTTGAGCCAAGATTGATACTGTATCTCATGACAGGAAGGCCCAAAGCTGGCCCTACCCCTAATGGGGCTGCTTGCCAGGGAATCATTTTGACTTGGCTCTAAGGAGGGTTCCAATTATGGGCATAGTGTTGTCCGACTTCTCTGCTGCCAGAAACTCATTGCCCCCTCTGGGATGAGGTAGTGTTGCTAAACACAGTACAAAGAGATGTGGCAAAGAGATGTGAGATGATAAGGGCTCATTTTTGATGCTTTTTAAAAAGTTTTTAGAAGTCTCTGTCTCCAAGTTTCTGAGACTAGTGCTGCCTCAGCATTTGGGATGATTTGGATGTAAACCTGTTATGAAGTATTTCCACTGTGCTTCTTTGAATATCTTAAAAGTACTATTTTCTTTCAGGGTTCCAAAAAGACATGTATATGAAGCTAGTGGAATGTGGCAAGGGGTTTATTTACACCCTGTTTCTTTTCTAACTTACAGTTAGAAAACTTGAACAGTATCTTTTTACTCCTTCCTCAAAGAGTAAAGTGCAGTTTGTGGTCAACCCATCTTCCTTTTTGTGGTTTGAGAATTATGGCTCAGTCTTCAGCATCGGCCAACATAAAATCTCCTTCCTGGACTGTGATGTGGTTTCTGGGCTTGATATCATTTTTCAGAGCATTCTGCTTCAGCAGCTGATATATACTGCAAATTTTGCACAGTGGTTCACAGAATACAGTTTACAGGAAGAAAGGAACACTTATTCACAGTGTTGATATGTATATATATATATATATATATACTGTGATATTCAAAACATGTTCTGTTCTTTTTTTTTTTTTCTTCAGTGTAGTGTCTAATTAGATGAGACACCTTGAAGTTGAACCTGGTTTTGGCTAATTGGAGAATATTTCTACATGTATATGCCACTATAGATTTAATGTAGCTATAGTTAATGTTGTCTGTAAGTTCCATCCTTTAATCACACTGCCATGAAGATTCTATGTATAAATGCTTACGTTCTTTTAAGCAACAAAATTGCCTTTTACAGGTAAAATGAATTTGTCATATCAAACCAAATTGTATACAGTATCTTATTTTCACGGATAAAATTGATTCCACCAAGTACTTACACTGATTTAACATTATAAGCATTACAAATTACTCTCTATAATCCTTTAGCTCAGCCTGGCATACATTTAAACCACAAGATCGAATAGGATAAAACAAGCAGAAAGCAAACACAACCAATCATGTGGCCAGATTTAATTAGCTTCCCTTTTGCATGAATTGGGTGACAAGCAATACTACATTGTTTATGCTGCAAATGTATTAGGATTGTAGACATTTCTTACAATCATGGGACTGTAATTTTCACAAAATGTCAATTCATCTTCAGAGGTGAACTTTGACTCTTCAAACACATGGAGACCAGCTCTACTTAGAGTGAGGGAAGAGATCATTGCCTCTATCAACAGACCACTGGGGAAGTTTTAAATGGTGATGGAACATAGTCAGTGAAGCCAAAAATTTTATCAGACTGTCCGGCTGTTCAAAAGTTTTCCCGTGGATTATACAGGATCCTATGCTTCACAAAGCTGTATATACAGTTTCACACTGTATATACAGTTTTATCAACAGGGTATTCCAAACTCTGGTACCCAATCCTGGAATGTTAGGAAATGAAAAATGGCTGCGATCCTGGTCAGTAAGGGGTCTTCTTGACAAGACAAACTAGCACGATAAACACAGCAGCGCTCCGTTCATCAACAGTTCTTTTCTATAGCCAATTGGCCTTGAAGCTGTTAGTTGATAATGAAAGGTATTTGGAAAACCTACACTGAGATTGCACTTAAAATGCTAATGGTGAACCCTTTGTAAAGCTGACAATTTTTGATCTCTTAGAAGGAATGACTGGCTGACAATGAAGGCACATTGGACGGTATTCAGCAAAATTATTCCTTTGGAAGCCTAAAGCAGGTCACATCTTCTCCTCCGCTTTACATCCGTTAAAGAAATACTCTTTATTCATAGTCCCAAGCTTTCTTTTTCTCTGTATTGGCATGGGCCACAATTACATCAGGATTTTTTTAATCATAGTCTTGTTTCTACTTTTAAATTCTGAACATACTCCAAAAGAATGCACATCTGTTTGGCGTAATTGATAATCAATCGAGGAGATGTTTCACTAATGAGGGCTTTGGAAAGCTCAGGCACACATGTTCCAAAAGTGTGTCTGCTGGTTTTTGGCAATTGCATCAGAAAATCTGATGTTTAAAAGGGGAATGGTGATATTTGGAGAGAGGAGAGTGAGGCTGAGGTCTCAGTTTTAGCACTTTAAAGGAATGCTGTATGCTGAGGGAGAAGCAGGGTCTGTTTGAGAGATGCGCCTCACATTCCAGCCTATTATAGACCTTGAAATTTAATCTGCACGCAAATTAAATAATTTTTATGACTGACTGCCAACTTACGTTCACATCGCATGTTTCCCGCGAAATAAACAAGGACGTGAACTACAGCCAGAGGAGACATTTTTAAGCACAATCAATGTCATTCAGAGCAAAATAAATTGCATTATTTTTTTTCTTGGTAAAAGAGTTACCATACATGCTCAATTATGTAGTGTTTCTGCTTTAAAGATAGTTCAGTTGTCGCCTTATGCACCCACAGCAGGGGGATTTACAAATTAAAATTGTGTTATCCCACGTGATGGATTTCACCGCTGAATTGCTACAGAGTTTTGCTCTTTTTATAGGATGGAGCAATGTTTAGACATGTGAGCACAGGCCCACTGAAGAGACCCATTCACATTCTGACTTTATCAGCGTAAACATCTGGTCAGCCTGGTGCAAATGACAGTATATTGTTAAACTGCTATCCATGCAGCAGTCAAAGACCCACAGTCCACCTGTGGTTCTGAGCCTGGGGCTCGCATTGTCTCTCCGTCAATCCATGGTTATCACTTGCTGAAATATCCTATATTGGATATTTTATTGGATTTTCCACCATGATACTATTTTGAAATTGACCTGACGAGTATAATTTTTAAAGTCAAATAATTCAGAGCATTTAGTAAGTATGATTTTTCACATTTGTATCACTTATCTAAACAGGCTGTTCGGGATTTATTTGGTATTTTTGACAGGTCTCTGGTAGCTCAGGTTCAGAATTAAAGCATCTTAGTCATCAAACATCATGCAGAATAGTCAGATTGGTGTTCATGGTTGTACAGTAGAAAGCAGGACCTTGGGTTCAGCTAAACACCTTGCATGTGTAAGTGCTCAACAAAGCCACTGCTGGGCCCCACTGATGTCCAGCAGTTAGGGCAGTGGGGAGGCTTTGAACAGAGCAACAGAGCTCACACAATACGCTCTCGCTCACCACGCTATATAAAAAAAAAACAAAAAAACATAAAAACAAAAAACTGTCTCTACTTTGCATATGAATGAATACACATTGCTCTTTTTTCCTTTCATTTCCTACATGCCTCCAATAATTATGCGCTGACCTTGCCAGAGTCACCCAGGGTGATGGAAGAGAGAGCTCGCATATGCAGGGGCCCAGCTGTTGGGCCCTATGTGCCCTGAAGCAGTGACATTTAGCAGATGTCATGAAAGTCAGAAGAGCTTTGCTGTTGTTGTTTTTTTTTTTTTTCTTTTAGTATCTTTAGGAATGTGATACATAGATATCCATCTTTAACCTATTCTGCAGTCACTAGGCTGATAAGGGTAAAATATATGAGAAAAATTTTTTTTAGTATGTAATTTTTCTTTCTCTCAATGTTATTCTCTGCCATAGAGATATACAGAAAAAACATCTAGAGACCAGAAGAGTTTAGGTCTTCTGGCACATACACCATATACTTTACTGAGCTAAATCAAGTCATGCGCAGTATTTCCTGTGCTATGCCTTCAGTTTAATAGTAAGGGGTCTAGTGTTAACGGGTCTTATCTTTGCAATACAGGCCTTACAATGTCTGCTAAAGTGATCTGCTTTTCTTATTCTCATATGACCCATCTGCCTTTTTCAGGAATGTGAACCCTCTCCATTTTGTGGTGTAGAGGCTTTAAAAATGGTTTGTTTGTTTGAGGTCCCCGGAGCAGAGTTGCTTTACCAGTACTTCTCAAAAAAGCTTACAACTTTGTCGGTGGAAGTCATTGTTAATTGCCATTTGGATTTGTGAAATGTGGTAATGTTCTTTACATTACATTAGAAAGTGAAAAAGATATTGATTATGCTATTAGATCATGTTTTGTTTTAGTACAAAAAAGATTCAAAATACTACCATCCTATGCAAGTGAGCAGCTGTTCCTGTATTGATCAAACATCCATTTTAAGTCTAAAAGCCTAAGAGAGCCTGGTCTTACATAATACCCTGCCATGCTGCCCTCCCTTCTAACCTACAATTTAACTAATGCATATTGTGGCCTAACTTTTTTTTCACTCCCCTTCTAGAAGAAAGTGGAGTCTCCTTGATGCAACTGATTGGGAATCCTCCGCCCAATGAGATTACCCAGGTCTATGGGCCCGACAACAGCCCTGGATATGTCTTTGGCCCGGATGCCAACACGGGCCAGCTGGCACGTGCCCACCTGCCGAGCCCATTCTACCGAGACTTTGCCCTCATCTTCAACCTGAAACCCACCTCCAACAGAGGAGGAGTCATCTTCTCTGTCACAGATGCTTCACAGCAGATCATGTATGTGGGCGTTAAACTGTCAGCTGTCCAGGGTGGCAATCAGAATGTCATCCTGTACTACACAGAACCTGACTCACAGCAGTCGTATGAAGCTGCCAGGTTCCTTGTGCCCTCCATGAGGGATACCTGGACCCGTTTTGCTATCGCTGTGAGGGATGACAAGGTGATGTTCTACCTCAATTGCGACACAGACCCTCAGGTGATGCGCATTGAGAGGTCCCCAGATGAGATGGACCTGGAAGCCGGTGCTGGGGTCTTTGTTGGTCAAGCTGGAGGGGCAGATCCTGAGAAGTTCCTGGTGGGTACACTGGATTCATCTGTTTATAGGGAAACAATAATAAGGAAATTAATTATTTAAGTGATTTATAATGTATAAGGTCATGCAGTATTTATCTTAAAAGCTTTCATGGTAAATAAAAACACATGCATGATGCTTTTGCACTAAATAACATTGACTGCGATGCGATTGGTACCCCTGCAGTGAGAATCTTTGCAGTGTACACTGTACTTTCTGCAGTCAGGCATGTGAAACATTGTGGCTGAATAACCCTCATATGATGTAATTGCCCAAATTGGCACACTCCAAAAGCATAACATAAATGTCTACATCAGCTCACCGTCCTCCCTAGGGTTGTCTGCAAATAATTAGAAAACCTCGCAGTTGGGATGTAACTAACTACAGTCATTTGACTGCAAAAAATCTCAGCAGTTGACTGCAACAAATGCTGACCTTAGCTGTTAATGGGTTATAGTAGTTCACCCATGTTCACCTGCATAGTAAAAACATGCAAGCGAAAAGGTGCATTCAGTGACAACATTCTTCTCATGTTGTACAATGTGACACTCCATTGTGTTAGTAACTTACATTGGGAGCATTTCACTCAATATTTACTGACTGTTGTATGTCCTTTTGATGCACTTAGAAATTGGGGAAAAATAATTTTAGGAATCTTTGGTAAAAGTCTGACAATTATAATCCCCAATATGAAGATGGCTCATTAAGTCATAGCTTTTGAAGTCACAACTGAAAATACGACTCAGGTACCTTTGGAGTTGTTTAATTCATGCAATTCTTCTTTGTTTATCTCAGAAAATAAGATATTATTAAGAAGGTTTTGGCTGCCTGAAATAGGTACACTTCAAGACTTTAAATAAATGACTGTTTAAATGGGAATATAATTGCCATATTTCCAGCAGACATACACAAGTGCCAACATGACCTTAGGACCTTGATGTAATCTCATTTTAAGTTAAACCTCAACAGGATGGTGATCCTTTAACTTGCAAGTTACAATGTTCAGCATTTCTAATTAGGGGATCTTGCTGGTTACAAGGACATAAAAAACCATGTTTTAATAATAATACCAAACTGAAACCATGAAGCCAGAAAAAGATAAAACGGCAAAAAAGGGTGGATTTTCCTTGATAAAACAGTGTCCTTTAATAATAAAGATTTAATTGGTTCATAATAATACCATATAAAGAAAAGTATTTACACCAGTAAATATGTCCAAATTCTGAATGAGTACTTCCCATCTGAATTGTTTACTTTACCCTTGCTGAAACATCTCTTGCTTTCTGTCTCAGTTGTAATGTGTTAATCTTTTTTATTGCTGTGTTTGAAGACCACTGTTTACTTTTTTACAAAGCACTGCTCAAGATTTTCGATTTCGGTCATACAAGCCCATGTATGGTATTTCCTTACGGTTGGACAATTTGCCAGAAAGCTCTTTTATAAAATGCTTCTTTAAAAAAAAAAAAGGAAGATCTAAGGCCGTTTTTTTGTAGAGACCATAACCACAATAAGAAAAGCCACCTCTGTATACAGAGCTAATGGGCCTTTGATAGACAAGAAGATAGCATTCATGCAATCTGTGAGCATCCTGTGTGGGGACATGTATCAGATTGTGTGTGTGGGGCCGAGATAGTGGCACTTCACAGGCAGAGGCTAAAACCGGAGACATCAAGAGCCCCTCTGATTTTGTGGAAATGGGAAATTCCCTTAAAAAGTATTGCCAAACCCGTAGCAGCAAATCCAGAGATAAACGTCTTTATTTCTATGATGAAAATAAGACACCTTGTGAGAACAAGCGGTTTGACAGTATTACAGTATATAATTCCTGAAACATCAAAACACCATATCCTTGTTTTCAACAGGGGGTGATCGGTGAGCTGAGTGTGATGGGAGACCCCAGTGCTGCTGAGAGACTCTGTGAAGAGGATGGGGATGACTCAGATATGGTGAGCGAAAACTATTGACATTTTGAAGGTAATTTACTAGATGTGACTAACCGTAGTGACGGATCATTACTTCCAAGGCTGAGGACAGTTAACTAACTACACTACCTTAGTTTGTGGGAATACAGGTTACATTAAGAAAAAGCACTCTCATTGTATAGCATGCCCGCTCTATGGGCAGGCCAGTCCTGGACACTTCCAGAGGTTAGGCTTACGTTAGAATCTCCATGCTGCTCTTCTGTGAAAAACATAACACTAATGTTAGCCAAAAGTGTTGTGTTTGCCAAACACAAGTTTCTCTTCATCTTAAAGCATTTGGTCTCATAATAGTGAAAAGAAGCTAAGAATATAGGCTAAGAAGTCACACAGGGTTATGTTAGACCAAAATTAAAGCCCTTATCTTACAGATTTCCTTATCATACTGTACTTAAAACACTAAGATTTACCAGCTCTACACTGTCATTGTAGTCACTGAAAACTGCATGTGTGCTGTGTGAGAATGAAAAGCTTAGCAATTACCACTAACTTAGCAAGTGCTCAGTTCTGTTCAAATTCATAGTCAGGGTGGAATAATTTAATTACACTTACAAAAGACAAGAAAACAAGAAGTTACTGGAAATCGAAACAAGTATTTAATTTAGGGAACAGAATCCCTAAAGTAACACAAGTAATGGAATTTAACTGCTTTGTGCTGATTTTTTTTTAATCACATTTTACCAACAGTATTTCTGTAACAGATAGGAGTCTGAGAGGAGCATTTCATAGCCGACACTGACCACCCACACACAAACACAGGTGCTTCTCTGCAGCCCACCAGCAGCCTTAACTGTTATTTAGTAAAACATTGACCTCACAGCTGTTCTGCTCACTGAGACCACCAAAAAACCTTGTCCTTACTGACAAAATAAGGTTCATGACTTGACTGCTTGTTGTCATCAAATCTTTAGATGCTGTTTGGATAAGTTGGGGAAATCACATTCCCAGTGGAAATGACAGGTTTCAGATTTCAGGATGTGCCCTTGATGTGAAATGACAACCTCACACGCAGCTGTCTGACAGAATAAAGGACACCTTCAAGAGGCTGAATTACTAAAAAGCCTTGAATCTAATAGGAGTATACTGTATAAGACTTACTGACTGTAAATTCTCTAATACAGCAAACAAGCATTTAACTTAATTACATTTGTACAGAGACAGTGACAAGTTTGTTAGTCAAGTATTAAATTACTCCTATATTTTACTGGGTAAAACACTCATTGAGATTGAAATATCTGTTTCAAGAGGGACCTTGCCAACAGGGCAAAAAAAAAAAAGAAAAGATTGATTTACAGCAATAAGACAGCACAGACAACTAGATATGTCAACGAATACTATCACACAGGGTTCAAAAAACATTGAGGTTACGTAATTAAGAAATTTATAGACATTTAAAATAGAACAAATTGACCCTTAATTACTAAATTCCATTATAGCACACTTAAATACCATTAATTCATCAGAGTTCATCAACTGACACCCATGGTGCAAAGACAACGCACGCATTTGAATGAACGTTTACAGATATTACAGGTTTGTATGCACTGAATTAAACCAAGAGGAATATCTTGTGGACTTGAAATTAAATGTCAAATGTATGGTTGGTCTCCTCAGGCTTCAGGTGAAGGAAGTGGCTATGAAACATACGAAACAAGCCCCCAAAAGCCGACCGTGGAGAAACCTAGATGGACGGTATGAAATAACCTTTGTTTATTACTAGGCTTGACTAAATCAAGTTTCATTGATAATGGTGCTGTTCATTTATTTTGTGTCCTTGATATTTAATATTGAAACATTATTGGTATGCTGCCATTTCTTCCTGGAAATATGCTCTGGAACTAAAGGAGCTTTATGTTAAACTATAAATGAAGAGTGTGTAAGAGCATAACAAGGAGAATGGATGAAGAATGCTTTGTTCCCTAAAGATGATTTGATCAGCTGATTGAAGCAGACATGTTAACCTGGCCAACAAAGATTATAGAGCAGACCACGTGTATGCAAACTGAGTCAGCCCAGTGTCAGATATACCACTAATGTCTCAAGTAAATGGGTATCAGAGAGTGACAAAGACTTCTTACATCTAGAGATGCCTCTAAGCAGACTAAAAAGAAAACTACCTCGGTGGGGGAGAATGTGCCCAATCTAAAGGTTAGTTATTAAGTATTCAATCAGTTTGTTTTTAGCTGATTTTTCATTTCCTAAAAGCAGTCCACATAACATATAAAGCCAGAAAGAGTTTTGATCTTTTTAATGTTAGTTTCAGTATGGTAATTCAGAGTAAACTACACACGCTTAAATTAAACCGCAGAGGATTTCTCCTGTGTTGGCTGATGGGTATGCTCTGGGTAGATGTAGCTGTAGACGTATTACCTGGATGAAGGCCTAAAGCAGCAGAAACCCTAAGAAAGATGACAAGATAGTCATTGTACCAAATTCCCCAGTCAGGAATAGTTACAACATCTTATGGTCCCGCTGGACCCGACCTGGTTCCTCAGCTGTGCTGTTGCCACATATTAGTAGCCTCATTCTAAGTTGGGTGAAAAATGTAACACAAATCTAATCTCTAATCACTTCATTATAGTAGTCTTTCATAGTTCACACTTTCATGCTCATGCTCTTAATCTTTTTGCAGTCATGCAAGTTCTCAAAGTCATTACATCTATTTGTATCTTTTTGTGTCTTCTTTCATCTCTCCTTTTGTCCCTCTCTCTATCTCCTCCTTTTGTCCCTCAGTCTTCCCCTATCTGCTTTCTGTCTCTCTCACACTCACACTAACACCCCTACTCACATCCTCCCACCCTTAAAGATAGCCACGCAAGCTGAAACATGGTGTAGCGGCAGCTCCACCCGGCACCATCACCTCTATGCATGCACTCCTACTCACAATTATAGTGGAGAGACAGAGAAAACCAGATGTCAATTTGGACTTGATATTCTGACTGGTTTCTCAATCAGCTGTGAACAGGAACTGACAGGGGTGGAAAGAGAGTTAGAGAAGGAGACGGGAGGACAGGGTCACGTACCCTTTAAGCCGGAAGTCTTTTCATCATTACCACCCTACTTAATCTGCCTTCATGCTCTGCAGGTTTTACAAGGGGCTTTTCCATCTCTTCAGTAGGCATTTATTAGCATCATCTAATATGCAATGTGATGTCAAAGACAACAGCTGGCATCTAATGCCTACCTGCTGATGTTTTTCCATCTGATGTCTGTTCACAGAAAGTATATAACTTATACTCTGCACAGTTGTCCAGCCAGTGCAATTAAGGCAAGTCGGGGCAAAGTCAAGCTGAAGGGAGAGAGAGTTTTTTTAGTCAAACTTTCCATTTTGTCATCTTGGAATTCATGGTGATAGACGGCACAGCGAGTCAGTCATCCTTAACAGTGTCACTGCTGAGCTGTTGCCTTCAACATGAAGCCCGGAGAGGAAATGCTTAAAGTGCATAATACCCACTTGATGTGGTGTTTATCATTGTTTCTGATAAGGCTAATTATTTGTTATTAGCAAGTGTTTCTAATATCCATAATATTCACAGAGGTGTATGAATTACATGAAAGTGTGTTTCTGAGTTTTGTGAAATGTGCTCGTGAGGACATTTGAGAATTTTTTGGCAAAGCTGTATGTCCAGATCTCTAAAGGCTATATCAAAGTGGCATTTAGAGTTAATGGATGTTTTCCTCCCATATGACAAAGGTCTCAGATCAAAATCATATAAAGAACTTTTTGAAAGACTCTGTCTAGAGAATACAATATACACATTAAATTTGATATACTGTGTGTATATTTGATAAAACTGAATCAATGAAATGTGCCCAAATGAGTGTGCAGTTTGTCTAATCTTCTTCATCTTCAGCCGTGGGGAAGTGCTGTTGGAGCTTTATTATTGTCTCTTTTCAGAGAACACAACTTCTAAGACATCAAAGGCAAACTTCAAGTCATGAGTGCAAGGAAAAAATTTGCACTCATGACTTTTACAACACAAATTTACTTTAGTTGAGTGCTTAAACATCAAAAAGCAGCCTTGATTTTTCAAACCAGAAACAGAGAATTAAAGTATTAAGCTGACAGGCAATCACCAAAATGGGCAAATTCCATAAAGTTTCCTCCATGCACTTCATAGGAAATGCACAGAAGAAAAAAAAAGGTTGCACTCCTGCAGAAGTGGAATATGGTAATTGCCAATTGGGCTGCATACCTGCTCTTAAAGTCAGGGGGTTGTGTGGTTCAAATCTATCAACACTATGTTCTTAAGGGAGAGCCTCCCACTCATCCTCCCCAGCAATGATGGATAGGTAAAGGAGTGAACAAGCAGGATATTCTTTATCATATTAATACATATATCAACTTATAACAGTCAGTAATGGTTTAGCTGAATTTTCTTAGCATTTTCTTAGCAGTGCTGTGTAACACATTCGGGAGAATAGTTTCCCAGACTGGTTAATGGTTAATGAACAACACTGGCTTCAATTTGCCCCTTCAGCTGCCCCCTCCCCTACATTCTTCATCTCACTCCTCTCTTGAATGCCACAGGTGACGATTTGTTGTGTGTCACCGGTGAAGAATGAGCTACAGACGTGGGTATTTGCTGTATCTCCTCCCCCTCTCTCTTTTTACCCAAAAGGCAGTTTGGGAAGCAGAAGTGACCCCCCCCCTTCCTCAAGCAACATTCAATTGTACCTATTGCCTTACTCAGTCCTGTTGTGTTTTTAGTGAAAGGAAGCTGTTGCCACATTGAAGGCTGGCATGTCTTTCCTTTGTCCACAAAACATCCTACAAATGCACTTTACTATAAAGGGTCCACAAAAACATAAACAGTTTAATTTCCTAAGTATATCAAGCTATTTTTATGTGTGAAAATTCATTTGAATAGTTAATGTGGGTCGAAAAAAGAGCTCACGAAGTTCAACAAAAAAAGAATTGGACAGAAAGAGTGGGCATACATATTAATACAAACACAGAATATTCTTCCATAAATTTAATCTGTTTTATTTGGGGTTTTACTAATTCAGCATTACAGGTTGTGAAGTTTGGATTAGCAGCAAAAGGATTACCCAACACATAGGCACAAGTACTGGACAAATACAATTTGTATAAAAAAAACCCAAAAAACAAACTAACTCAGTTATTGTACTCGAGATGTCGCTGTAACTCTGGATATTAACATGCTGCAGCTGCAGGCTCGATCGAAATGATAGACTGGGGGCTATGTTCCCTGACAGCCTTAATAAGGTTCACATAAAGGTCCATTTTGCAATAGGAACCAGGCATGAGAGATGTCTGACAGTGATTAACACAAAAAGGGCAATTACTGAATAAGTGAAAACAATAGCAATTTTCCAAAAGAAGAAAGAAAAAAAAAGGTTGCACTCCTGCAGAAGTGGAATATGGTAATTGCCAATTGGGCTGCATACCTGCTCTTAAAGTCAGGGGGTTGTGTGGTTCAAATCTATCAACACTATGTTCTTAAGGGAGAGCCTCCCACTCATCCTCCCCAGCAATGATGGATAGGTAAAGGAGTGAACAAGCAGGATATTCTTTATCATATTAATACATATATCAACTTATAACAGTCAGTAATGGTTTAGCTGAATTTTCTTAGCATTTTCTTAGCAGTGCTGTGTAACACATTCGGGAGAATAGTTTCCCAGACTGGTTAATGGTTAATGAACAACACTGGCTTCAATTTGCCCCTTCAGCTGCCCCCTCCCCTACATTCTTCATCTCACTCCTCTCTTGAATGCCACAGGTGACGATTTGTTGTGTGTCACCGGTGAAGAATGAGCTACAGACGTGGGTATTTGCTGTATCTCCTCCCCCTCTCTCTTTTTACCCAAAAGGCAGTTTGGGAAGCAGAAGTGACCCCCCCCCTTCCTCAAGCAACATTCAATTGTACCTATTGCCTTACTCAGTCCTGTTGTGTTTTTAGTGAAAGGAAGCTGTTGCCACATTGAAGGCTGGCATGTCTTTCCTTTGTCCACAAAACATCCTACAAATGCACTTTACTATAAAGGGTCCACAAAAACATAAACAGTTTAATTTCCTAAGTATATCAAGCTATTTTTATGTGTGAAAATTCATTTGAATAGTTAATGTGGGTCGAAAAAAGAGCTCACGAAGTTCAACAAAAAAAGAATTGGACAGAAAGAGTGGGCATACATATTAATACAAACACAGAATATTCTTCCATAAATTTAATCTGTTTTATTTGGGGTTTTACTAATTCAGCATTACAGGTTGTGAAGTTTGGATTAGCAGCAAAAGGATTACCCAACACATAGGCACAAGTACTGGACAAATACAATTTGTATAAAAAAAAAACAAAAAACAAACTAACTCAGTTATTGTACTCGAGATGTCGCTGTAACTCTGGATATTAACATGCTGCAGCTGCAGGCTCGATCGAAATGATAGACTGGGGGCTATGTTCCCTGACAGCCTTAATAAGGTTCACATAAAGGTCCATTTTGCAATAGGAACCAGGCATGAGAGATGTCTGACAGTGATTAACACAAAAAGGGCAATTACTGAATAAGTGAAAACAATAGCAATTTTCCAAAAGAAGAAAGAAAAAAGAAAATGTTTTACTCAGTCCTTGTTTTGCCATGCACATGTTGAATCATTCATGTTTAAAAAAGGCTTGGGATGGGAACCCTTGTTAGTTTGGAAGAGAGCTCTGGCTGCTTAAATCTATAAACATTAGTGCAGACGACTGGTAACACACAGCGGAAACATGAGTCATTTTTGTTGGGATTGTTTGGGATTAATGTGAACAAGAACAGCAGTTTCCCATGCATTGTGACTTGGTTCTTACATTGTTTCCAAAGCTCTACAACAGAGGGGGAATATGGGACTTTAAAATTTAGAGTAAGCTCAGTGTTGTTTAACAGTAAATGTCATGAGTTGCCCTTTTTGAATATGTATCTCTCTGTTGCACATTTATTTTGCTGCAGACTACTCCTCCGTCTTCACGACCCATTCAGCAGCCACCACTGATCAGCAGAGAGGAGGTTTCCATTTCAAGAGAGACAGGTGAGTTTATCTGGAAACAGTCAAGACAGTTTGTCCTGTTAGACCATGATAGATCAACACTAACTTGAAATGGAATGTGTTTTATATTTCTGTATTTCTTATACAGGACAAGGATATTCAAAATGAGTTGAAGTTGAGATATTTCCCTCATCAGAGTGATTACAAAGATGCCTCTGGATCCTACTTCTGTTTTGCTTATGTCAGGTGTTCATAAATTGTTTCATTTCTATCTAAAAGACAGGAAATAGATGTACTCGCACAAGCTGACACAGGACTTACCTCACCTGCTGGGTATGGAGGGGAATACTTATGACAGCACGTGGTGCTGCAGAGTTCATAGTCCTCGAACAAGCACAGTTGAGCTAGATGAACAGATCCGTTGACACACATCCCCATCTAGAGGACATCGGGTCAAATGCAGTTTGCAGGGCGGTAAATCCTCCTTAGCAAGGGGAACCCTGGATAGGCATTGTTTTCTGTGTAAAATACATCAAATTAAAAGATTTAGAATCCACAGAGTGATTTATTCCATAATACTAATATCTGAGATTTTGTTATTCTTTCTGCTGTTATGTTCTTTTTTCTAATTTCCACACAGTATTCTAGTGGACATTGTGTCAAGTGTTAAAGCCTTGGAGTGGAGAATTTTAAAACACCATCTGCTGGTGGTATCAGGAATAACACATAAGACAACTGTTGCATGTTTCATTGAAAACTTATTGAAAACTGTGTTTAAGTACTTAAGTGTAAGTAAAAATAACATAGGCCACTTTTGGTACTTTTGTGTATTTGTTTTGGACCTGATACTATTACTGTTCCTTACATTAAGTATACATTATAGTATAAGTTTTAAGATATTATTGGTCTAAACAAATCATCAATACTAATACTTAATACAAAAATGTAGGTCTTTGACAATAGAAAACAGTTGACAATTGAAAACAGGTAAGCCATTTTGTCTTATAAAGAAATTTCAAAAATCTATCCACTATGAAAATGTGTCTAGAAACTGGGACCCACTGTATGTTAAGAACACGTAGAGTGCTTGCATTAATTGTAGGGCACAGACACAGCATCTTGCCGGTCTTATCAGTGTGAGCAGGATCTAGTCAATATGAAACTGGATAAAGTATTACTTTTAACAGTTATTTAGCTTTACTTTTTTAATTGTGCAGTATTTACACACACACTTCTATTTAAAGTACTTGTTATTTAACTCAAACCTGTTATAAAATAGGGTTCAGATGAGTGTGTGTTGACATAATTAAAGCACAAATTACAGTATATTTATCAGTGTTCTGTTGCAACTGTATCTACAGATCAGTGACAAAGGAAAACCAACATAAAATATGTCAGTAAGGTGCTGGGCCACCATGAGCCACTAGAACAGCTTCAGTACTACTTGTCATTGATCCTACAACTCTTTGCAACTCCAATGGAGGGATGAAGTCCATTCTTCCTAGATATATTCCCTCATTTGGTGTTTTGATGAAAGTGCTGTCTAACATGTGGATCCAAAACCTCCCATTGGTGTTCAACTGGGTTGGGATCTGGTGACTGCGAAGGCCATAGCATATGATTCACATCATTTTCATACTCATCATATCCAGAGAACAACTTGTTTCTTTTGGAAGGGAGCATTGTTATCCTGTTTTTCCTAATTTTTCAGGTTTTTCCCTTAACTTGTCATGCTCTGTAGGTTTTACAGTACCTAGTTAAACTATTTAAGTTACTTAGTTAATTATTACACCACTAGGTCACACTATGGGTCAAGGGGAGTTAACAACAGAGAGAAAAACATCCCTTCTCCTTTTTTTTTTTCTGGTTTCTATTCTCACTATTGATTTTCTGCCTGCTTCATTTGTGTTCCTCTCATGCAGGACCTTAGATGGGTTTCAAAAGAACGCATGAATTGATCTACCTTGTAGAGTGGTGGACATATTTGTATATAGGCCATGGGAATGGAAAATTAAGTTTGGCTTTAATCTCCCAAAATGATAACTCAAATAGAAAGCAGAAAGGCTTAATTGAGAGAGGAAGTCTCTAAGAGAGAGAAAACTGTTTGATTGATTTTTGGTTTTCTCATGGATCTTAAGGGATATGAACTTCCTTATGGTTCATGGTCTGGGTGTCTGATTCTTAAAAAAGGACAGAAAAAACACATTTTTTTCCTTGGATATGAATAGACAGGGTTACCAATAAATGCTAGTTTAGGTTACCAATGCTATTTAGTGCAGAGTTAATTTATTCAGTGAATTTTCTACGCTTATGTGTCTATTCAGAGGCATGGGTTCCATTTTCTGCTCTTAAATTGTTAGCACTATACCGACATAGTGCAGAAGCCTGTCTGCAATGGACATCATTTTGCTGTGCATGTCTGAAGTGTTGGAGATGGGTTATATCTACACATGTGAAGAAGTGGGCTTCATTTCATACTGCCTCCACTGAAAGTGACCTGTTCAATTGGAAGAGAGTAAAGTCAAATCGGGTCACACCAGTAGATAAATATCAAGATTGGGGTGCATGCAGTTTTGACATGGTCTATAAATTGCAGCCATATATACTAGGATTCTTGTCGCATCCAGCAAATGTCATTTTCTTTTCCTCTTTTCTCCTCTTCCTTTGGGAGCAGGAAATGTCCGATTTGTTGTTTGGGAGGTGGGATACAGTTGTTAATCATTTACAAAAGGACTGTCAAAAGAGTATTCATAACTCTGTCCTTAATTGTTGTTTTCCAGGACAAGTTGGGACTAAAGGAGAAAAGGGTGACCGAGGGGACAGGGGAGAGAAAGGAGATAGGGGTCAAATTGGGCCGAGGGGAGAATCAGGCTCTGGCTCCAGTTCATGGGGTGGAGCCCGTGGAGAGAAGGTTAGTGGATGGATAATATGGTATGTATGAGACACGTAATTTGTGATATGCAGTTTGAGAGCTAGAGTGCACTCAGGATACCTGGAGTAATGTGAGCTTTGGTGAAATGTCCCAAAGGAACACTAGGGGGGGCTACAAGTCCTAATGTAATGCAAGCATGTGCAATGCTTCTGATTTGTTTTACATCAGTATGTGTTTTATACAGTATATAGATTAAAAAAAATAAATAAATAAATAAAAAATATATATATACACACACACACAAACAATGTATGAGTGGCATGTAACAAAAAAAGGTGTTAAAATTAAAGCATGACACAGGAAAAATGTACAAAAAAACCTAAACATAATTTATTTCCATTAACCATCAAAAGTCATAATAATGATGATAATCAGGACAAGGGAAATTATGGCATGGTTAGAAATTGTTTTAGGGGTTGGTATTACAAGTAACAGGATTTGCTTCTAGATTAATTTTCTCTTTTTCCTAATTAAACATTTTAGAACAAACATTTGAACATGCAGCTCTGTAAATCAGCAGAATTTGATTTCCACTGGTGCAACCTTGTGATGACAGTGTATACACTCAGTCCAAGGTACTTTAGGTGATATTCTCCAGCAAGGGGATGTGACTGTGGGTATTTATGTCACTGCCTTTTTAGTGTCTCTATTCAGATAAGACATGTAGTGAAGATTGCTGGCACCGATTTCATTGTTTCTTTTTTTAATTTTCAGGGAGAACCAGGGGAAAAGGGAGCAAAGGTAAGCACCAGATTATCTCTGTTTTTTGGTGATTGTTTTCTCTTGGATTTTAATTTCTGAGGCTTAATTTATCGTACAAGTTGCAAACCCTGAAATAATGAAGCTGATGCTTTACATCTCCAGGGCAGTGCAGGCTTTGGCTACAAAGGAAAGAAGGGTGATCCTGGCCCCCCTGGGCCCCCCGGCCCCCCTGGCCTTCCAGGGCCTGCAACAGAATTTTCTGTTGGCAGTGACAGCTCAGTTGTTTCAAGACTCCCTGGACCCCGTGGACCAGCTGGACCACAGGGTGTCCCAGGCCCCCAGGGACCACCAGGAGCTGATGGAGAGCCAGTAAGTAGACTGAAGATACATTTCTCATTTGACAACACTAAATACAGATGTGCTGTTGTTGCTGAACCAGCATCTACTGTGTTTGTCATAGCATACAGTATATGTTGAGAAACCAAGCAAACATTCAGTTTCAGATATTTTTCTTTTTAAAAGTTGGAATAAAAAGTTGAATATAATTAACTGGAAATTGTTATGGCAAAGTTGATTTATTTCATTTTATATCCTTAATATACGTGTCTCAGAGAACTTATTTCATTCTTCATTTCAATCTTTCAGGGTGATCCTGGTGAGGATGGAAAAACTGTAAGTTTCTTTTTTTGCCCTGCAAATGATGATGGATTGTTAAATTAGAGACCTTCTCATTTAGCTTTTCATTGTTCCTCTATAACAATCTCTAGTGCCTTAAATTTATGGTCTCTTTAACATAGGGTCCTGATGGGCCTCCAGGCTTCCCAGGAACCCCAGGTGACCCAGGAACCAAAGGAGAGAAAGTAAGATACTCAGTTACCTTTACAGAAAAAAAAAGAAAAAAAAAACAAAACAAATTAAGTAAGTAAACAAATACAACAAAGTACGTAAAAATAACATGATCAAATTGTATGCATAGCGTATCTTGTGTTAATGAGTCTTGTTCATACAGGGAGACCATGGAGAGGGTCAACCTGGCCCCAGGGGACCCCCAGGACCTCCCGGGCCACCTGGACCAGGATTCAGATCTGTAAGTTAATCTTTGCCTGACTCACCTGTTTGACAACATCTAGACGCAATTTGTATGATAAGAAAGCTGCCTGCCTTCGTGTATAATTTGTTGAATTAAACAGCTGACTTCTACTGATGTATCTCAGACTTTTGTGGACATGGAGGGTTCAGCTTTCCCTGACTTGGAATCTATTCGGGTGAGGAAAATTGATAATTTTGATTTATATTTTGTCTGTAATACGGTTGTGCCATAAATATCAAAATAAAATAATGAAGAAGATAAATTGTTGCTGATAGGCATTTTTGTTTCTTGATTCACTTGTCTTTTATACAGCTACAAATTTTTTCCACAAAGACAAAAGACATTGCTGTAAATTGATTTTATGTTAAGTATATTATATTTTTTTTGTTGTAGGGACTGCCTGGGCCACCAGGTCCCCCTGGTCTCCCTGGGCCTCCTGGTCCCGCTACAGCTGGTACAACATCGAGTTCTGGGGCCTTTGGACCACCAGGAAAGGACGGGGAACCTGGCCAACCTGTACGTGTCAATATTCTTGTCTCTCAAGACCATTGGCCAGATAACTCCCTAAACTGCAGAATGCACAGTCTAACTAAATCAACAACTGCTATTTACCTGAACCCATTTTTTTGGCCCCCAGGGCTTGCCTGGTTTACCTGGTACTGATGGCCTCCCAGGATCTCCTGGTCCCAAGGGAGAAAAGGTAATGTCCTTGTGAAAACAACTGTTTCCTCTGTGAACCCTACTAGATTCTAATTTTTAGACTACCCAATCCTTTAAAGAAACATGTCTTAAATAGCCAAATGTTCCAAAGAATGTTATATAGGATTGATAAAAGAGAGGAAAAAAATAGGGAAAAATGGCTTATCCACATTTGCAGGCTATTTAGAACCTTGATGTACTATGGTAACACTGGCCATCAAATGTCAGCAGAAACGCCCAATCACAAGACTGAAGCTTAGACGCTGTTTGCAAAAACATGTCCACCATCAGTTTCGTCCTCTTTTGAAAAATAGAAAAAATATTCAAAGTAGTTGTAATATCATTATGGATACGCAGTAGGGGTCCGAAAGTCTGAGGACACTCTCCTATTCAATTGAACTCTGTTTTCTATTTCCCACTCTAGGGTGATTCAGGCGAGCTGGGTCTTCCTGGAGCAGTTGGAGAGAAGGTGTGGATTTATGACCTAAATTTACTTTTTCTTTTTTCTTTCATCTTTACACTAAAGTAGCTGCCACTTTCCAAAACACATCCAAATGCAAATTATCCTTGTTGTAACCGGTAGTAAAGACTATTAGACATAAGCCTGAGATGGTACATACATTCTAGTGTAAATTGCTTTTGGGACCAAGAACTATGCAGTGGTGTCCACTTGATAACTAGAATGGCTCTTCTACTTTCATCCTACTATATTTAAAACTTTTTTCTTCCTTTTGATTTCTCCAGCCAAGCTCCTACTTTTCTTTTCTCACCAATCTGCTGCCTCATTATTTATCCTCCTCCTCCTACTCTCCTAAGCCTTCCCATCTGCAGGTACACATCAACCATCTAAGGGGATTGTGTCTCCTAACAATTTGCAAATATTTGTTAAATTTTCAGCTATAGACTTTACTTAAAGTTTAATCTGAGTGCTGGCTATGCTTTGATGTAACATTTAGTAACATCTATATGTTCTTACAAATACTTACTAGTACCATGCTGCCTTACCATGTTTAGAAGGACTTCACTATAGACGAAACCTTCATGTTTGGTTTTATTATAGTTATTTTTTAAATTTATTCTGAACACTGATTTTCCTTCTGCCATGCCATCGTGTAGGGAGCTCGAGGAGACCCTGGTTTACCAGGATCTGCAGGAGAGCCCGGACTGGCTGGTTTGCCTGGACCCATTGGACCAGCTGGGCCACCAGGGCCTCCAGGGCCACCAGGACCAAGTTATCGTGTTGGCTTTGTAAGTCTTCTTTTAGGTGTTAGGTGGTGAAGATTTCCAAAAAAATCTCATGGTGAAGGATAAATACTTTTGTTTATAGAAACAAAATTGCAAAATTCTGTTCTACCTGCAAAATTGTATCTCTCTGACGTGACAGATGTTAGGGACAGTTGATCAGAATATTCTAACTGAATAATTTTCATAAAATATTAATGCCACAGTAGGTCTACTACTAATCGGAGAGCAAACAAAAAATATATGTATATTTTGTATTCTTAGTGAGTTAGGTTCTGTAGTATTCATTGGGGTGGGGTCATCTTATTCACACCCTGCTCCTCAGTGTGAAGTCGATGTGTGTCATATTTAGAGAGGGAGGTTGAGTTATATTACCTCTTTTTTTTTTAAAGCATACATCGTTGAGGTCTGATTTTAGGTTTATTCAGAATTGAATCCCAAAATACATGAAAAAAACTGGAAAAAGGTTTTTCAAAAGAGTTTGTCAGTTGGTCACAAATTCTTTGTTGGTGTTTGAAGGATGACATGGAGGGATCTGGTGGTGTGCCCAATGGACTTCCTGGCATCAGAGGACCAGAAGGAAGACAGGTTAGTTCTGTGTACTAAATTAAGACTTGAAGTCATGTAGAAGACAATACTGTATATCTCTCTTAATGTCACAGGAGAAGCTTAAAATGAGCCATAGTTCCTGAAATTCTCTTAAAATATTTTTTAGGTTTTATATAACAAACCAGAATGAGTCTCTGATCCCAGATCTGATCAGCAGCTTTAAAGGATGGCATTTTATGGTAGCACTATTATGGACTTTGAGGCAGTATAAGACATCTATGACATACACTCAACACCCACATTATTATAATTTAATAAAGTTATATAATTTTAGTTAATCTGTTTTGAAGAAAGTTTATTAATCCTATTGGCTTATTACATATTGATTGATTGGTTGATTACATGTTATCATTCAATTTCATGGTTTATATATTAACTGATTGGAAAGTATTTTCAAAAGCGACAACAAAATGATGTATATAAATGCCTGAAAACCAGAAAGCAAAGTAAACAGGGGACAAATTTAGCCAGCAATTTTTCTATCAACTTATATCATTTTACAGTGTTTTGAGAAAAGTTTAATCATATTGACTGTTTGGTGAGCCTGCCATAAAGTCTGAAAATCTGATTACAGTGTCAGTTTCTATAAAAACATCATGCCGTGTATTTTATTATTTCTATTGTTTATATGTCAGTGAATATTACTGGAACTTGTCAAACAATTTTTATTAAGATTTTTTTGATACATGAGGAAGATATTCCAGAGCTTGCATCAACCAAGACAATTGTTTTGTGCTTTCAGGGTCCTTCTGGCTTACCTGGACTTCAGGTAAATAAATGAGGAATATTTTCAGTAATCTCTCATTAGTGTGCTTCTTACCACTTCTCAAACTCACATGATACATCTGGTTTGACCATTGGCAGTAGATTGTTCCTTTCTATGCTCCTATGCTCCTATGCTGTAATTTCACTTCTTTGATTTATAAACCATTAGAGTTGAATAAGGGAAAAGCTACAGCTATATTGAGCTAAGATCCTTGCATTGTCTAGAACAAGGATGTTAAATGGGGGGGGGGGCAATACCAGCACAGAAACAGAAATGAGAA
Organism: Istiophorus platypterus; assembly: GCA_016859345.1. Taxonomy (NCBI): domain Eukaryota; kingdom Metazoa; phylum Chordata; class Actinopteri; order Istiophoriformes; family Istiophoridae; genus Istiophorus; species Istiophorus platypterus. Next base: position 22,009,537 of record CM029122.1, read on the forward strand.
TAACAAAAATTAAATTAAAAACATCAAATAAATAGATAAAATGATATAAACATAGGGAGTAAGAATAAATGCCAAACAAGAAGCAGTTGAAAAGAATGTAAAAAACAGTAATATAATACAGTCTGAAAAAATAAAATAAAATAATAATATTAAAAAATAGATTGTATTAGAGGAGTATATGAAAATGATATGGATTAATGCAATATTAAGTGAAATTTGAATTTAAGCGGCTGAAATACAAGCTCACAGCAACACAACAAAAAGGGTCTACAGGGGTCTCTGTATAAGTTAGTGTGTCAGTAAACATTTATCCAAATACCTACACATCCAGAAAAAGTAACATTGCAAAACCAGGATACACTGGGTTTTCAGCTTTGATTCGGTACATGTCCACATTTAGACCATATGAACAAATAAATGACATGGTAGCCCCCCGGAAGTGAGGCCAAAGCGTCACGACCATGCCCTGGTGGCTGGCTGCAGTATATGTCATAAACCCTGCCCCCTGGATGTCAGCACATAGGACATGGCCCAAGCTAAAACATGAAAGTACATATAGAATACAATTTTCCTAAAGATGTTTTCTGTCATTTTAGGTATTACTTATCACATTAATGTACAGTATGTCCAAGTATTCATTTGATGGATAAGTTTGGATGGATAAGTGGCTTTAATTAGTTGTTTAATGGCTTATCTGTTACTAAGATGGTCGCGCCTGTATCTGGGAAATTTTGGCTTCATTTTTGCACATTTAGAAGAAGTGGAGACACATCATCCATCTGTATATAAAGTCATTAATATAAACTGCCAAAAGCAAAGCAATGAGCATTAAGAAGCTTAAAGCTCAGACTTGGGTAAGGATTTTCAGTGACATCTGAAGTACACGCAAATATTTCACATTGCAAGTAGTAATTAAATTCATTGTTAATATAAGAGTACTGCTTTAAGGAATGAATAGGATAATCAGTAGTAGGTACGCAAAAACATTTGCTTGTCCAAAGATGGATGACCTTTGATTTTTGTATTTTCATTCAGATTTGCAGCACTGACAGAAAGAACATTAATACAGGCAGTCCTATGTTGTATTTTAGACATATCAAATAAGGTTGAGAAATCAAAGTGGGATTTTTAAGTAAATTTCTAGTAGAGGAGAAAACATTTTTTCTTTTTGCTATTCTTTGTTTTGTTTTTTGTTTTTTTACTGGTATAACTTGTATGTACCTCTGCAGGGTAAACCTGGGTTGCCTGGTACACCAGGTCAGAAGGGCAATGAAGGTCCCGTTGGAAGAGACGGGCGACCAGGGTTGGATGGCTTCCCTGGACCTCAGGTATAAGAGGAATTTCTCTCTAGATCTGTCACTCTGTCAAAAAATTAAACAAAAAAGCATGCACCATTAGACACCAAAGGTTACATAGTTGTCGAAAAGTCATAGTGTTAAAGTGTTAGATATTTGGAACCTGTCAGATTTAACAGAAGGTTTTTGATTACTGTGTTACACTACAGATAGGGCAAGCAGTCAAAATTAGGATGCTTCACTTTAAAGGTTAAGTTTCTGTTTTGTTTTTCTTTTATTCGTTTTGTTTTGATTTAATTTCTTGTAGCTTGTTTTTGATTGTGTTATGTAGCAGATTTCACAACAGCGTAAACAAGACGGGGGACAAAATCTTGGCATGTTGAAATGTTTAGGTTTAAGAACCATTTGCCCATGCCACAAGAGGGTTAGGGTTAGGGTTTAGCTCTTTAGTGGTGCTTATGTTTGGGTTAGAAAATCATTGTTTTGGTTTTGAGGAAAAGCTGCCAAGTATGCGGCCTCAAGCCATAGAAAAACAGTAAAAAAAAAAGTAACTATAATAGATGGGAAGAAAACGACTGTTTGAGGACAAAGTGGGGAAAGTCATCATCTTTTATAGTTCACGTCCACAATGCTTTATGAAAGGTTTTATAGTAGGCACTCACAATATATTGAAAACTTATCAGGTAAGAACTGATTTTAGATGTCTTATGATATTGGGATCTATATTAGGTTAGACCTAATATAAGCAAAAAGGTTCATTCTTGACCTTGGAAATAGTTGTTTAATTCAGTGTCTACTAACTAGTGGATGCTTTTTATATGTTTGTCCCCCTGGATACGAACTGCCATGTGATGATAACTGGCACTACTCCAGCCGCTAATGAAGACTGGGAGGTACAGTTCTTTAGCTAGTAAGGGGATCTTGAGTTAAGATTGATTTTTGATATATTAAATACATTTTTGAGCAATATATCAGGCAGAAATTAGGGTAATTAATCTGTTTTGATGTGTGTAGTAGCCAGTTTTAGATCAGTAAAGCTAGTCTCTAATGTTTGATGTGTATTTCTGATGCCTTTTGTGATGACTGAACAGAAGAACAGAACGACGGGTGACAAATTAGATTTACTCATTTCATACGCTTTTCAGCGTAAGGTTTGTAAAGGGAAACTAACATAGTGTCTCATTAAGGTGTTCAACCACCACGAGCCACCAGAACAGCTTCAGTTCTACTTGTCATTGATCCTACAACTCAGTTGTACCAGGCAGAGAACCTGGGTGGAGGCATCTGCATTTGTTATGTTTCTCCAATCATTTATTCTTGTTTTTCCTTTAATTTGTCACACCTATATTTCCCCCATTTAATGTTTCCGACCATTTCAAAACACATGGCAAGATGTTGATTTGCTGTAGTGAATGTGAATTTTCTTATCATTTTTTGTCAGACTATTATAAAGCAGGTATTGGGATCTTTGTTGATATATCTTCTGTTTCTTTCTTATTGTATTTTACAGGGACCAAAGGGTGACAGAGGAGACAGAGGAGAGAGGGTGAATTACATTTTTACCCCTAAATATCTGTGTATTTGAACTTTGTAATTACTACAAAGCATCTGTAAGACGTTGTCCCTTGTCAATATTAAAGCTATTAGAAAACACAAAATTATGTCATATTGACCATTAGAGTAATTTGGTTTTAGATGTTGTAGTAGGTGGGAATGTTATTTATATTTTGTCGTGGTGTATGTGTGTGTGTGTGTGTGTTTCATGGTTTTAGGGTGAACCAGGACGAGATGGAACCGGACTCCAAGGTCCACCAGGCCCACCTGGACCACCGGGACAAATCATCTACACCAATGGCAATGTAAGTAAAAAAAAAAGCCGACACAGAGGCAGATGTGCAAATAAACTAATTCATATCTGTGACTTTGTATCAGGCAGTTTCTTCTAGACTGACACTCAAATCATGAGCAGTTTTAATCATAATAGTGTGCAGGTTAACTTCATTTATTCTGTCTTTATTGTGTTTGCTCGTCTGCAGTTTGATGGAGTCGCCGGCAGTGTTGGTCCTCGGGTATGTATTCACATCTGCGTGGTGATACTTATATATGACATCTCTAATGAAAATTCAACTCGGTCTTTGTGGTTGTGCTTGATAATGTGTCTGTCATTTCACACATAGTTATGGTATTCAAACAAAGACTCTCTCCTTGTTGTGTCATCTTTTTAAAGAATTGACATCATTCAACACATGGTTGGAGATACAAATGCATTTAGTGTAACTATACACTTTACAGGGCCCTGAATGTTCCACTGTGCTTTTAACAACACTTACAACATCGACTGTGCATTTGTAATTGTAGGGTTGGCAGTTAACTGAGACATGACAGACAGACATCCAAGACAGAGACTTATAACACAGCATGAAACAAATTGTGAACTTTTCCTTATCTGTGTTAGGGCAACTATGGAGCAACTGTTCAAGAGACCCGTCAGTGAGCAATTTGTTGAAAGATGGCAAACTTTCTTAGAACATAGGTTTGTTGTCATTACAGGTCTGACATTTATGAAGCATAACCACAAACAAGAAATTTATAAATTTGTATAACATTAATCTACATTGAAGGAAAACAAAACATTTTAAAATGAGCATATACCAGTTTGGACATGAATAAGTGGTTTGGATTTTCTTATATTTTTGTAATTTGTAAAGTCAACAAACTCAGACCAACAATCTAATGAAATTAAATGTAAAATGTATTGTTTTGCTTTACAGGGTGGACCTGGTTTACCTGGTCAAGCTGGATTCCCTGTAAGTCTCTTTGTGCTACATTATTTATGATTAAACAATAAAAATACATAATTGAAGAATTAAAGTCTTAAAGATGAGGAATAAGCAGTTTATGTGATTCTCAACAGATTATAATTAAAAAAGCAGGCCTATTTTCCTGCTGCTTTTCTACCCTGCTGTTAAAAGATAAACATTATTCTTTGTTCTACATTGGCTCTTAATTTTCCTCATTGTAGGTAAATCCCATGAAAAGACCCAAACAATCCAACCAACCAAGTTCTCAGTAGTTTCCAACATCCCTACCTTTTCTCGGGCCCTCTGGCCCAAGCCCATCCACTCCTACTCAAGTTCTTTAAAAACTTGGCACAAATATAAAGTCTAATTCTAAAAACGTAAACTAAAGGCTATGAAAGCTGATGCTCAGTTCGTTACAATGATTTCAGGTGTTTTATTGCAACAATGAGGATTGAAGATTTGAATCACAACATGGTGAAACTTATTAGTGTGTTTGTTGTGTTGCATTGTGTAGCGTTGCGTTGTGTTGCGTTGCGTTGCGTTGCAGTGCGTCGTTTTGTGTGTTTTATCAGGCTGTGGCTACACAAACAGTACTTGTTGGTAGAATCAATTCAATATTATTTTGGGTTGAATTTTGGTGTAGGCAGTGGTATTTATGTTCACATTTCTTTTTTACACTAAGATCAGTCCAATTCTTTCAAATACCCATGACATTTGCAGATACTTTAACTATAATGTCTGGCATCCACAAAGCTTAGTAAGCAGTGACTGATTCTTTAGTACAGTTTGGCATATTGGCACTGCATAAACGGAACTGAATAAACAGAGTCTAATAAGATGTATGATCATGTTGGCTTGAACTGATCCAGGGGAACGAAGACTTTACCGTTGCCAAATGACTGTTCTCTTGTTAGTTTATGAATGTCATGTTTAATTTTTTCATCCTGCAGGGTCCAATCGGACCAAAGGGTGACAGAGGTGACCCTGGCCCTCCTGGCTACGGAAGTAAGGTAAAGTCTTGTTTACCTGTTTGTTCAACCATTCATTTGGCTCCTCCTAACTATTAAGACACTACTGTAATTGTTTTTATGTTGTTTCTTTCTGCTGCCCTGTCTTAAGGGGGAGAAAGGTGAGCCAGGCTTAGTGATTGGACCTGATGGAAATCTTCTGTACCAGGAAGGGTTAACAGGTCTGAAGGTGAGTTACGCTGCATTTGACTATCTGATGTTACCTGTTATGTCCATCTCATTCTCACACACACAAACGCACAAACACACACACACAAATAATGTCCAAATAATGTGCAAATACATGCATATACGTCTCTTCTGCAACATTTGTTAATCCTCATGTCTAAATGTGTTGCTTGCTTTGATCTGCTGTGTGCTTTGGTGATTGTCTATTTTCAATTTTCTTTGTGTGTTTTGGGTATTGCATTATGGTTGTACATTTGCTGTTAAAGCAAATCTGCTTCTTTTATCATGCTTGTAGGGAGACAGGGGACCTGCTGGACCTGTTGGACCTCCTGTAAGCGTTCGAGCATTTCTATCAAAGATATTCAAGCTAATAAAGCAAAACTGTGTGCTTAAAATTAAACGATACTGTATATATTTTTCTACTTGTTTCTTCAATCAGCTCAAATTGTCTTATATTTAATCATCTATTGTTGTAGGGCCAGTATGGGCCACCGGGAATAAAGGGTGAAATAGGAATGCCTGGAAGACCTGTAAGTACCCCTTTCTTGGTGTCTTATATTGGTATATTTTCACATAGATAATTATTACTAATATGGGTTTTATTAAAATGGCTTTAGAAAGTATTCTGACCCCCTGCACTTTTCACAAAATTATTTTGTTGTTGATTTTATTGTAAATGGATACAATTTTTAGAATTTTTTCAAATTTATTCAAAATCAAACTGAAAACTAATTTACGAACGTAGTCATACTCTTTACTGTGGCTCCAAATTGTGGTCAGGTGCATTGTGTTTGCTCTTTTTATCCTTGAGATGTGAATAGAACTTAAATGGAGTCCACCTATGGCAAATGTAATTGATTGGACATAGTTTGGATCCCACTATATAAGGTTCCACAACTGACACTGCATGTTAGGAAGAAAATCCAGGTATGAATTCCGAGGAGCTCTCTGCAGACCACCATAATAAAATTTATGTCAAAGCATAGATAAGAGCAAGAGTATAAAACCGGTTCCAAAGATCTGAGTGTTCTCAGGAGCACAGTGGCCTCAATAACTGTTAAATAGAAGATGTGTGGAACCACCACAACTCTTCCTGGTGTTGGCCTTCTAGCCAAACTGAGTAAGACAGAGTAACCGGGCAAGAAAAGGTCTTGGACATGGAGGTGAACAAGAACCCAAGAACCCAATGGCCAGCTACTAACATAGCTGCAGAAGACCTCTGCTGAGATAGGAGAACCTGCTGGAAGGACGACCATCTTAGCAGCACTCCATCAATCAGACGGTTATGGTGGACTGGATAGACAGAAGCCACTTTGAGTAAAATGCTTATGAGGACTCTGGGAGCATGAGGAAAAAGACTGATGAGACAAACACTGAACTCTCTGAACAGAATTCCAAACACTATGTCTGGCGAACACCAGGTGCTGCTCATCACCTGACTAATGTCATCTCTATGGTGAAGCATGGTGGAGGCAGTATCATGCTATGTTGGTGCTTCTCTGCAGCAGGGGCAGAGATGAGAGAAGAATGAATGCAGCCATATACAGAGGGGTCAGTGAAGAAAACCTGCTGAGTGCATGTGACCTGAGACTGGAGCGACAGTTCAGCTTTCATCACGACAATGACCCAAAGCAGAAAACGCCGGTGTGGCTTTGACACAAGCCTCTGAGTGTCCGTGAATGACCCAGGCAACGGACAGAATTAAATGCCATAGAACATCTATGGAGAGACCTGAAGATGGCAGATGCTTCTCATCCAATCTGACAGCATAAATTTCCCAAATCCAGGTGTGAAAGGCTTGTGAAGACTCACCCAATAAAGTGGTGTAACAGTAAATAAGAGATTTCATTTTTTTGATGTTTGATAAATCTGCAAGAAATTCTAAAAACATGTTTTCACTTAGTCATTGTGGGTTATTGAGTGTAGACTGATGAGCAAAACAACAAATTTATCCCTTTGCAATTGAATCTGAAACATAATAGTTGTCAAAAAGTGAAGGGGTCTGAATACTTTATGAGGCCACTGAGTGCCATATACATGTTGCTGACCTAGTGTATATTTTTACATTAGCATAATTACATTTCAACTCCATTGTTTCAGTTTTTCTAAATGGGGGAAAAAATAATCAATGAGTTTCTTCCCTCAGGGACGCCCTGGTGTAAATGGATACAAGGGTGAGAAAGGAGAGCCAGCGGCTGGTGCTGGCTATAGTTATCCAGTAAGTATTAATGTTATAATAAATACTTTAGGCTGGCGGACGTAGCAGTTGCAGAAGTAAGATGGGCAGTTTGACATAACCTTGTTCAACCCCTAGGCGATCTCAGAGTGTAATAAAGCCACAGTCTCAGATGACGCAAAAAGACTGCTAAATCAAAAACGATGTCATTAAATACACTTGTTCAGTGAAAGGAAGAGTCTTACATTGAGCATCCATAACTGGCTGGCTTCCTAGCTCGTCAGCTAGCTTCTTAGCTCATTGTATTTCAGTTAACCTTCTTTCAATCAGGAAAACCTCAAACATCTCTTTTCAGGTTGTATTTACCATCTGCTTATACTGATTTTGAAGACATTATTTACCTATGAACAAGTTCTGGTGTAGTATTAATAACAGAAGTTTGGGGTTTTCAAAACTACAACCACTGTTTAATTCAACAAATGTCAGTTCATAAAACCATTCTATGTGAATTGTAAAAGAACCACTGAGCAACTGGGCTAAATGCTGACAGACATTAATATGTATTCAGATTTATGCAGAGTAAGTCCTTAATTTGAAAGAAAGCTGTACATTTTTCAGACTTCTATCAATGTTTACATCAATGCTAGCAATCGCTGTCTCACAGTAGCTGTCAAAAATAAAAAATAAAATGTCTAAGTTATCGATGATATCTCACCAGTGCCCAATGAGAGTCATTCTGTATCTACAGAGATATATTGAGTCAATAACTTTGTTTCAATCAGGGCCCACCAGGACCACCTGGACCACCTGGACCGCCTGGGCCAGCCATTCCTTTAGATCGCTTCAGTGTGAGTACACAACGTTCCAAACACTGTACCTCAATCTAGACATGTCTATGTACCAGTTACTGCTACAGGTAGATTGTACTACAAATTTCTTGGTTCTCTTGCAGTGTTGGTTGGCAGAGAGCTGAACCATGTCAAATTTGAATCACTTAAGTAGTCAGTCAGTCATTATCCAGTTTGTTAGGTCTGTTGTTTAAGCCTTGCTGGCTGGTGATATTAGTGAGTCAGTTGTTTATTGCATTAGCTTAAACCTTAAAGAGACTTTTTCATCTATTGTTGCTGGTGTCATTGAGCATTTTTTCTTTCTGTTCATAGCGTTATGATGAAACTTCAAGGAATTACCCAGGTATGACTTCCCAACACACACATTTTGTTTTCTTAGCACTAAATACATAATATTGTAAGACGGATGGCTCAGAATTGAGAAGTTAAGTAAATGTGCCAGTGAAGGAGGAGAGATTTAGAAGAGGTTTAAAGAGTCTTCAGAGATAAAAGCTGCTATCTTAATTTCAGTTTGATCCATCTGCCTCAATAGAGGCAGGGGATATACACTGAATTGTCAAGAGATTAAGCTGTCAAGTTGTACCAGATTTAGAGAATGATCTGATAAAACATAGTTGACATTGCTATCAATGAATCAGGGTGTCACAGTTTTGCGTTTCCAATGACAGACACATCTGTGGTCTTAGTTTGCAGTTGCATTAAATATTGTATTTTGTGTTGTATTTAGTAATTAAAGGAGAAAAAGGAGAGCGTGGTGAGCGAGGACATCCAGGAATCCCAGGTAAATCCTAGACTTTACATAGAACATACATGCAGTAATGTTGTTACATACAAATCCACTGCACTGCACTTTGAATTTAATTATCCGTACCTTATCACTGAAAAGCCTTTGTTTTTTTTATAGGGACAGCCACTAATTTTGATATTTACACCCTCAAGGTAAACTAGCTCATCACTATATATCTAGTCTGTTTTATTAGTATGATGGATGTACTGTAAGAAGAAAAGTCATAACGTTAAACTGTTTCCAATAGAATGAACTGAAAGGACAGAGTGGAGAGCCAGGTGTGAAGGGAGAAAAGGGAGAGCCTGGTGGTGGATACTATGATCCACGCTTTGGAGGAGTGCAAGGCCCACCAGGGCCTCCTGGCAAACCAGGCCTGCCGGTGGGTTCTGAGAGTAATATATCTGTCACAAATAAAACCCCAATATATACCATTTTGCCAAGCAGCATAGGACTTCTGGTATACATGCATACAAAATAAACCCACCTTCATTACATGATAAATTATTATACTTAACAAAAGGTGTTTGTTGTAATGGGTATGACATTTTTTTGTTTCTGTAAAGTTCCATTAAGGCAGATTATTCTCTTTAATGTTAGGGTCCAAAGGGAGATTCCATAATGGGCCCTCCTGGACCCCAGGGACAACCAGGGGCTCCAGGCATTGGTTACGATGGACGTCAAGGTCCTCCAGGACCACCTGGACCTCCAGGCTTGCCTCTTGGATCATATAGGCCCAATCACTGTAAGTTTATATAAATTCTGTATTTTTCTATGTACTCCTGAGGACATTGTAGAGCCTTTGCAGGATGAATGAAATACAGCTTGTAATCTTTAGAAGAGTCATGCTGTACTTCCTAGTGCTAGAGTGGAGGTGACTTTAAGCTAAGGTCTACTGCTTCTGCACCTGATATTGACTACTGGAGACAAAGTTTGCTGGACCTGTTCAAAAGCCAAAACATTCACAAGCCTTTGTTTTAATTTGAAGCAATCACTGTCCCTGGACCTCCTGGTCCTCCTGGCCCACCTGGAAGTCCTGGTCTCTCCTCTGGTGTAAGTACCATCACTTCATTTTGATAATTGTCTTTTGACTTGAAATACTCTGTGATTATTCAGCAGACACTACAAATAATTTCCCATCACATAACTCATAATTCATAATGATCAGTCTGGGGGACTGATCCAATTGGGACCTAATTGGTTGTGTTGTGTCTAAGATTAATTTACCTAATAAAATGTGACATATATTTCGGAATTATTCATTGTATTCATAACAAACACTAAATATTATGTGTATTTGTTTTCCACAGGTTACAGTTTTGAGGTCATATGATACAATGATTGCCTCTGCCAGACGTCAGGCAGAGGGAAGCCTCATCTACATCATAGACAGAGCAGACCTTTATTTAAGAGTACGCGATGGGCTGCGGCAAGTCATGGTACAATGATCTACTCGTCTACTTTTTGCCCTAAATTTTCCTCAATTCAACTTAATGTTATTTTATTTAATGTGTCTATATTTCTAGTGACTTAAAATAACTCAAATTTTAATGACACTGCTGAGATGGTACTTTTACTTTTTATAACAGTTTCTTGTTCAGCAGCTTATTAACATTCAATTAAATGCCTTTTCTTAAATAAACACATAACTCAAGCAAAACTTTTGAAATAAAGAAAATAAGTATTTTAAGATTTAGAGAAAAAAAACACTACTTATTGTGTCTTACAATTTTCAGATCAGGTGATTAATTCATTGTGAGCTGAGATGCCAGTATTCATTTGCTAAAAAGTTTTTTTCCCCTCAGCTTGGAGAGTACAAGCCCTTCTTCCGAGATCTGGTGAGTTAACTCAACCAAAGAACAAAGTAGAATAAAGATATTTGCTTTTTAACATCACTAACTGTTTGATCATTTTTTTAATCTTTTTTTTTTTCATTTATAGGAGAATGAGGTGGCAGAGGTCCAGCCTCCACCTGTGATTCTGTACCCCCAGTCCCAGGACCAGTCCCACAACAATGGAGCTAGCCATTACTCTCAGGGTGGTTCTTCTATACGTCCAATCGAGCCTCCACCACAGCCACCTGTAGACCCCAGATACCCTGCACAGTTTGATCCCAGGTTCCCAGACCCCAGACACACGGGTCAGACTGATGGAAGATTATCCCCCCAACAGACTGAGAACAGATACCCTGTCACTCCACAGAGACGACCCAGTCCACCTGTTCCACAGCCTGGTGGCCGTGTGGGTACATCAGTATCAGGAGTGGGTATCTGGAAAGCACATCAACATTAATAACAATTACGGATTGCTTTATTACGGAGGGTATTTTGTTACTTGAATGCAAGCTACTGCCTCTAATAACAGTGTAATAGTCCCAAAATTTATTTTCCACTTTTGCTGTCATTGTTCTATGTATAAGGAACACCTGCTTTGTTTCTCCCTCCTGTCACATCCAGCTAGGGCTTCCATTGTTCTGAATACATTTTTTAGCAAAAGATAGATAGAGGCATATGTGTTGAATGGCTTTAGAAATAAATGTTGGAAGAATATGGAGTAAACTGATTGGATACACAACTATGAAGAGATAGGTGGCAGAGGGGAGTGTGGGAGGAGAGGCAGCTTCATTTGGAATAGTTAACTTGAAGCTTATTTTATCTTTGTCTTTATTATTGTTTTACTGGAACTGAATATTTATATCTAGTGTCTTCTCTAGTCAGAGCAAGGGTCACATACTGATGTGATTGATGTGATGTAATGAAAAAAGCTTAGTTTATTAAAATGTTTTAGTGTATACTGATGTCACAGGTCAAAGAAGGCGGCTATTCTAACATAAACCTGTCTTCAACAGCTACATCTCATTGCCTTGAACGCCCCTCAAACTGGGAACATGCGAGGAATTCGTGGAGCAGATTTCCTGTGCTTCCAGCAGGCTCGTGCTGTGGGCCTGAAGGGAACCTTCAGAGCTTTTCTATCCTCTAAGCTTCAAGACCTCTACACCATTGTCCGCAGGTCGGACAGGGACAGTTTACCCATCTTAAACCTCAAGGTGAGATGCTGCTGCTGGGGAAGTGGCAGTGTTGCTAAAGGGCTGGATACTCATTGGGTGATTAATATATGTTGTGTGTCTTCATGCTGTATGCTGAGCACAAAATTTATATTGTGTAGAGCAAGCAGGTGTACAGGAGCACAATGTTTAAGTCCAAATACGGCTCTAACTACTTTTATTTTAAAGCTTACAGAAAACTACAGTATAAATGTCATTTATTTGGATTCTTTGTTAATGGTTGTGGGTTTACTACTGTGTTCACTGTTGTCTAAACTAACTTTATTCTACGCTGCTTAAACTTGCTGCTTAATGAAGAACAAAGTATTATAATGAAATTAAATTTTCAGTGCTATACTCTTCCTTTCAGGACCAAGTGTTGTTTAGCAGTTGGGAATCTATCTTTGGTGACGAGGCAAGCAAAATGAGGGAGAATGTACCAATCTACTCCTTTGATGGTAGAGATATCCTCAGGGATAGTGCATGGTGAGTCTTTGTACAAAGATTAATACTGTATCCTGTGAACTAATACGTAGCTGTTCATGCAGTAGTAGCCTAAATTTCCTGCTCATTTGTAGTTACAGTCAGTACATTCAGTTGGTTTTATATTTGTAGGAACAAATAATGTATATACTATATATATTAACCTCTGTGCTTGTTTTTGTTTCTCTACAGGCCAGAGAAAATGGTCTGGCATGGATCAAACAACAAAGGCCATCGACAAACAGACCACTACTGTGAAACGTGGCGAACAGGTGACCGTGCTGTGACTGGTCTGGCATCATCATTACAGAGTGGCCACCTCCTGCAGCAAACCTCTAGTAGCTGCTCCGGCTCCTACATTGTCCTCTGTATTGAGAACGCCCTCATATCACACTCCAAAAAATAAATCCCGTCCATCCTCCTTTTTTCTTTTGTTCTGGGCCCCAGTTAAAAACGGTTTTAGTGTCCAAGCAGACATGTTTTTTTCAATTCCCCGATAACACGCCTTGGAAACATGCAGTGTCCAGTGAACTGGCCCTTTGGCACTTTGCCTGGCAGAGACGCTTTGCATTGTCGGCTCCTCCCTTCCATAAACGCCAAAGAGATGGGTCGAAAAGAGGGGTGTTGGTCCTTTTTCTTGGGGGCATAGGCACATATCTTCTCAAGGGGGGAACAACAGCGGAGGGCTAAGTGCGTTCTCAAATTGTATCCATTTTTTAAAAAAATTCTGTATATTACATGTTTGTTGTTTGTGTTCTTTTTTGATGTTTTACCTTTTGAACTGTTTTTAAAAAAGCTCTATCCATCCTGTTATTTTTTTATTTTAGGTATGGATCATTTCCACATTTTTTACAATTTCATTTTAGATTTGTGGGTTTCGATGGGGTACAGCAAACTTTTAAGGACTACTTTAAATTTAAAGAAGATAATAGATATTTATTTTTAAATGAAGTTATGTAAGGACAAAAAATGGTTAGGAAAAATAAAAAAATTCTAAAATATCCTCATTTATATTGTACACAGCACAGAACATTTAATATTTTTTCAAAAGAGCTTCTGATCAGACACCGTGCCTTATTACATAACCAGGACTGCTTTACACAATAAGCTCATATAGTCTACCACTTCTTTTGTATGTGTTATTCAACAAATATGTAAATGCTACAGTGGTTTTTGCTTCCTCAGATACTTTTACTTCAACCCAAATTTAAATGACCTTGTTGGACACAGACAGTACTGTAATGAATAATTCCATATCGTGAGGGCAAAATATCTTCAAGCTAAAATTGACACTCTTGAACCTAAAAAGGCTATTTTCCCTTTTACCACTTTATAAAAACCAGAGTAACTCGTGAGTAATCTGGAAATGATTAGATTGGTGCTAATCTTTGTTGGAGTGATTGCTGTCACGTGTGCTAGGGACAGGAAAACCAGTATGTTAAGGAGGCAGTTTTTTGCAGTTGCTTTGAATTTCAGAGACTAACCTGGCCTTAGTGCTACTGATGTCTTTACTGAACCTGTGAATATCCATTTTTATAACAAAATGTGCTGTACTGTTTCTCCCAGGCACTGAATTAAAGTCTCTCTCAACCACAACAATTATGTTATGGACTGTTCATCAGCCTATACAGTGTTTTTTTATTCACTGAAGCAAATGGAACCACCTCATGATGATCTCTGATACTACTTCGACCTTGATATATTTCACTCAGCAGCCCTGACCAGCAGTTTATATCCTACTCAAAGGGATGCTGCTGCGTTGACTCCACCACAAATCAGTTTCTCCAGCAGCAATGAGAGGCACTCAAGACACCTTTCTCATACATCATTTATTAACTTTCACAATCAATCTACAGCTGAAAGAGAATTCTATTTAAATAAATCATGACAAATAACTGATGATCATTATTTGATATATCTATTGGACTGTGTTTCCTTAGCGCCTTATGGAGGTTAATTAGATTACTTCATACCATACCAAACCACAACACAGATTGCCATTCTTAGAACAAAAAAAAATGCACATCAACAAGAACTTCATATTGAATCCATCAATGTGTCTTGGTTTGAGTTAATAAAAAATATTTTTGGGAAATGAAATTGCATTGTGCAGGGGGACTCTGATTTTATACATCAAGTCTGTTTCTGAGTGTAGGGTAGGACTAGTTGTATAGTGTGTTTTGAGAACGCGGAAGGAGCTGACAAACCTGGGTTAGCGTCAGTAGATTGTGAAAAATTTAACTTTGAAAATAAAACAAAATGTGGGGGTGTGGAGTTAGAAGCGAGCCCACCAGACCTCTGTAGCCTGCTCATCTCTGCTTGAGGCTAACGGCTCATGGCGACATGAGCCACAACTAATATAGCGATACATATCCGAATCAGTGATTGAACTCTTGGTGACTGAGTTGCATTTTAGTTAATGTAGGTGCCAAGTTTCAACAAGGTAGAAAAATGTGCACAATGAAAATTTGGTAGATCTTTTTTTACCATCTCCAAATCAGTGGAGTACTCTCTAAACTAATTAGAGCAGTAGTACAAACCTGATGGGACATGTCAAAATTGACATTTTTCTAAATGAAATTACCATGCAATCATGAATACATTGACTGCAGGTCTACAAGTAAAGTGGATTTTAAAGAGGACTGAATTAGGTCACCAGTCATTGGCGATGGCTTAAGAAATCCCCTTAAATCTCTTCTTTAAAGTTAGGAGGCGTTTCAAGATAATACTTGATTAAGAAGATTTATTTGAATTATTCAGAGTTGGCCTAATTTGGTAGTTACTCAAAAGAATATGCCCAACATAAAAGTCTTCCAGAGTTTCTTACCTCATCATGGAGGATAGTTGCTTATTTATCTTTCTATATACAGCTATTCAGCCCAAAACATTCTTGTAACTGCAGATAATGCTGAAAGCTGTAACCAGTGATGATTAAATGATAAGCTAAATTACAGCATTCAGCAGCATAACATGGTTCATAGGCAGAGCCAGCCCACCACAATTTAGTATTTAATACTGATGTATTTCAAGTACCCAGCTAAGGTCTTTAAAGTGAGAGTTAAACATATTTTAGCAGGAATCAAATGTGTACTGTGTCCACACATTATAGGCTTGCCCACTCACCTCTCCAGAATAGCTTTCTGAAATGTGCATTTAATGCTGTGGTCCATTTACGGGAAACTGAGATACTGAGGCAAAACTGCTGAGCAACCTTTTCTTGCCCTTGACAGGTTGAGGTTCAGTCCTGGCAGTTTTTCACAAAGTAGAAGTCAAGGCCCTAGGGTTCGAGACTCATTCATGCTTTGTGCTTCTGAACAGTTAGACATTTTGGAGAGTACATTTGCTTTCTCTATAACATTTTTGACCACTTGGGAGCAGCAGAAACAAGTTGTGGACACAACACTGACACATCATCACCTTTTAGTTGATATGACTAACTCTTTAACTTATTTACGTATTTAACAGTTACGGAGCAAGATCATCATTTATTTGGAGTTGAGTTTGTGTCCTCTTGGCAAATGTAAGCTAAATATTCTCAAATTGCTAAGTAATCCATGTTCACCAGCTAATCTCTGACTATGTTTGTGTGCTGTTTGCTGCTGAATAGGAAGCCTGCTATGGCTGAAAATGATGCAATGAGGCTGATGAGAGTGAACCAACCAGTTAAGTTATAGGCCCCCTCTTGGCTGGTATTTGATATTCTGGGTGTGGAGCATGTAGCAACAAGAAGATGCCTCCATCCTGTGTGTGTCAGAGAAATGGGCATGGATGTTTGGTAGATGATGTATGTAGATGAAATATAATCTTGAATATTTATTGTATTTATTGTAGTGTTATCAACATTGCTTTTATACTTAAAGCAATGTTTATGTTAAACTATTCATTCCATGATTCATTTATGTTTATTTGTGAAGAAGAAATTAAGGCAGCTGACAACTACGAAAGAAAGAATAATCATTTTTTTCTATTAAATAAGTATTTTGCCTTATTGCACCTGCACCGTGGGCCAGTGGAGAATGTGTTCATGACATGAATGTGTGCCTTAACAGGTATTAGTTATAGCAGCTGCACTGCATAGTTTTCACATTCTGTTATTATCAACATGTCCATATGACAAAAATAGAATAAGGTAAATATTGAATGCCAAATGCCAAAAAAATTGCAAATGAGTTTGGGGTTGCAACTCAAAAACGTTCTTCTGAAGACAGAGTATGGAGAACAGCAGGCTGGGGTACTGCATTAAGCGTCAACAAGCCTAAATACAACAAGAAGCAAACCTATAAAAATAAAAAAGAAATGCCCAGAACAGTTCCCAGAACATACTGCTGAGGAAGCTTGTTTTCACAGAAAATGCTAAAAATATTTACCGAAAACACACACACACACACCAGAGGTAAATTATTTTCTCAAACTCACTGTGGAAAAAGTCCTGTAAATTATGACAAAGATCTCCTCCAAAGACATGTATACACGTATACTGGCCTACCACTGCACTGCTTTTTTGTTGGGTTTTTCTGGCAAGGCAATGTGAGGTTCATCCCTTATTTGCATAAGATTACACTTTTTTTTCGTCATCTTTAGACCTTTCATAAGCCAGTCCCACGTCAGCTGGAGTCCCATAGAATATGAATTGGCTCAAACTTCATGTCATAGCCCTCTATACTCAGTGGGTTTTCAAAGTGATGATATATAACCATGCTAGTAGCTCTAATAGGCTGTACTTAAGCACACTTTTTTTTTTAGATCAATGCTAATACTAGCAAGGAAACAGGTTCACACAGACTAGAGTATGCTAACCTGCTTCAGTTTACCAGGTATACAGTATGTTTAAAATGTTCACCTTCTGAGGTTAATATGCTAACATTTGCTAATTAGCGCTAATCCTTAAGTATAGCTGAGATGTATGAGTATTTCATTGGTTCTGCAGATATCTGATCAAAAGGAGGGAGGAGAGAGAGCATAGCACAATACAGGTACCATGTAAAGATCTATGACAATAATGTGACTAATACCAAAGCTAACAGTTATACTAATGGGGCCAATAATTTTACTAATAGAACTAAATGAAATGATAATAGTGGTAATCATTATAATTAAAGCAGTGGTTGTTGATCAGGCTCATGGGGCAGTAGATGGTCTGAAGCCATGGATTCAGATTCAGGAGCATCAGAAAAAACCTGTAGAAAGCGACAGGAGGACGAGGAGCGAGATGAGGAAGCATAAAACTATGGGAGAGAGATGAAGAACAGTCAGTAACGACCATTTTTCAGGTTTTTGAGGTGAGAGAGAAGGAGGCAGTGGAAAGGGGAGCATGGTGCATCATGGGAAGTCCCCTGGCAGTCTAGGCCTATAGCAGTATAGTGAGGAGATGGCTCGAGCTAACGCTGAGCCAGTTCTGACCATAAGCTATAACAAAGAGGGAGGATTTAAGCCGACTCTTAAATGTGGAGAGGATCTTGCCTCCTGAACCCAAACTAGAAGATGGTTCCACAGAGGAGGAGCCTAATAACTGAAAGCTCTGCCCCTCGTTCTGCTTATGGAGACTCTAGGAACCACTAGTAGACCTGTGTTCTGGGAATGAAGTGTTCTCATGGGGTAGGAAGGTACTATGAGCTCTTTAAGACAGGATGGTGTCTGGCCATTAAGGGCTTTGTAGGTGAGGAGGAGGATTTTAAATTGTATTCTGGACTTAACAGGGAGCCAATGCAGAGAAGCTAATACGGGAGATATATTATCTCTTTCTGGTTCTTTTCAGTACTCAGAATTAACCAGAATTCTGAATCAGCTGGAGAATATTAAATGTTTTATTGGGACAGCCTGATAATAAGGAGTTGCCATAATCAAGCCTAGAATTAGCAAAAATATTTACTAGTTTTTCTGCGATCAAAGTCAACTCCAAGATTGCTAACGATGGTGCTAGAGGCCAGAGAAATGCCATCTAGAGCAATTATATAATTAGATAATGCATTTATGTGGTGTTGCAGGCCAAGCACATTAACTTCATTTATATCTGAGTTCAATAGTAGGAAGTTGCTGGTCATTCAGATTTTTATATCCTTAAGACAGGCTAGCTGACTGATTGGTTTCGTCGGGCTTCATTGATAGGTACAATTGGATATCATCTGCATAACAATGGAAGTTTATGGAATGTTTTACAATAATATTACCTGAGGGAAGCAGATATGGGTTGAACAAAACTGATCCAAGCAGAGAAACTTGTGGTACTCCATGACTAACTTTTGAGTATATGGAGGACTTTGGAGGACTTATCATTAACATTGACAAATTGAAATTGATCTGATAGACAGGACTTAAACCAGCTAAGAGTGAAATGCTCCAGTCTCTGTAATAGGATTTGATGTTTAATTGTGTCAAATGTGGCACTAAGATCTAACAGAAGAAGTACGGAGACAAATCCTTTATCAGATGTGGTTAGTAGATCATTCATAACCTTGAGCAGTGCTATGATGCCTCTAAATCCTGACTGAAAATTATTATTATGTAAAAAGTAACACAAATGGTTGGTAACAGCTTTCTCGAGGACCTTAGAGAGAAAGGGAAGGTTTGATATAGGCTATAGGATAAACATCTGGATCGAGGGTAGACTTTTTAAGAAGTGGTTTCATTTCAGCTACTTTAAAGGACACTGTACATAGCCTGATAATAAGGTGAGATTGATTATATCTAATAGAGATGTGCTAAAGGTAGAACGTCCTTAAGCAGCCTGGTTGGGATGGAGTCTAAGAGACAGGTAGATGGTTTAGAGGATCATTGAAGTTAGTTGGTGAAAGTCGATAGGAGAGTCTCCACAAGCAGAACAAGAGGCAGAGCTTTCAGTTATCAGGCTCCTCTGCTGTGGAACCATCTTCCAGTTTGGGTCTGGGAGGCGACACCCTCTCCACATTTAAGAGTCTGTTCTAGACCTGCTCTATATGAAAAGTTCCCTGAGATAACATTTGTTATGATATGGCGCTATATAAATAAAGTAGAATTGAATTGAATCAATCAAGCTATGACTCTTGTTTATTTTTTCCTCTATTAAAGATGAGTATTACACTGCTCTGGCAATGCTGAGGGCCTTCATGTAGGTTTTAATACTGTCATGCCAGGCTAGGCGGGATTCCAGTTTAGTAGAGTGCTAAAGCATTTCAGGTTTTTGTATTGATGCTGTAATCTAAGGTTTGGGAATTAAACCATGTAACTAACCTCCTTTGTTTTATTATCTTCTTTTTTAGAGGGGCAATAGAGTCGAGAGTTGTTCTCATTGAGCCTGAAGCGCTATCAGCAAGCTGATCAATTTGGGAGGGGCTAAAGTTAGCATACTCTGTTATATTGTGGTATGGCAGTGAATTTAGCACTGAGGGGATCACTTCCTTAAATTTAGCTATAGCACTATCAAATAGACATCTAGTAAAGACATTTAGTTAATGATGTGTTGTCCAGTAATAGAAGTTCAAAAGTTAATAAACACTGGCCTGAGAGAAGAGGATTCTATGGAAAGATGATTAAGTGTCAAGTTCTGTGCCATAAGTCAGAACAAGGTCGGGGGGGGGGTAGGACAATGAGTGGGTTTATTTACGCTCTGAGCAAAGCCAACTGAAGCTATCACTATCAATGACCACATGAATATTGAAATAACCTACAATATTTGTTTTGGTGGTACTAATGATTAAGGTTGATAAAAACTCTGAGAATTCAGGTAGAAATTTAGAGTATGGTTCAATACACTAACACTAGTTAGTCTACCACGTTAGTGAGTTATACCTAATTTAAGGTTTAGGGTAGGGCATTGGGTAACAGGCTTGAGTAGAAAATGGCTGCAACTCAACCTCCTCGACCAGAGCCTCTGGGAATATGAGTATTCATATGACTGGGGGAGGTAGATTCATGGAAAGATGACATATGGCTATACATATCATCATTGGTCAAACTTGGCAGATACCCGAAGAAAACTATGGAGTCCGACCTTGTCTTTGCGTATGTAAACACCGATTCCACATTAACTTTTGTGACCTCCGATTGGCGTAACCGGGTGTCTTTACTGCCAACGTAAATAACAATCTTGCTATATTTACGCTTATCCTTAGCTAGCAGGTTAAATATGATTCAACATCATCTGCTCGTGCCCCAGGTATACATTAACTATGGTGTCATTCATTTCACGTTTATTAAAACAGAGCTAAATATGCAACTTAATCTGTATTAGCTTGCTTTTGAGATAGTAATTGTTTTGATATTTTCTAATTTCATGGATATGTTTGATAAATAATCCTATATTTGAATACAGAGGAAAGTGAACATTGTAAAGGGTCGGATTCTTTCAAGTTTGAAATTTCAGTAAACTCATGCAATAGTTGGTATTAAATATATGGAGCCTGAAGGCATCATCTTTATCATTTGCGATTCAGTGTTGCTGATCGGCCAGAGACCCAGATTAATCCATTCGCCAACCCCATAAAAAAAATGAGCATTCCCTAAAAATAATCAGTAAATTCAGTCACTCCCCACTCAATTTCATCAAATCTGCCTCTTAAGCATCCCAACCCACTGAGCGTCCTTATGAGAGCTATAAGGCTTATATTAATTGACTGGGGGGGCTCAGTGTCACAGCAGGGTCCCTGTTTGAACGAAAATAAACTAGCATAATAACTCCTGTCCAATTCCTCAGTGACCTTAGTTGAGCAAATCTTCCTGGAAAAAACATAACTCACTGAGTGGCATATTATCCATTTAAGTCTACTTGACTGACTGAGGTTAGAGTGGGTGGGGGGTGGTTGCAATGTAACAACCCACAGCTGGCTTTGCTGCTAAGTGCTACCACACTGGCTGCCTGGGGAAAGCTATATTTAGTGGGCGCTAAGTAATAACTAAGTACAGTGAAATGATCCAGCGACAGTAATGATACAACAAGGTGACAACCAGATATTGGGGGGGTTAATTACGACAGGAGCGGAAGCATAAAGCCACAGTTATCAGATCTCTGGACCGTGTTTATTCAACGCTGGTGACTCACTGTCACAATAACCTAAATCTAACAATATCTTAACAATGCACTCGTGGTATTGTTACAGAGATGCTTTTATTTGTGACCTTCTGTGTTTTATCTGGCAGAGGAGATGCCTTATTTTACAGTGATATTATTACCCTCTGCTTATAGGAAAGCAAGTGCTTGTGTAAAAAGACTGCCTGCAGTAAATCATTAGTAAATGTCATCAAGTATCACCCTTTAATGTATTCTGCCTTGAACGAGACAACATGTTTTCCTATCAATTTAAAGGGTAATAAGGGGGCCTAAAGCAACATTTGTGTAGCAAACTGAAATACTTAAGGCTTACCACAAGACTTTTGCAGTTCACTGACATTTAGATAGATAATGAGTAACAGTCTCCCAGTCTTTAAATCCCCTTGTGAATCTTCTGGCATTTAAGCCTATTTTTCTCCCTCCTGTCTTTAAATATTTGATGAAGAGGATGTTATCTAGTGTGGATATTCCTGGTATGGTGAAGATAGGCTTTGACCACTTAATCATACATCATACTCTCCTTTACACTTTACACTGGTATGTTTCTTTTATGCCTTGTCTCACCATTATGCATGGAACATAACTGACTAAATATAATTCAAAGTCAACAAAAAGCCACTTCTAATCAAAGAGTCTTCAGGGATAGATTGTTTTCCATAGAGGTGAAAATATAATGTTTCACCATATTGGCCAATCCAGATTTTCTATTACTGATGGCAATTTCCTGAAATTGATGCATTTTGATTAATGCAATCTGTGCCTTTGCATTTGGGTTAATGCATATTTTATGCATTTTTCTGGATAAAAATGACACTGGGAAGCACTGAGGAAAAATAATTCTTCATCCCTTGCCAAAACTCTTAGCTAAGACACAACAACCGCTTGGAAATATAGTTAGTCTTTGTTATTGTTCATCAATGAGCAAATCCAATCATACACAAATCGTGACATTTATTGTGCTTCCATCCTTATATCTTCTTGTTGACAAGACCTCTGTGATGCTGTACTTTAGAATTCACCCAGGTCAGGTCCACAGTGCCAGTTCACAGCTACGTCACTAAATTCACACAGCTCACTAACTGTGGCCATCAGTGCAGCTGGCTACATATTCGATATGACATCTCCTTCCATCTTCTAATGAATTTTTTATGTCTCTTCCTCTCCCACTCACATATAGACAGAGCTTGTATCAGCTCTGTTCTGTAAAACTATGCTACTGTAAATGAAAGTATTGCCTTTGGAATCTGTGACCCTTCTGCTCTATTATTGCTATATATATTACTACCGCAGGTTCTATACTGATTAGATATGTCAAGGGATGTTGTAATGCATCGGCAAAATCACAAGATGACTTACAGTCGCCGTGCTGTTAAGATGCAAACTTATGAATGTAAGGTGCATGAAAAAGTCATGTCAACAGAATAAATATCCAATTTAATCATTCTTCTTTTAAAGACTCGTGCATGTACAGTAAGTCCAAACTCACATACCATAACACAAGCAAAGACTTCAGTATTGACCAAATTCAAGGGATAGTTTTTCTCAAGCTTTGCCTGTGTATTGAGGTTGATTTCAGAGAAAGACAAATTTCTGGATTTTAGTTTGTATATTGCCAGTTTAAAACTCCAATTGTGCTGTGCAAACAGACAATGTTAAAATATGGGAAGGAATTGACAGCCTCATTGAGCCCCAACAAACCATCTTTGCAAAAGGGGTGATGTGAAGTCCTGCAGGCCCAAGACATGCAACACTTTTGCCTTAATTAAGAAGGAATGCTTTCCATCTAATCACCTTATCTCCATTTTCCTCTTCCAAGAGTTGTTAATGATTATAGTGATATGATTGTATTGTACAGTAAAATTTTCAGTGATGGAACAAATTTGTCACTGAATTGAAAGCCAAAACAGTTAGTCAACTAATCAAGTAAGAGATTGATAGAATTTTTTTTTTAACTGTTTTGATGATAGATTAATTGTTAATTGCTTAGTCATTTTTCCATGCTTCTCTGCTTCTGAAAAGTTTCTGCTTTTCTTTATCTTACATGATAGATATGCTAAAATCTATTCTGCTTTGAAAAAAAACAAAAAAACGAATTGATGATGTAAACTGGGGCTTTAGGAAATTGAGATGGGCATTTTTCACACTTTTGGGACATTTTGTGGACCAGAAAATTAACCAATTATTCAAGAAATTAATCTGCAGTTGATGAGGAAGGTAATTGTTAGCCTTAAAATTATACAGGGCTTTTGCAGTTTTCACAAAGTTAGATTTATAAATTTTGAGGTCCTTTTCAATACCACATAGAATTAAATTTGATACATTTTTCACAGTCATACCATCCAATGAACAAAAGAAATCAGATGGGACAATACGGCCTACAATTTTATTGATATTTTGTCAGTACTTCCCAGCTAGCAGTTTTTGCTTGCTATATAGCCTCAGCTGGGGTCCACTTCCTCCTAGTTGAGTGTATGGGAGTAGCCCCTCATACAGCAATGTCTTGAGACTCAGTCAAGTCAGGGTCATGTCGTGTCTTACTTTGGTGCACTTCTACTCTTTGGTGAGGCTAGAGACAGGCAGTTCCAGGGCACTGTCAGTACAAGCCAATATTGCTGGGGAAATGTGGGAGTCCAAGCAACTTCTCGATATATGAACTGACTGTCCCCTCCAGTTTCTCAGCTTCTCAGAAAGGAGCGCAATACAAACTGCAGGTACCACAGTTTCAACTTGCCAGGATGTGAGGTCTTATCTATGCTAAGAAGGCCTTTAATGGTTTCTTCCCTCAGTTTGTCATGCTGGTATGAATCTTTAAGCTCTTGACTGATAGCTCTGATATCATTGGAATGCATGTTTCATCAATATGGAATCTCTGGTTTATGAACTTTTCCTCTGATAATGGATATGCTCCTGGATTTGATGGGTTTCAATTTCATCCATACCCGTGTTATGTTGGCATGAAGCTTTTCCAAGAGACACATAGTACATGGATGGTTGAGGTTAGAGTGGTCACATTATCCATGGAGGCATGAATGCGTGGTAGCCACAGTCTTGCCTGCAGACAGTCTCCTCCTATGACCCACTTGGAAGTTTGGATGATCACTTCCATTACCTTGGTGAAGGCTAGCGGGGATATGGTGCATCCTTCCATTATTCCCACTTCCAATGATTGCCATGATGTTGTCTATTCTGTTGTTGTAATCCCGAATTGCAAAAACTGGAAACAGTTTCTAATGTCATCCTGTGAGCAGCAAGGCTAAAGAAGACCTTCCCTTCAAACTCATGTGACTGATCTGGTGGACTTGGTTGATGTTTGGGGCATCGTTTTCCTAGGGGATCCCTGCTCCCCCCGCTCTTTGCCCGGCTTTTGGAATGGGTTGCTCTTCAATGCCACATTCACTTGCCTCCACAGGAATTGCAGGATATTTGGAGAGTGTTTGTACAACCAGCATGAAACTTGGTTTGGTCCTGGAGCTGAAGCTGCCCTTGCCTTCCTCACTCTCCTGTCAAAACTTTGTCCACCTTGAGGGCTGTCAACCAACTGGTCTTTTGGTTGAAGAATTGGTGACATATCTGAAGGAATCTCCCTCCACTTAAGTCTGTGGATGCCTCTCTGTGATATTTTATGGTGGTCCTCCAGCTCCCTCTTTGGCACCTTAAGTGACCCACACTTTTCCTTTTTGAAGAGACCTTTCACATATCTGAAGATCCTTGTAGAAGGATTTTCCTGCCCTCTTCTTCTTCTTGTATTATGTTCCGAGGTTTTCTCCTCTTTGCAGCCTTCCCAGGTATCACTTCAGGCCTGCTTGCATGAGGTCATGCCCACTCTCTCCTCCAATGAGGAATTCTTCCATTGCTTCCTCAGATGTCTTCCCCCACTGATAAGGTGCTTGATTTCTTATTCCCTTTTTTTGACTTGGGAGGATGTGTTGTTTCCTTCTTTCATGGCTCCTTTGTTCTTAATATTTCTGCCCTGAAAAAGTAGATCAGATCACTAATTTCCCCCTTTTTTCTTCTCCACTGTTCCTTCAAGTCTGTTCAGGATCTTGCTTAGATATGCTTGATTTTTGCCCACACTTTCTTGCTGCTGGACTGTGGACTTGGATATTCTAGCTGCTACTGGCTAAGTTCCAGGTTCTCAGTGTAGTGCTTGAATTACTCTCAGCCACTAGGGGAATGATGCTCAGTGGACTGTGAGCTGAACCTTGCTGCTGAGCTTCACTGGCCTTATTTGACTTTTCTCCAAGTGGATAATGATCAATGCAAGGCCCTGGCCTCGTCTCCTTGGAGCAGTAGCAGTTACATATTTTGAGCTCATGTCCTTTGGTTGGTTCTTTTTATCCTTCTTTTTCTTTTTCTTTTCTTCATTGTCATTTTCTTTCCTGAGTTGGTACCTTGTTGTCAGCCAATGACTCATCCTCTGCCTCCTCTTAATTAGTTAAGCTAACTGGACTTGATGTTTCAGTCCTTTAAAATAATCAGCACTTTCCTAATGTCTTGTGTTTGGTAAAAGGTAATCACTTCATTGGGGTTATCAAGTTAACAGCTGCTGTCTTCGTATTTTTGCATTCGTAGACTTTGCTAACTGCAGCCTCCCATGGTATCATTAGTTCCAATGACATATGGGGACTTTAGCAAGGTTTACCACAGGATCAGATCCAGCCTGAGATTAGTTGTAATGAACTATGGTAGAAAGAAGAGTTTTTGTAGATCAACCTGCATTTCCAGTCCTGGGAAGTGTTCAGGAGGGTGGCTTCCAATGTTGTCGATTGTTTAACTAGAAAGTGTCCTGCTGTTATGAGGGGGATGGTGCGATGGAGGAGGAAGGGCATTGGTGGTAATTCTCTTTAATTCCAGGGTGATCACCAGTTGTCGAATGGCCTTTTATGACGTGCTGAAATACCCACAGGCATGAACTTGAGTGTGATTTATGTGTGTCAGCCCGAAGATAGACGACCTACCTGTCCATGGTGTACTCTTGGCTCTTGTCCAAATCATACCCCCCCCCCCCCAAACTTCTCCCCCGGACAGTAGTTTGGAAAATGGATAGGTTTTCCTTGGGGACACTTTCTACATTTTTACAGAGAAGTAAAGTTACTGTTAAAGCTTATGAACACTGTGAAAAGAAACCTAAGTTTTACAGCTGCATATTGAAACCCTGCATCCCCAACATCTGTGGCCCTTGAGAATCCCTTCCATCCCTCAGAAAACCTATCTTTCAGCTAGTTACAGGGCTGTTTTTGCTGACAGAAAGACGAACTAAAAAGAACTACCTCATATGTTTGATGTAACATTATAACTGGTTTCTTTCACATCCCTGTACAGAATGAGGGATGGAGTCGTGATGTGCTTTTCATTCCTCAACCTGACAGTTCACTATTGATCATTTATTAAGCTGGGTGCTCGCCAGAGTCATCAATGAGGGGGGTAAAATAAGACTTGTAGAAGTAAATATGCTCCTCAGTAAACAATGCAAGCAACACCGCCTGGTAAAATTTCACGCCTCATTCTTATCTGCTCAGAGTTGTTGATGAGGGCTATAGGAGAATGCTGGGTGTAGATTTGCTGTATGTTGCACAAGGGAATCGGTTATGTGGGTGTTTGTGTGAGACTGTGAATGTGAACACATGTTTGCATGAGTCATCATACTTTTGTGCATGTCTGTCTTGTGTGACTTTATGTGAGTAGCTAAATGAACGCCTTTTTCTGTCCAGCTGCAGGGCTTTTGCAAGGTCTGCAGAGAAAGATGCAGTGATATTGTGCTTGGTTAAGTTACCCAGAATCTAATCAATCTAATGTCTGTGGCAACTCTAAATCACACTCACTTGCTCTAGAGCAACGCTTAGGCTGTCCTTCAAAAGGGAAGCTTTTCATGACTCCTTCCGTACTGTAATTATTCCAACTGGATATGAGCTATTGCACTTATTGGCTAGGGCAAAGCACCGGCTGCTTCCACCTTCATTGGCTGCCTGGAAGCCTCTCTGCAGTCTCCCATTGGCTGCCTGGAGGAGAGTGGGAGGAGAGCTCACCCCATCCTCTCCCTGTGGCAGAGTGTGTAAATGTAAAGACTGTTTCTCTGCCTATTATCTGAGTGACTCTGGGTTTTGGTGTCTGCCTTTGAGCGCGTGTGTCACAGTGTGTGTATGTTGGAGGGAGAAAAGAGATAAAGAGAGAGAGAGAAAGGGAGGGAGAGGCAAGAAGCGTTTCTTCTCCCCCCTTTAGCCTCCCCGTCTCCCTGCTCCCTGTCACTCCATCCTTTCTCCCCTCTCCTGGACCACCCTCCAGCCCTTCTTCAAGCCGGACTGAGACCCCCCTACCACCCAGACCGCCCCAGAACCCTTTGACTCTCCTCACTTCTCCGTCCCACCAACCACAACCTCTGAGCAGGTAAGACTCTGCTTATTTCAGCACATGCTGACCACTTTAAAAGTACTTCCAACCCTCTCCTCTCCTCTTTCTTTGCTCCCTTAAAATACCTCTATTAAACTGCTCTTGTGTTTGTTTTCTTTTCCTCCACTTGTCTCTGATTCTCCCTGGGCCCTCTGCTTTTTGTGTATGCATATTTCAAGTTTTCCCTGCAGCACTTTTGTCCCTCTCAGAAAAGTGACACAGTTGCAGGAGATGATATCAGTGAGGTCAGTTTTATTTTTCTTTCTCCTCTGATATTCTACCCTGATATCAACATCCTCCTCCCTCCCTACCCTACAATCTTTTCATCTTCTCTCCTTGTGTCTTTTGCAATCTCATACCCTCCAGCTTTCAGTGCATGCGAATTCAGTTGGAAAGTGAATCAAGTCTTGTATCCTTAAGTCTGCTGGGAGCACAAGTTGACAAGAACAACAGGCTGTGTTTTGGTTATGGAAAATGCATCTCTAATTGATTTTGGAAAAGTGTTTATGTTAGTTGGTGATGGCTATTTATAGATGCTGACGTGCCAGGCACATGTGCTTCCGCTAGGCCACTTCCCTGATGCCAGGACAGATCGCAGATCCACTGGCTCCAGAATGCATGACACTGCACAAAGTATAATGACTTTACAAGACAGTGACTTGCTTGATTGAATCGAGAAATCTTTCAAGCAGGAGAACTCCAATATTAACATGGCCCATAAAGCATTCCTGGCAACAGCAGTGGAGAAAAAAAAACTGCTTAGTTCTTTATCCACACATCCTGTACTTTAGCAGGAAGGGGAAGTGGATTGTGTGTGTGTGTGTGTGTACATGTGTGTATATGTGTGTGCATGTGTGTATTTGTGAGGGAGATGCTGCTAAATTGCTTTAGACATCAATACTGCCAGCCCAGAGTTTTTTTAGCCACTCAATCATATCTGAAATTTGGATCTTATAACAATGCCAACAGCTGAGGAAATTCTTCTCCTGATGTGGTCTTTTGTTTCTTTGGAAGGTTTTTCTGAAGAGGTGGGTGTTTAGATATAACTAAAGAGTAAAGATAGATATTTAGCTGTTTTAATCTTGTGGCTGAATGGTGTATATTTGTAATTTGTTATGTCCACCAAAATTCCTCAAATTATCTGCAAAGATATGAATCTTACTTTTGATTATCAATTTTGTCTTTCTCTATCAGACACGTTGACCTTTCTGGTTAAAGGAGCATCTGTCTAAAAGCCTTATGGGAAAGGGGTCTTCCCAACAAGAATGCCTCCAGGGAGAGTAGCTTTCGCTGAGAGGCTTTTATTGTGATAGTTTGTGCTAAACAACTAAATGATAAAGAAAAAAAAGAAATCCCTGACACTTAAATTTTGCATATTTATGATGTTTTTGACCATAAACGTGTCTATAAGAAGTATATTTATGAGGTTGTTGCCTGGATTCACATATTCATTCATTCAGCTCTTGGGCTTTTTAGTTTATTATTGTATAGCATAAGTGTAAATTGGGTGTCATTACTTCTTGAAGAAACATGCAGGTGTTTGTCTGCACTATCCCTCAAATTCTCATCTGGCTTTAGGCCAAAGGCTGAAGCAAAGTCACAAGTGCTCATCCTCCTCATATCAATCCAAACTCTAGTTTTCATTTGTTTAACATAAAAAGCATGGGGAAATAAGGCTTTTAAAAGGTAATAGAGTCCAGAATGAATGAAATTACTTTTTCATATCATATAATTTTTAAAGAAAAAAAAGCAGAAATATACAGTAAATCAAGGTGAGGAATACTTAGTTGTATTGCATGAACTATCCATTCATGTGTGAATGGATAATGGACAGTCTCAAAGATGCATTATCTCTTCTGAGACAGGTTCTTTCACACTGACATTTCAAAAATCATTCATGGAATCTCTGCGACTTAATGCCACAAAATTAACCATCATAGGAAATGGACTAATTTCTTTAAATTGCCATAAGTAACACAGACCAGGTTTATTCAAGGATTATCAATGTAGAAAACTCACTGTGAGAACTGTAGACCTACTGTATGAAAGAAAAAAATGGCCTTATTTTCTTCCACCTCAGATTTTCTTCTTGCTACTTCAGCCTAGAAGCTCTTTTGCAGCTGTATTTAATGCACTTACTGCACATCAACTTTTTCAGTGTAAGCTCTCATAAGAATGAATAGGTGAAATCCCTTGTAGAATAAGATATTTATGAGTCTCTGTGATGTGTTTGTGCACTTGTATGGCCTCATAAGCCACTGCTTTAAGCTTAGGTTGAGCTGCATGCAGTTAATGCAGACAATGAATGTAACTCACCATGTCAGACTAGTTTTACACTTTCACATCACATAATGCCACAGATGTCAGTTTAGAGCACTAGGTGTTGTGAAGGTATGGCAATTGATTTGAGCAAAACGTACAAATGAAGAGCTGAAGTGGCAGCAAATGAAATGTGAGTAGACAGGCTTTGTTTTTTATAGTGTCCCTTAGAAAAGACAGATTAAATTCTGAGGATGGCATATGGCTCACTGCTTGATCATTTGATAATTGCTCATAATTATTCAAGTGAATCTTTAGTAATGATATACATATATATATATATATATATATATATATATATATATATATATATATATATATATATATATATATATATATATATATATATATATATATATATATATATATATATGTATGTATGTGCTTGTGTGTGTGTGTGTGTGTATATAGTGTGTAGTGGGTATTTAGTGTGTAGTGTGTATGTATGTATGTAATGGATTCCTGTTTCCACCAATGATCTTTCATTAGGAATAACTGCACTATAAAAATAAAAAGAGGGATCGCATGTATCCAGTATATTCAGTAAAACCCACTTCCTTCTGTGTAAGGCCAGTGCTCTGCAAGCAGCTGGCCCTTTGTGCCTTGGCTCATTCAAGCCATTCCGGATCTCCTGCTGGCCTGGCTCAGGGTGAAAAAGGCCACTGACGCTTACTGGCTGCCGTATTGGTAGCGGTCACACAGAGGCTGAAGGAAAATGGACCCAAACAAAAGTAGAACTAGAGGAATTACATTGTTTAGTCAGTCAGGTGCTGACTTTAGACTAAATATGATGGAATCTAAATAGAAATTACTTTGAAATTATGATCCAACCTATTAAACTTTCATGCTGTTTATGAATTAAAATTTGGTAAACTGAAATTTGAAGTAATTTTAATATACACTTTTGACACATTCGTCTAATCAATATATATATATATTTTGCATATCACAGGGCTCTATAAAAAAGGCTGGGATGCTGCAAAATGGTTACAAATTAAACTAAAATT
The DNA here is from genome assembly GCA_016859345.1 of Istiophorus platypterus. Classification (NCBI taxonomy): domain Eukaryota; kingdom Metazoa; phylum Chordata; class Actinopteri; order Istiophoriformes; family Istiophoridae; genus Istiophorus; species Istiophorus platypterus. The sequence goes on from CM029122.1 coordinate 22,040,898, forward strand.
ATGTATTGAACAAGGTCTGGTGTGGTCAAAAATAATCTTTAAAAACTTGTATCTTGTAACCTTTTAAAAGACTCTATTTTGGTAAACAAAGAGCATAATTTATAGCATAAGTTTTATCTAGGAAAAATTTTGGAATTATTATTTTCTGTTTTCAATATTGAAACTATATTTACAAGAAGACATTAAGACCAGAGAATTAGTCAACAATTTACTGTCTTCTTAACTGTTTAACGGCTTTACTGTTCCTTGCCATTCTAGCTTAAGACTGAATTGTTATATTTTATAGATACACAATTTAGGTTTAGTCATTAATATCTTTCAAATGCTGGACTCTTTGGGATATATATTCTTTTTTTTAGAGATCTTTCAGTTTAATGATATTTAGTGAATTTTCTGTAGAAGGCTGCCTCCTGCCTCAATCTTTCCCTTTACCCCTCCTCATTTCTTGAACTCAATGAAACTACTGGTACATTCCAGCTGTCACTGTCATTTAATCCCACCCGGATTGCCTCAATAAAGTAGCTTGTGATTGCTGGAATGATCTGTAGACTAATTCATATGTGTTGTTTTGGTCCAGTTTTTCTCTTTGCCTGACTGACCTGTAGTATAATTCATGATAAATATGATGTCTCAAATAGTAAGCAGGTATTGTACCTTTCCTTGATAGCCTTTACCTTACACTAACAACTGGACTTTCCCAAGTGATGTTTGCCTTTTCTTTGCACAAGCATATGTTAGCTTGCCACTAGGCAAGTTAGACATGCAGGGGTCCAACATGCAGGGCTATGCATAACACTGCCTAACACAAGCTTCTGGGGGGCCTGCATGTTAGTACAGCTAAGGTTGACTGAACACTGACATAAAACTTAACATGATCAGTGTTTTCTTATCCTGTTGGACTTTTGATCTGACATTAGTGTAAGGCTCAACCTCACCATGTAATTAACTCAAAGAACATTGTACTCAATACAGCTCAGTAAAGCCTCTTGTTACCAGCTGTGACTCACTGTTGCCTCATCAGACAGAAAGCTGTCAGACCTTATTCAATAAGGATCCAAAACCATATGCTTGGTTGCAGTTTCAAGGCAGGACAAAATGTTGACCTTTGCAAAGACGTACACTATTTTGGGTTTTCCTACAAAAGGTCAAATTTGATTAGAATGCGACAAGACCGACATGATACAGATGAGGCCCAAGCAATAGGTGGTGTCACCGCACACTATGATTATCAAGAAATTCATCATACAGACGAAAACCAACAATTGCTTTATCCTGTCAATATTGCCTGTGTAGCAACAGCCTGATATAGCATTTTAAAGTCCATGTCACAGAAATCCATCACTGTCAAAAAACAATTAAAATCATTGTATCGGGTGACATATCCCTTTACAGCAACGGACAAATGCCTGTGTAGTTAATCATGAAACAAAAAATTAACTGCATATTTGATTTCTGGACAGTAGTTGTAGTAATATCAGACAGTAGCTCCATGCTGGGCAGCCATCACTGAGCATGATCAAGAACACAGTTCCATGTGTGCACTGCTTCTTCGTACTTTGACAAGCTTTGTGCAAACTAGTACACCCACAACCACATGAAACTATTTTTAAAGTTCTAGTTCATGGCAATGACTGCTGACTTTCGGTTTGCAATGTGTTTCAGCAGTCAGTGTGTGCACGTATATTTAGATGCATGAATCAAACTCATGGTAGTTGATCAGACACTGATAGCTAACTCTTACTGTACAAACAATCAACTAGGTATTGCTGCAGCCACTGTCTGTTTTCTACCTATTGCTCCCTCCTTCAGACTCATTTGATTGGTAAGCAGCTTTGTGTCACTGAGCTGGGCTGTAAACCTAAAAAACAACCCATCCTGCATCGTAATTCATATCAGAATATGAGGGTTGTGAGTGTGAGGCATTGCCAGAGGCTGAAATTGAACATGGCACCTTTAAAAAGTTGAAGTGATTGGAGAGAATTATGATCTCTGAAAACTGGGGGGCCTTTTTGTCTCTGTGTATAGCCACTGGCTGATGTAATTTCAGCTAGAGAAGGGTTGCAAGATCAATCAGAGAGGATGAAGACATGAGAGGGGGAAAATGGAAGAGGCTGAGTGTTAAGAAGGGTAAGGTGGAGCAGGAAGAGAGCTTTAGCCTTCCCTGCTGCTTTCCTAGCATCTCACTGGGTGGTCAAGTACGGTCATAAATAGGCAGCCCCACTGCCCCCTGTGCTTGTGCTATTTTTATACTCGCTAATACAGAGAGGTTTGGAGAACCAGCCTAAGAAGTGAAGTGACAAGAAAATATTATTGTTGGCTTCAAGTGAAGAGAGCTGTACTGACCAAAGGACTATGCACATACCAATGGAGTAGTGTTGTGGCAAAATTAGCCTTGTGTTATTTATTTTTTTCATTAGATTAGAGCTTGAATGTGCCCATTTGTGATTCTGGCTAGGCTCCCATCTTCCATGCATGGAAGCATTTGTATATTAGGCCCATTTCCAGATTGTGATAGTGCTCTAGTATAAGATACAGTAGAGCTAAATCAGATGTCTAAAGTTCACCTACAGGTCCGAAGAAAGATAGGGCCTAACAGCTTCCTTATTTGTTCTTTTTCCTCATAATTTTTTTTAGATGTCAGCAGGGATGAGTTTGGGGTTTTAAAGACATGTATGATTACATGTTTTATTTACAGTACATGAGTTTTAATATTTGAAACTTTGTGCTATTATTTATTTCTTGGTGAAAACAATAGGAGATCTGTGACAGTTTCCCATCTATTCTGTAAAAATCGTTCAGTATTAAAGAAATCCTTGTATATAGTAACTGAGGTTTTATCGCAAGAGAAGGATGCATCACAAGACACAGTCAACAGTTTTACATTTGATAAGCACAGTGGATAGAAAGGTTGCTAGGATTCAAGCAGATATGGATTATCAGTCTATACCTCGGACAAAATGGGTTCAAATTTTATCCCATGCCATGAATTATTCAACTGCTCTCACCGGGTTTTATCTTGTAACGTAGATTGATTTAATGACTAACACCTCTCTTAACCTAAACCGTTTTAATGTTTTTATTTCTAACTAAAGTAGGATATTTAACTTCGATTTTTTTCATGTGATTAACAGGTAAAAATTGGGTTTATGTGACGTGTAACCTAGTCTGCAACATAGAATATGAACTCAGAATATTAAATATTTAAAGAATTACTGAGCACACTTTATTTGTGTCTCAAACATATAATCTAATTAATTATTTAGAGGTCTGCATAGGACTGCTCTGTAAATCCTGCAACCATCCACTGACTCAGATTTTCCAACCACTCCCACCCATCCCTGCAGGGATTCAATCCTGCCTGAAACAACGGTTGGGGAGTTTGTCTGCACCATCCTGCAGGCAAAGCAAATTTTTTTTTGTCTCCTTTGTATGTTTTTTTATCTGTGAAGGTCAGACCTTCACAGATAAAAAAAAAAAACATGCATGCTTTAAGTTCTGCTCATGTATACTTTGCATATATATCACTTTGTGTGTATGTTTTTTAGCTATTATTTACTTATCCATTATCTACTGTTGTTCTTCTGAGATGGTGTTTACAGCCTGAACTAAATGATAAATAGGAGTAGCTTGGCCCTCAGTTAACAAAGGGTTTCCACATAGTGTACTCTAAATATCTCCTTCTACAGCTTGGCTAACCCCCAGTGAGGCTGTACTTGGGCTAACTTATGCTTTGTGCTTAATGCTAATGTCAGCACTCTAACATGAACACAAAGATAATGCTTTTGTGATAGTCAGGTATTGAATAATGTTTGCCATAATCAACATCTTAGCATTTTAGCATTAGACTGTACTGTAAAAAAAAATTCTATAGATATTCTGTGCAAGTAGCTCATTATGACCCATAGTTACATTTTAATGTAAGGCAACCTCTAGTGGTTTATGCAATTATTATGGTAGCAAAAGCAGGAAGTCAGGTGATGCTGTATAAAGAGTGGCGAAGTCCACATAGGAAGGAGGTCGGATAAATGGATAGGTCAACAAAACACAGGACTTTGTCCTGTTGTTTGAAACCGATATTCATCATTGTCTCTTTTGACCATGACTATTCCAAAACCTTAACTGTGTATTTAGCATTATAACCATGATAAATTTCCTCAAACCTTAATGAAGTACTTATTTTAACCCAAAGCACAATGTTTTTTATGCCTAAACCACACTGTCACCATTCCAAAATCTTAACTGCATGTTTATAACCATGTTTATAACCATGAAAATGCAGGTCCACTACGCCTGCAGCTGTAGGAGCACTTGTTTATGAGATGCTCATATGGGTTGCCTCAAAGGGTAGGCACAAACAACCTAAGTTCGGAGTACTTGTGATTAATTTTGCATGTACTAAGTCATAAACCAAAATATTGGAATAAAACCAATTTTGACCTGCTCATGGCACTAAATGAAGAGTAAGGGGGAGTTAATAGGATTTTTTTTTTTCTAAAAACCATGGATGTCTGTACCAGATTAAGGCAATCCATCCAACAGTTTAATCGCTGGACTGACTGACTGACAGACTAACATTGCCATCCCCACAGCTCTGCTAGTCTTGCTAAATATAGAGTTTGAGTATGTGTTTCTCTAACAGATTTTTAATTCTCATCACACATACAAATTGGAATAGAACATTAGAGACATTTAAGCCTCCTAAAACAACACTGAATTCATACGCTAGGTTTGATTATGAAAATCATTTTCCTAAACTACGACTGCACATGAACACAGAGACACTGACTTATAACTACACTTTTGAATAGCACTTTCAAACAGACATTTGAATAGAGGACATAGTGATGACAAAAATATTTTGGCTGAGGGTAAATATCAATAAATTTTGTAAACAAGAGAAGCCATACCCTTTTTGTTTACCAAGACATCTCTGATTTTTTTAATCAGCGTTCTGTTACAGCTGGTTATAAGAGCACAGGACAGGAGCAACAAAACAAAGACACACAGGCAGACTGGTGCAGTGAGGGAACTTTAATAGATTAATAGAAATGGACCAGGCTTACAGACAGAAGGATTGGACCTGCAGATGGGCAGGTGCGGAGAACATGTAAGGAAGTCCACAGTAGGGCAATACAACAGGAAAACCGTTGTACTGCGTTATACTGAAACAGAGACATTTGCAGATGATCTGGCAATTGAATGGGAAAAAAGGCTGCTTTGTATACCAGGCAGTAGTTTAAGAAAATGAGGAATAGGTGTGAAGGTAGATGGAGAAGTTCCAGTGATTGGAAATGAAAAACAGAGGAGCCACTGGATTAGAGACATCTGGTGGGCAGGTGGGTTATGGCAGGTGACTGTACTAGGGGGGAAACAAGGCAGGAGGGGATGTTGGGTCTGGATGAGGGAACAAGAGAGCCCTGAGATGAATCTTGACATGATCATAATCAAAATCAGAGTGACACTTCAGCAGTGAACATGGGGTTTCATATTGTGCAGTGGGTCATGACTCAGAACCTCTGAAGGGGTTTTACAAAACAATGTAGATTACACATTCATACACAGTGAAAGTGGAAACTATTTGTAAAATGTGCAGGGAATCATTGTACTATGAGGTAGTTCCACTGAATGTGATGATTCACGTGAAATAAAGATGTGCAGAAATTTCATTGTGTCCTCCATAAAGATAAAGAAAAGGAGACGTGCCTGCAGCTTACAGAGAAATTGCACATCTGGTGATGTCAGGAGAAAGTGTAACAGATATTCTAAAGCCCATCTCTTAGCCAGGGCTCTTGGCACTCACCACTGCCTCTCAGCGGTTTTGCTTGATTAAAAAGCACCCAGGAGTTTGTAAGCGCGTGGTAGGTGCAAGCGCACACCCCGACAGCTTAACATACTGATTATTCAAGCCTCTTAGGCTAAGCCACAGCACTCGAATGATGAACGTCAACTTCCCTCTCTCCCTCACACAGTCTCGATTTCTCCCACTCTTTTATTCTTCATTTGAAAGAGTGGAAAGCCAGTGACAGCTTGCAGAAGGCAAACCTGTTGTCTGGGAAGCAGAGGGGATCAGTGACACAGTGATTCATACACTGCTGAGGCTTTATTTAGACATAATCCACCCAGCATAGGGTCCTCACTTGCAACTTCTAATATGGAGCTGGCTAGCAGTAGCCAGGGTATTGTCCTTCACTGTAGTCCACGGGGAAAGTCCCTCCGGTAAAGGTTTAATAGATTAGTGGTTACATTTGTGTCCTCCTAGGGGGGTCAAAACATCACAGATACAGAACATTACCAATCTAACAATACAGCAAATTATACCATGTTTCTTGACAATGTAAAGATTCTATACATACAGTCATTGCACAATTTCTTAATGCACTTTGAGGGCAACATACTGTCCACATCACTGTCAGTGACAAAGCTTATTCTGACTACTGTTCATTCAGACCCAGTGTAAGTTGTCCCTCTTTGTATCAAGGCTGTCCTCTCAGCTTGCTGGCGGGCCACGGCTGTTACTGCTGAGCCACACCTGACCAACAGATTGGCCCCAGCTGGAGGCTTAGGCAGGAACACAGACACAGCGGACACCTAGCTAGTAATTCAGCTGATATTGTGATATTTACAGTGGCAGAGTGCATCAATATATAGTCCCAATTTTTTAAATGCTAAAGAATATCCTAACCACGTGGTCACTGTGATTTCTGGCAAACAGGACTAAAAATACTGTGTTTGTGGAGAACACAGTATTTTAGTAAGCCACGGATCTGGTGTGTTGATGAGTACGTCCATCCCATAGAGGTTGCATGTGAGACTGACTCAAAAAAAACTACTCTGGGTGTGTTCATGATGATTAAGGATCATGTCACCCAGTACAATGATGTAGCTCACTGATGTGTTTTTAATAGTGTTTGGACAACAGTAGTGCTCTGTGGCATTAAGGAGTAATATATATCACACTTTTGCTTTTTGCTCTTTGGCTTCACATGGGATTTGTTGAATACAAAAAATATCACCAGCCTCATCCTTTGACACTATATTGAGAATATAAAATAAAATATACCTTGTTTTACTTACTGTTTACTTACCTCTTTTTTATACATACATTTTGGATTCTGCACCCCTGAAAGTTTGTGTATGGTCTGTAAACACTCTTCTGTTCCTAGATTATATAAAATTATATCTGCAAAGCACAAATACTACCACAAAGGAAGTTACAGTCAGTAACATAAAACATGAAAAATTAAAATATCTCTGCAAATCACAGAAAAAAAGATCAGACTAAAGCTAAACTTAGCAGAAAACTTAACCCACTGTGGCAGGACAGCTATACCAGGAACTCAGCTCATTACTAAGTTAAGATATTGATTTTTTTATTTCCTGCTGGTATCAGACAAGGACTTTCCTGAATGGGTGATGTCAATTAAACCTGCTATGAACTTTAGGTATGTGGTTTCATATTTCTACATGTTCAGTCCTTCTCCTCTGTCTCATCCCTCTATTTTCTGTATAGGAAGAATGGTATAGCAGTGCTTTCCATTTCCTGGTCACTCAGTACCGTCTTTATGTTTTTAATTTTTAGATTTCTTTTTTTTGTGCAGCTCTCGAAGCATCTGCAGAAGAGACTGCTAAGTCAGCGAGAAGGCAGCTGAATGAGCTTAAGCAGATGTAGAAAATGAGGCGTGTGCTACAGGAACTTGAGAAAACACTTCCCTGGGTTGCTGCCACTGGCATGTTCTCAGCGTCTATGGTAGTGGCTTTGAAAGGGACAGCAGGCGTGATGAAATCGGGCACGTCTGGAAGGCCCAGGCTTCGGTTTTCCACCTCCCCATATGTACAACCTAACTTATTAATCATTAAAAATCTCAGAGACCTTCCCCTAGGGGACACATTTAAGAATTCCATCATCCACTAACGGTTGGATGAGTATTATTCTGGTGCATCCAAAGTATTCCAGGACTCCTGTTAAATTAACTGCCAGAGAATGTCACCTTACACATATGCCGTGTTGTGTTTTCTTTTCTCCCTATTTTCTGTTTCTGTCCACATTAGGAAAGGGAAGGGGCTCTTAAACCATCCCTTCTTCCTCTATTATTCATTTAATGGAGTACTGAAACTGTGTCAGTGCAACAACTCAGATATTATAGCATTCCTGGTGTGCAACTGTGGTTTTCCCGCTTTCTTCTCTTGTACTCTGTTTTGCTTTTTCTTGTTTCCACATCATTACCTTGCCCTCTTAGCTCCTCTTGTCATGTATTGTCATCTGGTGACATCAAAGTCATGACATTTTCCAGGCCTATTTGAGACACATTCTATCTTTTCACACTATCAGTGATTAACAATGACATCAATCACTGAGACAGTCAAAACCAAGAGTTGTCCTCTTGTTGAAAACCTGAATAATGTGTTAGTTGAACACAACTCTTGCACAAAATGTACATTTACATGGAACACAATAACTGTTAGAACATCCTCCTGATTTTTTGACATTTTGCAAAATTCCTTATGAGCTGAGCCACAATCTTTTTCACTGCAGGCGAATCAGAAGTGGAAGCAGATTATTTAACCAGCATGGTGCGATCACCCAGATTTGATGGAACGTGATCCATTGGCTAATTCGCTTTCGTCTTTTTGCAAGAGGGAGCTGCATGACATGATTACCCCCTGCGATCTTTTTACTACACAAAAACATATTGTGCTCATCACATGCAGAACTGCAATCATTGTGGGAATTTTGGCATGTTTACTTTTAAGGTTTAAAATTATCTCTGTAAACTCTTAGGGAAACCCTTTGGATAAATAAAATAATCATGGATATTAAGCTAGCAAAACACTATATACATGTCGCCATACATCAAAAGTAAGTGTGTATTTGTGTGTGTGTTGTGCTTTTGTCTGTGTGTGTTTGTGTGTGTGTGTGTGTGTGTGTGTGTGTGTGTGTGTGTGTACAATGTGGAAAACTACAAAAATGACATACAAATGTAGGAGGCTCTTAATATTCCCTCCTCTTTGGGATTAAGTGGTTAAAGACAGGAACATCAAAGAGTTTTGGTGTCGTCTCCACATTACAGCTCTGTGCTGAAGGTGTGAAGATGTCAAATGCTGCTTAACAACGCAGGATATTAGGCTTCCCTTGACAGATATATACATATAATATACAGACACATGAATTTTGAGCACACACAGTAATCTCCCATATCACACACGATTGACTCTCTCAGCCTTGTGGTATATAACTGGTCCACATTGACTAGCAAAGACATTTATATGCATGTAAGGATGTGGACAATCACACATTGAGGTCTCAACAAACTGAGTGTCAACAGTATGTGTCTTGGCAAATTAATCCTTCTAATATCTGCTGGTGCAGCGAGCAGCATTAAAGGTTCTAGGGATATGGACAATTTTACCTTTGATGTGTAGCTCCATTCATCTGCATTTACTGTACATCATAGGCCCACTGCTGTCAAAAGGTCCTCTTAGCCACTGACCTCATTAATGTGGTTCAATCAAACAGTCTATTTTATCAGATGCTGTCTACCATTAAGCAACCAGGCTCAGAACACACCAGGGGGTCGAAAGACAGTTTTGTGTGCTTAGCATTTTTTTTTTTTTGGGGGGGGGTATGGGAAGATCTTCTTTTTTTTACTCCTCTCATTATCTCAGTCTAATAATTCGATTGATTTTTTTATTCTTAAAAGTTGACAGCCCATAAATTATCCACAAAGATATCACAAAGATATCACAACTATTATTGTGTTGCACATACAGTATTGCATAAGCATATACCCTATGTGCAACAGGATGATACCCTGTGGAGTTTTTGGCCACTAGCAGTGCTATAGAGCAAAGGATTTTATTGGTGGATGGTTTGTTTATATTCTGCATCAGGATGCAAATGCTTGTGTTCAAGGAAACAGCGACATGATTCCCATTCATGTCTGTGGTTTCGCACAATTCCACAGTTGGATACTAATAACGTGCCAAAAAATTTTGCAATATGTCAGCAAAAGCAACAAGATTGAGGACTGCATGTTAAAAAACAAATATATATATACGTTGCAGTATTTTCAATAATTTTCAAATCATTTTTGTAAAGGCTTTGTCAGAATCATACTTGTTAGAGCTCAATGATACACACAGTATGTTTTGGTGTAAGTTTTGTTTAAATATAAATACAAGGTTGCTTTAACTAACAAGGAAATGTGACATGTCCAGGACATAAAAAAAAGTTTATATAAATTTTACCTAGTAGAGTTTTGTCCATCAGAGTGCAATAACTGTTTAATACAAATATTTTGGTCACAATTGTTAAAAAAAACTTTTTTTTAGGGCTTCTGTAAAAAACAGTCTGATATTGTCACATTTAGGATCTGACTTGGGATCTGGACCAATCTAAGCATTTTCTGACAGACCAAAAACACATCAGAAGCCTAAAACAAAGCTGCTTTATCTAGTGTATAAAACAATTACATACAAGATGATACTTTATGCTGACTAAGATGAGGGATCACAAGAGAGCGTTAGTTTGTTTTACGAGATCACATATCACAGAGGTGAACAAAAAAAGAATAAGAACCTGTAACCATAGCAATTAATGCAACTATTCTTAAAAAAAGGCTTTTTGTGTACATCTGTTGTGTATGTTAGTGTAAAAGAGATCACGTGAGAAACTGAACTGAACTGAAGTGGCTCTGACATGAGAAAATTCACTTGAGAAAGAAGAAGCTAAGTTAGTTAAACGTCATTAAATCTGTACCTCACCACATTCGGGAGCAATCAGGCTCCATTTGCAGTACATTTTTATAGAAAGGAGAAAATCAGGTAATATATCCTGTCAGAAAAAAAAATGACTGGTCAACAGTTTGCAGCTGGTAATTTATCAGATTTATTAAAGCTGGCACATTTTCGTCCGCAAAGCAAATTGTACCAGTGAGGGGAAAAACAGCTGTGCAATTTCTATGCACATTAGGGTCCGTGTCTCATGATGCATGAAAAATATTTTGGCTGACTGTGTATTTATATAGAACTGGCGCACACTGGACAGCTTAATAAAGCACATATATAGAAATCCACCTCGATTTGGTCAGTAATACAGTGGGGTCCGAAAGTCTTAGACCACTTTCCTGGGAAAGTGGTCTAAGACTTTTAGACTGTGTATGAAACTGAGTTTTGAATACTCGGGCAAGACATCAATAGAGAAATGAAAATGTTTGCTTCCCTCACTTTACAGATGTATGCATGTCAATTATGGAAATACATTAATGTTACTCATGTAGAACTAAGGAATAGGCTTTACTACAATTGGAGTGATAATAGGGGATAAAAAGACACTGATATCTTTTAAGAATCTATATTTATTTTGGCCTTAGTTTTCAAGGGAGAAAATTTGTCTTCCTTGAGCCTTATATAGATGTACACAGTTATTTGGTTGAAGTTCAAAAATAGTATTGTTCTAATATGACTGTTAAAAAACAGATGATAAGCTATGAATAAACATCTCAAATCTTAGTGAGAAATTTGTTTACAAACGGAAACTAACTTGTGATTATTAAGCTAAGAAATGCTCAAAAATTTGATTTAGCAGGCCCTGTTTGATTGCTGATCGAGGAATAAATTGGTGGTTGGATGTTGTAGCTGATACCACCAAATTCTGCTGTGCAGCTTGCAAACAACAAGCCGTGGCGACATCCAACTGTTAGCAAGATATACTGCATTCAGTTTTAAAACAGGATTTACAGCAGCAGAGGGGAGAAGGTGTAAGGGAAGGGTTAAGGTGTAATGATAAAGACCAGGGCAGAGATACTGCCCTGGCATCTCCGTTTTCAGCTGTTAAGACACCTAAATGTACTGCAAAGACATGTGCATAGTTTTTATGGAACTGACTGAATAAAAGTGACTTGAGTGGTGTCAGTAGGTCAGATGAATACAAACAAAAATCACATTCTTTGTATTTAGAAATGTATGATTAGTATTCAAAAGTTGATGTCTCACTGCTCATCCACACAGATGTCACAAAAGATGAACTGATTTGAATAACCACTGTGAAATGTAATTCATCAAACACAGCAACGTAACAGCCCATAAAATTATCCTGACAGGCCTCATATTTATCTCTGCATTTGTCCTTTGTGCAGACTGACTTGGACTGTATTCGGCAGACATTCAAGCCCAGTTTTCACATCTCTCAGGGTTCATCATCCAAAATGTCTATGTTACTGTTCTATATTAAGTTTTACACTATAATGAATATGAGTAATGCATAGAATGCAATAGTATTTTCAACCCGAGGAGAAAAGAGAGCAAAGAAGAGTATAAAGGAGCTCACTTCCAATCCATGTATTTTTCTACTGGTTTTGTCTCAGGCTGTGACATACTCTCACATTATTTACTGCTTCTATGGCAATGAATGTTTTTTTTTTCATTAAAATTAGATATTGCCAATATTAAGGCAAGGTGGTTGAAAAATACTGAATAAAACATGACGTGCTATTGGCAGTCTGATGTAGCTCATTTGGCAGATTTGTCTGAGTGCCCCAGTCTCAATGACCATGTTGTGGTCACTAATTCTGTTTGTGTCTTAGTTTGCATTCAGTTTTTGCAGATGCTGTCCAGGGGTTAACACTTTATTTTTCTGAGTTTCTGTGGATTCTATACTATACTTTCTATACTTGGGTTGATGAGGACTGTGTGAAAGCTATACTGATTCTCTTAGATTAGCTGAGCATCAGAATCAACATTTCTGAGGGGACTTCTCTCTATTTTCTCTTGGCAACACAGAGCTTTCTAACAGTGTATACAAGGCTTATTGGCTTTAAAGTTTCAACATTCTATTGCTCTTTATCTAAGCTAATTCAAAGTGGAAAGTGAGCAAATTCAGCTCATTACAAACCGATTTTTGTGTATCTGTGGACTAAGAGGATGTGAAACACGTGTTGACTTTTATTATGAAGTAGTCACAGAAATTGCAGTGTTTTTGTCAGCTTTGTGCTTATCGTATACTCATGTCCTGTGCAGTGTAAAATCTAATCATGGTTACTCACAGAATGATGGAAAAATTATTACCTGACTTCTTTAGTGACAATATTTTGTTTTGCTGCCACTTCAAATACAGAAGATTACAAACATACCCATAAGCATGTGAGAAAATCTAAATCTTTAAAGGCCTGACACACTGGTCAAAAGCATACACATGCATTCACGCAACATGCAAATGGAAAAGGCATACATTATACTATAAGCACATGCACAGGGTTTTGTCTTATCAACATGTGCATATAACACCAGCAGACCCTACATGCACAGTTCACTACCTGAGAGTAGCTGTGATGAGCAGGCAGAAAGACAAGCCTCTCTGGGCATAAATATGTCCAGCGTCAAGATATACAACTGGCAATTCCATTTTCAGTTGAAGCCTCGACCACTGCTTTTTGCTCCTTCCCTGCAACTCATGCAGGCATACGATGCAAGCAGACAAAAACGTTGCCTTGCACACATGCATGCGCAGCACAGGCACATAATAAACACAAAGCAAAGGAGTCAAAGAAAGGACATCTAACAAAAAGAAAATTAGCTCTCAGTCTAAATAAGGATTATGCAAACACCATCCATCAATCATACACTGATTGCTGACTGATGCTTTGTGCAGTAGAGCAACAACCTACAAAACATGGAAGCAATCGTGCTTCTCATAACTAGCAGTGGGTCTGAATGGACACTCCTAAACCAAAGCGCTTTGTGGTCACTTTCAACAGATATACATTATAAATATGTAATAAGTCAAATCTGATACGTTTTAACCCCATGTAATATTTTTACACTACAGAAGATATTCAAAATTTTACCTTTCTGTAACTAAGTCCCACTACAAGTCTAAGTCATCTTTCACGATAGACTACACCTAAACAGACGTGAAGAGTAATGGATTGCAAAGTGTCTATATGGATCATGTAATGTTTGATTTTATAAAAAGATATCAAGGTTCCTTTACATTTAATTCAATAGCAATTTATGCAACGCAATTGCAATTTATAATTCTAAGGATTTAAGATTAAATTATAAAACAATTGTTAATGTGAGATCACATCCATAATTAGCAAATGTTTTTTAAATGGTCATGTTCAAAATTATTTGTGTACACTGTCTCTTGCCTAATCCACGTCCAGCTCTGTTAACCAAGGGTTTGAGCATTAACTCCTCACCCACAAGTGACACAACTGACTTGTTTTATTATTTCTGAGAGAGCAGAACTCCATAAACCCCATAATATCCATAAACATGATGATGTGACAAAGCTACTACACATCAAAGTTCAAGAAACTTTAACTCCCTATAAAGGCATTTATCACTGTGTTATATTTGTAAAGCTTGCTCGATGCTGAAGTTCTCATATGTTGTTCTCTTGCAGTCTCAGTGTTTGGCAAAAACACCTCTGAAGCAAAAATCCCTAAAACGCAGCAGTCAAGAAGGCTGATGCACACTCTCCAAAAAACATAGCATGACTAATCCCTCCTCACAAATGACAAGGCCTAGTCATCTCGCACACAATGACTTCAAAGCAAACCATTTGCCACAACTCAGACTTGAGTGATGGAACTACATTTCTCTCTGCTGGCACATATAGGGTTAACTGAACAAGCAATTTCAGCACAGAAGCATTTGCTAAAATGTTTGATGGGGCCAGCTAAGCTGCTGTGATTGGCCGTTGTGTGCGAAGGTGACCACTTAAGTGCTGTGCAGCCCCTCGTGTGTGTGTTTGTAGGCATAAGCATTTCCTCTGATTTTTTTGCCTGCTCGCAGAGTGTGTATCCGTGTGTCCTTGAGAATGTATTGGTGTGTGTGTATATGCTCACTGGTGCATTTGTAGTTGTTTCGCTGTATGTGCATGTGTGTGGGAGAGCACATCTGTGTTTTTAAATGTCCTGCTTCAAGGTGGTGCTGCAAATTGCATCTTTTTAAACAAGATTATAATGTATTGTTAAGAAAAAAAAACTGAATCACTGCAGCAAAGCCGCCTTTGAAGACAGAATATTCAAAGATTCACAAAGAAAATTCTCTGACCCAAATTCTATCCACACACAAAAGAATCGTTATCTCAGTTTAATATGATGTGTGATTATCTTATTTTAAGTTTTATTTTAAAATAAGGTAATGACATTACTTATATGTGACACAGTCAAAAAATAATGGCATTGATCTGCTTTACAGTGTTTTGTTTCCACTTCATCATATCTAATATGGTGTGACACTTTGATTAGGTTTAAGTGCTGATTCTCAGCTTTAAATATATTTCAGGATCTTTACATACACATTGGGTCAACAGCATAGAACTGGTGAACTTTTTTTTTTTAACTTTTTAAATGTTTTATATAAAGTACAGCAGCACAGTCTCCCTCAGTTTACAAACAAGGTAAACAGGGAGTTGTTCATGGCCAAGGAGGGAAGGGTTTTCACCCTCCATGCACTCAGATGATCTCAGTCAAATTGATTTTGTGTTGCTTGCTTGTTGAGGACTGGACGATGACCAAAAGCCCCTGATACATTTTCGCAAGAAGAAGTGAAGAAGGCTATAGAACAGGCCTGGCAGTGCATTACCAGAGAAGATGCCCAGTCAATGATGACTTTGACTCAAAGACATCAGCAAAGACTTGGAGTCATCAAGACCAGTCATCGACTGCAGATGATTACACCATCAAAAATTAAACCTAATGACTTGATTACACTTGGTATAGAAAGAGATACAGTTCCTGCACTGGTCATCCACTGCTGACGTAAACACCCTCAGACTGAGGATGAAAGTTGGCATTTTTGCCTCACATCAACTGCCAAGACTTTGTTTGTCCTCGGACTCTTCCAGCACCATCAGTAGGCTACCTGGACAGCCAAAGTACAGATTTTAAATTTGGGTATGGTATGGAATTGATGCTAAGTATCGGAAATGGTTTTTGCATAGAAAATTTACAAAAGATAATGTGGGTAGTAATTTTACCTGTTCTTCTACTCTAAACAGATTGAGTTTTAATTCAGAATCATATTATCTTCAAAATACCTTCCATCAGCTTGTACAGGAGAGGGGACATTTCTATGACCCTGTAGCAGTTTTGTGTCCATGAAAAAGTTTTTTTGTTCAAAATTTGAACTTTTCCCATACTGCAAAATTTACAGTGACTGACAAAATTGACTTCAAGGATGAAAATTTAACCCTACATTTGATAAACTGTGTAAATACTAAAGATGGGAATGGGCCATCGACATATAACATTAGATGTTTTTCCTATATGATGGAGGACTAACTGACACATTACATTCCTGTTTCTTTGTTGAGATCAAGTTCATTTAACCCCTCACTTTTGAGTAGGATTCATACATTAAAGAGCACTCACAGGTTATATGATGTGTTTTTTTACTTTTTTGCATAACAATACTGACACATTCTGACTTTTGTAAGAATTGATTTTTGAAATTTGTGTATCAGTGTTTCATCATAGAAATCAGAATGTGAACATTAAATGATTCCAATAAATTAATATTTTGTTTATTGCTCACAATAATTTCTGCAAATATGTCACACTTTTCTCAAGTCCGTTTCATCATGTCAGTCCTTACTTTTTTGTCTGATCCATCCTCCTTTACTGTCTTTTAGATGTAATAGACATAACTTTATCCTTGTCGTTCTCAAAATGACTTTCCAACAAAATATTGTTATTTTGATAAACCTTATAAAGTCACTTTTTTTGTCATGTTATATAAGCTTGCTAGCATTAAAGGCTCATCTAGATTCATATTTATAAGTATGTATTGTGATATGCCCTTTACTGACAGAATTTCTACGGGCATACATTGATAAATAAGACAATGTTATGCACAGGGGATTGCTGGGATGGCTTCCAGAGAAAGCTGCTCAACTAGCACATATGCCCAATGAGTTTTGTCTGCTTCCTTCCCTAAGTTATCCACATTGTTGTCTTTGTCTGGGTGAATACACTGCCTGTACACATGAATGACAACATATATAATTCACTTCTGATCTTGGTGACTTTCAAATATGCATTGGGCTTGTGATAAATCAAAGTCCTTTCTGAATGTTAGGTCATCCTTTCCTCAGTCTTTGACTCCCTCCTGCTGTTTTTGCAATTAATGTATATGATTAAAAGTCTGTCAGGTTTAGGCATCATTACTTGACATGGTAACAGGCCTCTTAGAGATTGAAGATGACACATAATTTCCTCCTAACTCATATATTTGAGTGCTCAGTGCTGCCACTGATACCTTGGACTGAATTTCCACTGGTGGCCCATTATAATTTGAAATTAATCCCCTAGAAGTGATAATGTACAGTTTTAACATAATCAAGTCCTTGTTCTCACTCTAAACAAATGCACTTTTGCTAGTTTAGTCTGAGAAACATGTACATACAGAGTTTGAATTTGTATACACGTGGTATAAACTATATAGTATTTTTCATTGTACACACATTTCACATGTTCATCTTCCAATATATGGTCCTCTGCTGCCTCCCCTCTTAACACATCTTAAATACAATGTTAATCTTTGTGCGATGTGAGTGTGTCTGTGTGTGCGAGAGAGAGAGAGAGAGAGAGGTGCATTTAGCACCAGTGAAGGGCGAGTCCTTCAGCAGACGGGTTTAGTGCTCTAATCTGAGGAGGTGATGATATTGTGAGGATATTTAGGATAGGAGCAAAAGCAAAGGGTAGAGATGGGGATGGGGGGTTGGGGGGATTTTAGGGCTAACTATTAGCTTCTTTAGATATCATTAAACATTAATAATGTCAGGGGACTGGAGCACACTAGGGTTCTTTCCATTGACTTTCATGCTGCTTGCTAATAGAGTTTCACCTCTGGAGACCTCCAAACCCCCACCCCTTGGTGCAGCTCTAAAGCTAAGGCAAAATCAGATTGCCACCCCGCTTCTGAGGATGAGATTAGTGTGCGTGTGTGTCTGTGTGTGTGTGTGTGTGTGTGTGTGTGTGTGTGTGTGTGTGTGTGTGTGTGTGTGTGTGTGTTTGTCTATATATGTGTCTGTGTGTCCGTGTGTTTGTTAATTGTAGTTTATGTGAGGTCATACACCCTCTCTTGCTTCCTCTCTGTCTTTTGCTCATGGTATATGATATATGCAAATATGACTATTCTAAATTTATTACAATACCTGGGGGGGGGTGTATTTACTTAATCCTCTACACTTAATCCTGAGCAGCATTTCAAATACCTTTCTACATAAAAAGTTATTTTTATGCATTTTCCATTGTAATGGTATTATTATCTAGCAAATTACTTTTTGCAGTTATTTCAAGTTAGAAACAAAAAACGACACAAATTTCAGACATGTAAGATGAGTCTCTTATACTAATTCTGTTCTGTTCTGAGATTTGTCTATTCTGATTTTTCAGTGGTTATGTATGAAACAGACTTTTCTATTTATTGATTAAATAATGGGCTTCGGTAGGGCTGATTTTTTTTTAATGATCAGTTAATGAACTGATCATTTTCTTGGTTAATTGTCTAGTCTTCATAATGTAAAGGTTATTTAATAAAATTGCTTGTTTCCCAAAATTTGCAAATATTTAGAGTCCTGTATAATAAGATATTCAAAAGCACCACATGTTCACAGTTTGAGAAGTGAGGACCAGGTACCTGTGGGCATGTTTGCTTAAAAAATGACTTTGATTAACTGATAAATAAAGGTGCCTTTTTTATGTTAATAAACTTACCAATTTAGTCTTCACAAGTTTATAATTTGCAGTTGCATCTCTACTATCATTCACACAAAATATATTAATAATACAAGCATTTATCCTGCAACTACCCCTTTATGACCTAATAGAAATGCTGTTGTACTTAAATTATCTTATGTTCAAAAAAAAAACACAACAGCAGCAGGACATTAATGAAATTTGCCTCAGACTGAATGATGTTTGTCATATGATGCACCAACAGAGGGCAGTGATCCCATTCTAAAGACAAGTGGCTTTGCTGAACACACAGGAACTCAAACCCTGTGTGTGTGTGTGTGTGTGTGTGTGTGTGTGTGTGTGTGTGTGTGTGTGTGTGTGTGTTTGTGCATGCGTATTTATTGTAAGGCTGGAGGTTTCTAGGAATGAATGAACCCATGTGCTCACACTACTCAGAGGGGTATGAGCAGATGGCATTAGAATGAACTATTACTGTTGAAAGCTTAAGTTACCAGTAAACCAGAATGAATATGTTTATCTCATTCACAGGGATTCCTCTGCTGTCTTCTAACTCCTTGGAGTCGTGTCTGTGATCTCATCTGTACAATGTAAGAGAAATCAGTACATAATTTTCACTGAGTCATTTAGTAATTTTGGCCGAATGCAAAATTAAAATGTAATATTTAATTCAAACAACAGAGTGCTTTTAGATAGTGAGTATTGCCTTCACTGAGCAGTATTTTCCCCTTTCTTACAGATCCACTGAATTTAATCTCCACAGTTGATTTAGTCTAAATACGCTTCTGCTGGCGAGGCACAGCAAAGTAAGTGGCCATACTGAATTTAATTTATCTAAACACATACAGGAAATGGTTCAGTTTTTGTCATCTCTATACAAGTTTCAGTTTTCAACTATTGCAGTCCCTGTGAATTGTCAAGCATATTTGTCTAATATATAGATATATAAAAGTAAATTGATCCTTGGCCACAGATTTCCAAAGACCAAATAGAATTAGTTGTTCAGAGACTGTATAAATCATTATGAATCATATGACCATGACAAACACATTGCAGTCCAATTAGCTTGTGTCTTGTGCTTAGTATTAATACTATAAGATTTTGTTAAAATATCTATTTTGCAGCAGAAGCAGGCTGACAACTCCTGTTTCCAGTTTGGAAAACCTCTATTCATTTTCTATATAATGTTCTTACTGACATTACACTAGATAGTGTTGAGCACATGTTACTCTTAGCAGCCATGACAGTTGTGTTTGTGACAAGGACAACATTAGCCTCCCAAGATAAACACTCTGATTTTTGCATTTACAACTGTAAATGAATGCTCATGCAGCACTTTGTGATCATTGTTTGGTGACAGATTAGCCAAAGCAACTTTGTAAGAAGAAATGTGGTGGCTATGAATCAACAAATGAACAATCAGAATTCCTCTGACTTCACCAAACTATTGGTTGACTCGGCCAATACCCCACTATGAAATTACATTGTCTCACTAACATATTACCGCAGTTTACCATGTTTTCATGTCTCAACCCTGTGGACAGACATCCGACCCCCATTCTGCTGGAAGGCTGCCAGCCACAGGTCACATGACCTGGAAGAAAAAGCTAAGGAGACTCTTGGGATCCCTCTTCGGTCAGAGAAGTCTTCCTATTTTTATTTCTTCCTACTGTATTGATAATGCATACCTCCATACAGTTTTAAAATGATTTTGCGATTATTTTCTTAATTTTGAAACACATTGCTAATTCATAAACAAAAAAATTATTGAAAAGAACAAAAGACCCATGGCAAGCTGTTCTGTACACAAAAATACATGTAAACATGCAATAAAACACACATACAGACCATTTCGTAAAAGAAATTTCTTATTCTCTGTCATAGCCACTCTTTTTATGTCTATTATTTGTTGCTGTTCCCTAGCATGGGCTGGCTATCAACCTGAAGGGAAGTCAAAAGGCTGATGAACTGACCTGTGTCTGTGTGAGACCACACTGCTCTCTCTGGTATCCTATATGACCCGATAACACAACATCAAGAAAAAAATTGGTGAGTAACAAGACTCATTTGATCCGTCAAAGGTAAAATGATGGGATTCCCTCCATTCCATTATAGACACATTTATAGCTTCAGAGTTTTAGAATGGACGATGGTTAATGAAGGCTGTACCCAGCAGTGACACGCATCAGCTGTTTTTGAATCAGCCTTTTATTCTAATCTCATGATTTTGTTTGGTTGGAAGGCAGGACATCAAACAAATGCTTGCTCACCATTTTTGCCTTCATCTCCCTGCTTTCTGTCTGCTTCAATCTGTCTCAAAGCAAATACCTTTAGATAAAGTGAAACACTGCACTGTATACCCAACTTTTAGTCCAAAAATCATATCAGATTTCATTGTACCCTCACTTCTGTTAAAAAAGGCTCTGTTAAATTGTATCACTATTAAGCTTTGGAGCTAGACTCACATACAATGATTAGATTAAACACTGAAACACCCTAACAGGGTTCTAGACTGTTTACATTCCTGTCATTGCAGATTGAAACTGATTTGTCAGTATGCTAGTTGGCATAATACTTCTGAGAGAGCCATAAGCAGGAGACCCAGTGGCTGAACCTTGTTTTAGCAGTCTGTCATGGAGCAAAATAGTGTTAAACATTCATCATCTTTGGTATTTAGATTTGTCAGGTGCTTGTGGTTCATTGGTTAATGCTTTTTCTTTTCTAATTTTTCTTTTTTATAAACACTATACATTATAACTGCTTTCTCTTAATTACACTTTATCTAAATAGAAGAAATATATCAGTTGTTCCCCTGCTCATGTACTGTCAGTTCAGCTCTGCTGCAGAGCTGCCACCCACAATATACTCGTATACATGACTCTCATATTTAACCAAGAAATTCATGTTATATGTCCCTGTGCATCATCTGGGATGTGGAAACTTTAGATGGTTAGACAGAGACAAAGTAAAATTTGGTGTCTTGGTCATGGCCCAGTTATAGAGAAAACCTGCTGCTACTGACGACACTGTCAGGCTGGCAAAAGATGTGAGAGTAAAAGCAGCCAAGAGAAAGGCTGCCCTACCTCGTACTGTCTGGTGTCACACTATCCTCCATTTGCATCTCCTGTCCGTCCTTCAACTACAGTTAGTTCTGTGCTTAGGTCACTTTAAGACAGTTTGTAAAGTTAGTGCCGGTCCTAGGTCCCACATAACTGCTGCGTAAATGTACACTTTATCACTCTAAACTGTAGACTGTGATTATTCCTACAGGAAGATTTATCAGTGAAACGGCTTTTGTGATCTTTCCAAGGGTCAGGTGTTACCAAGAAAAGACAAAACAGATAGGTTTGAAAATAGCATGTCAAGTCTTAGTACATAATAGCTCTGCGGGAAAATAAGAGTAACACATGTACTTTAAGATCTGTTTAGTTTAGTTGAGGGAATTAATGTTATTACCTATCAGGTAAATACACAGGAACATACACCTCCTCCTAAAAAAAAAAAAACAAACTTGTGAAGTCAAGAGTTTTACTGTGATTTACTTTCCCTCAAATGTCTGACAAAATACTAAAAACCAGTGGTGAAATCCAGAAAGTTTGATGCTGACTGAGTTTGCTATATGAATTGTAAGGTTTCATTTCTAAATATAGTGGATAAATACTCTACCATGACGCAGTGAAATAAAGCATGGAATTTATACTTATAGTCAGTTCCTTAACCAGTAAAAGTGGCTTTTCATTGGACCAATTTATGTCATGTATTGTCCAGTGACTGCTGAGAATGACCTAGTTGATATTGCATGTTCAGGTCATTGCCATAGACTACCAAAGCTGATTGGAAAACCTGACTGCACTATTGAAAAAAGAACCAGTGCACAAAGGACCATGGGAATCCATGAGCTCTCAAGGACACAGCAGTTGTGTCTGCCAAATGTGGGCACAAGAAGACAGTATAAATCAGCCATATTTGGTGAGGCCATTAGGGCAGTCATCTGTAATGACTTATTCAGCCTTGAAATGTGGACTTTGACAGAACTAGCCCCTGAAGTGGAACAGGGTTTGTTTTTTGTCTTCTCTGACCAACTTATCATTCCAACCTTTCTGACATTGTTAGCATTTTTGTTAAACAAGGGAAGCCAAAGGAAAAAATCTGTAGCAGATACTCTATAAAATATATTCAATTACCAGCCTAACACAGCAGATGATAATATAGGCATTCAGTCCACCATCAATGCTTCATTTCAGAGAAAAAAAAACATCGACACATGGAAATAAAAGTACATGATTGCTTTCAAGTTCTTCTGCATTAATAAGTTGGTCTTTCTGGCTGCCTGTTTGTATTCAGATCTTTGAACCAGATCCTTTGAGCATGTTTGTGCATGTTCCTGCATATGTGTGTGTGTTGAAAATTACTTCTTGCAACAAAGCTTTATAGATTGACCTGAGGAAAAAAAAATCTAAGCTGGCTCTGTCTACAGAGCTCTGCTTTGGACTGATATGACTAAGTCAGCAGATACTTGCTTCCTTTCATATCCCTATGGGCAAAAAACACTGTGCATCCGCTACCTTTGGCCATAATAGAGTCTGTGGCATATGGCATACAGGCAGAATAACTAGACACAAACACATTCCATATTTAAAATACACATGCACATGTGCTTTACACAACTTTCTTTGACAAGCACCATGTAAATTTTACAAGCCATATTAGTAACCTGACATCATAAAAAGTGTTTGAATGCCCCATGAAAATTAAAGACTTTATTCATGCAGTTTAAAATACATCAAACCATGTGGAGTGATTAGGATAATTCCAGACCTCACATACTGTATGAAACCTTCTTTTAGCTTTTGTTGATTCAATAACATCAGCTGATACAACCTCTTTCTATAGCTCTAAGTAAAATATTGTTTTTAGTCTGAATGCTCGTGGACAGTAAAGCATTGAAATTACAATTGATTTTATGTTCAAGTTTCTTTTTGTTCTTTAAATAGTCAGACAAATCTGAATAATAATAAAAGGGCTGTCTCAGACGATATTAATATATTGGGCACAGAAGGATCTCTACTGAGGCCGAGGGAGTGTTGACGAATTATGAGGAAGATTAGATCTGATTAATAAGATTAGAATAAGTGCAGCAGATCAAAACTAAAACATGGCATGAGTCTTAAATAAAAAGATAAAAAATAAAACACTCATTCACATTTATTTTAAGATGGCTCCACTGGGTATGTATACATGCTCTTGGCAATTTTACACTTCACTTTAATATAGTTGCTGACATTATACATTAACTGCTCAGTATAACTGCTATGGTCACCAAACAGTTCCACAGGAACTGCTGGGGAATAAATGATACAGAGAGGGACACAGGGAGTTTTAGTGGATCGAGATTTCTTCTACCTGATCTAAATGGGATCATCAGAAATTCAATCCCATACACACACACACACACACACACACACACACACACACACACATACACACACATAAACATACTGCTCATTGAGATCCGATGAAGCCGCATTCTACAGAAGCAGATAAAGTTCTTACACAACTTTTTAAGTACTAAAATATCATGCTGCAGCTCTGCCCTCATCATTTTGCTATTACGTTCAGCACTCTTTAGCACTATTCCCAAACTACCCGAGAAGAAGCACCAGAGCTCTGTGCTGAAGTTGAATATTAATGAGCTGCTTTAAATCAGCTTTTGTAAGCTGATCCAGGGACTCATTAGGTTGTGTCATAGCTTTGTTTCTGCTTTGGAAGGATGAATAGTGTCATTAAACTAACACTAAATAATGAATTATTAAGACATTTCATAAGAGGACAAAACTTCAATCACTTGTACTGAGATTTTTTAAACTAATTTCTATTAATTTTAGATGAGGATTATTGATATCTACTTAAAGGCCACTTTAATCCCTAATCAGACTAAAATGCCAGCCAGATCAGTTGCAGCTTGCATCAATTGACACATATCAAACAACATCCATGGCCTAGACTGAATGTGTCATAAAGACAGAAGTAGTAGTCAAGGTATAGAAGCTGAGATGTGACACTGTTGGGGTAAATGGATAAGAGCTGATTTTCTAGATTGTTGACAGGTGTTATTGCAGGTTGACATGCATCAGGATGCTGCCAGTGTGGACTTCCACTGAAAACAATTGATGTGGATTACTGATGGAAAAAGCTGTTGTGTGTTGAACTTAATTCTTTGCCAAAATATCTAACAGGTGTAGATGTCCAGAGATTGGTCCATTGCTTTGCTAAGACATAAATGGTGAAGACAGCAACATCTTAATTTGGGCTGTGTTTCAACAAGACCCAAACTAATTCACACTATTACAGCACAGGATAAGTAACCAATGATTAAAAAAAATGAGAAAAGACTCCTATAAAGAGTCACACTAAACAGATATTGGAGCTTTATGACTGCCTCTCTCTCAAGTTTCTTTCAGCCGCATTTTGGGCACTATGTGGTATAAAGGCTATAATCTCACACACACAGTTCTTTTAATACCGATGTAAACTTTAAAGCTAAGACTTAGCACTGTAATGTATGAACCATTATTTTATATCAAATTGAATGTGCTAAATCTTAAAGCCTTGAGAACAAAACCAAAAAAAATGTGTCACTGTCTAAATACTTACAGTCTTGACTGTTAATAGGATTCTTTGTCATGATGGATTTAAATAGAGCGTTTGTCATTTTGAGCAGAAAAAAAAAATCATATTTAGTGACAAGCTGTTTCTTTGTCACTTGCTGTCTTAAACTTTGACTGTCAGCTGAGTTATCACAGGGACAATGACTGGATGTGTTGCTTCACATCTTGTACACAACTGGGCACAGTAAAAGACTGACTACAGAACAACTACAGGCTGCTGCTGACAGGTTGGCTTCAGTCAGATAAAGCAGTTTTGGACTCTACTCGATGGGCTGCTGACATCAAACAAAAAGCCACTTGGAATTTTTCAGCTATATGAAATGGCCACATTTGATTGATTGATACTTGCTATTTTTCAGTGAAAAGATACCATGTTTAACACAGTGGCAACTGAGACCACCATAAACACAGAATCACCAAAATTAAATTCTGGCACTGGGTAAGTACACTTGCCCAAAGTGATGTTCTGTGTTGAATATTTAAATAAAAAACTCTCTTCTCATGAGCTGCCAGAAAATACTGCATCCAAAAAGACATTTTTGCCTCCGCCTTTCATATTCGTTCCACATAAAGCATCACAGACCAGTACCAATGCAAACATAATTTGACATGATTCTTGATTATAAATTAAAAAAATATTCAAATATTTACCTGTTGCTTGGAGCTGCTATCATAGATTTAAAATAGATTTAGATAAGGGTAGAGACTGCCAATTACTTGATTATTTTAGCACTCTATCACCAAAAGCAGTAATTACATGAAAGAAGCAATCAACCAAATGCAAGAAACCATTGTTACATCTTTCTGGTAATATACCACAAGTGGCAGATTTACCATCACGAGCACCATTTCAGCATGTCTTTTAATATCTACATTTAGAGATAATGATGGTGATTTGTAAATGGTATTTGTGTGAACAGGACTAGAAAGGATCAAATGATCAGGTTAAAGCAACTAAACACATATAGTGCACTCACACATTTATATGCAATGATTTGGCTGGTTAGATCTCTTCTCCACACTGTGTGGGTATGTACAAACAAGGCTTCACTGGCATGTCCCTCAGTCTCCTGTTCGTTTGTTGCACCTTTTGGAGTTTTGTGGTATCATCTCACTCCTTGCATTGCTCCACCCAACCCCAAATTCCCAGCTTCTTTGGTTGCTGTTCTCTGTTTTAGATCGTTATAAATAGAGGACTTTTTTGGGTTTAGACAGCTGGTCAGACAAAGCAAAACGCTTGAAGCTATAACCTTGAACTTCTGTGGAATTATGAAGGGTATCTGTCACTATTTTCTGTCAATTTATAGACCAACTGATTTCTCACATAATAACGAAAGTAATCAGCATATAAGTGAATTAAGAAAACATGTCTCAGCTGAAACCCTATGTACAGCTCATACACTAAAACACACTCAAGTCAAGAGCTGGCTACAGCCCTCTTGTAGATGGGATGTCAAAATAGTGTAGGCTTGAGCCAACTGGTGATCAGATTGACTATTGATGACTGGAGACATGTTTGCCCCCATTCAAGTTCTGAGTATGTGCAATACCAGGAACCTGAAACTTAAGTGGCTAATTGGAATTCAGCCATCATTCAACTTACTAACTGTGCATTTCCTATGGTGAGATCTCAATATGTTGTATGTTCACATTCCCCGCAAAATTAGTATGATCACAGAAAACATGGTAAAGAACTGTTTGCCAGCCTGCTTCGTAGGAATACTCACTTACTGATGACATGTCATGATACAGGATGTAATAAGGATATGGCTTGTACAGGTGGGATGCGATTAGAGAGTTCAGACAATGCCTCGGCACTTAAGCTAAAGACAGATGGCACTGTTAGGAAAGTCATTTTGTTCTGGGCTCAACACATGCAGTGTGATTGTCTGTGACAATTTGAAAATACATGCATGATGAATTGTTTCATTGTGAAAGAAATCTATTGGCTGGTGATTGACGCCTGTCGAGTAAAAAATCCATATTGCATCTATTGAAAGAACTCCTGTTCACTTTTTAGACTTTAATGCTTCATTTGTCTGAATACACATATGGTGGTGGATCCATTTGTGGACTACTGATGGTGATTGTTTATTCGGTCTGTGGTATGCACAGGGCCAAACACCGCTAAAAAACCCTCAAGCAAGGGCAAAAAATGTGTGTTTATAAAAGTTTTTTCAAAAAAATTGTAGATCATTAATCATCAGCTCTTGGTTGCTTGTAAGCACAGGGTGATGTTTTTTTAATACTATTTCTTTATGTTTTACAGATAAAATGAATGAAGTAAAAAACAAAACAAAAACTATAGGCAAAGTAAAAAAGAAAAAAAGAAAAAAAAGAATATGACTGGATGACGTATATTTCTAATGTATCTAAAACAGTTGTGGGCAAATGCAGTCAGCTCTATTATCAAAAGTCAATCTTTCAGTTGATCGAAGGACAAAATTAAACTGATGACTGTTGAATGAATGTTGATGGATTTTCAGGTGTGTGACAGAGTCAAATCCAAAGTATATGCAGAGAGCGTAGAGGATGAGGTCCACTTATAGTGGCTTTGTGGTGAAGGTGACATCAAGTCAACACTGAAAAACTATAACACTGAGACACAGCGAAGCTCTGATTATGTCATGTGTATACTTTACTATTGGGCTTTGCTATCTGCAAAGTTAGTTTGGCTGGATCACTACAGCATGTAATGACATAGGGTACATCGTCCATAAAAATGATATGTAACTAGGTGCATTAGGCAGGAGCATCATTTCAATCTGATAACATTAGACAATTTTCCAGGTAATCAGATTTTTGCCTTGAGCAATATCATTACTAAAAGCACTGACTGTGAATATATGTAGATGAGGCAGCGTTTTTCATCAGTTTGTTATGATGGAGTTGTGTGTGGCGTGTTGGCTTTACAAGGTTTTCAGGGAATACTTCAATCACAAAAGACCTTCTTTGCTTGGACCCTTTCAGTCAAAAGCACTGCAATTTTTTCATCTTAGGCAACATTGCTTTGGGATTTTAATAAACTTTTCAATATTCCAAAACTCTAAAGAACAATGTACTAAAGCTGATGGCCACTGTAGATACAGTATAGTGGTAATGCTTTACTCTGTTTCTAAGATTTCTAAGCTGTGTTAAGGTCTCATCATCTGTAGACCTATTTGTGCAAGGGTTTGTACATCTTGAATATGTGTATAAATATGTCTGGACCTTCTTACAGAATTTTATCCTCATAACAACAAATCATTAAATACAGGCAAAACTTAAAATTAGATTCAAGCTGATTTTATAATATAATTAGTTTATGGAGCAGGGCCAGGCAAAATAGGTTTTATAAACAAATTTTACATTTTAGAAGAAATATAATCTCTAAAATACGTGCACTTACCAAGCACTTTATTAGGATCACCATACTAATAATGGGTAGGGCCCCCCTTTGTTCTCAAAACAGCCTCAGTTCATTGTGGCCTGGTTTTCACAAGAAGTTGGAAACATTCCTTTTAGATACTCGTCCATGTTGACACAACCACAAAATATCATTTCTGCAAATTTGTCAGCTGCACATTCACGGTGCCGATCTCCTGTTCCACCACATCCCAAAGGTTTTCTACTGGATTCAGATCTGCTGACTGGGGAGGCATTGAAGTAAACTGAAGTCAATGAATGGTCGTGAAACGAGAGATGCACATGTTCTGTAGCAATACTCAAATGGGCTGTGGCATTCAGACAATGAATGCTTGGCTATAAGGGCCCCAGGTGTTCTCCTCACCATCACACCACTGCACCAGCCTGGACTGTTGACACGGGGCAGGTCGGGTCCATGGATTCATGCTGTTAATGCTAGAGTCTGACCCTACAAATTGCTGCCTCAGCAGAAATTCAGATTCATCCCAAGCTGCGTTTTGCCACTGGAGCCTGAGATTTCATTTTTTTTAATTCTTCTTATTTTTTTTTCAATCTGCCTCAAGGTTCAACATGTTGTGTGCAATCAGAGATGCTTTTCTGCTCACCACGGTTGTAAAAAATATTGTCTCCCCATTCTGATCTTTGATGTGAGCATTAACTGAAGGTCTTGACCTATATTTTCAGGATTAAATGTGTTGCACTGCTACCACACAAGAGTCTGATGATAAGCAGGTGTACTAGTGTTCCTAATTAAGTGTTGTACTGAGATCATGGATTAGCTTTTGGTAAGACAAACTGTTATTTTATTTGAGAAAAATTATTGGCCAGACTCAATGATAAAACAAACACACTGAGTAAACACACACTGGGAAAGTTATAAAACAAACATAAGAGCAGTACAACAAAATAAGACTAAGTTTCGAAAGCATCATTATCGACAGGGAAAGTAATGTGTAATCAGTCAGTCAAAAAATACACTGAATAATATCTGTGACCGAGACTTTAGTCCAAGAAATGGAATCATTCAATTTCTGAGTTGATTATTGCTCATTGGGTTTCCTTGTATCTTTTTATGCCAATACAATGGCATAAAATCACAACTGTATGGTCATTTGTATGGAGCGGGAAAAAAATTAATGGATTGTAGCAGTATGAATTTTTTTTGATGGCTTTAACCAATAACATATTTCAGTCTGTGGGTTACTGTGTTGAACAAGTGAGCCAAAGCACTGTAGAATGATGCTGGTTTTGCCATGTGTAAATAAAGCCAAAGCTTGGAAAAGGTAATTTAGGTTAAGAGCAACTTCAAGGTAAATTTTAACTTTGCAAGGTTCATTCCACAAAATAAGAAAGGGTAGTGCAGCAGCCAATTTTAGCAGCAAGCAGTCAGTAGCATTGAACTAGCAAGTTTGATTGCTTTGCTGACACGTCACTCAGAATATCAAGGCACCCATTTTAGTTGTTTGCCATCTCCAACCCCCCTCCTCCAGGACCCTGAGGGGCATCCTAATCTGGGGCACCCATCATTGTCTTCTACCCATGTAGAGGAGAACACTTTCCCATGCAATGGTCAAAGCATGATGAAATGTCTAGACCGGCTCCAGCATTCATCCAAACTGAGGAGTATTTTCCGGTTGCATGCTGAATGCGACGTCATGAGCTGTGATGCATTGCCCACATGACTCCGTGGTCTGGCCAATGGTTTGCTAGCTTTGCATTTTGTCTTAGTGATGGGGGCGTATAATATTTCAATTCCATTGTGCTAATCTTTTGTTAACAGCTGAAGTGGGGGTCAACTGTCCAGACCTATGAAAGGTAAATACTTTAATATAATTATAGATAGATAGAACTCATAGAAATAAGTCGTAAATTCTTTGGTCTATGATTCTCAGTAAATATGCCAGGGCCCTTCTGCTTGCCGATTGTGAGTATGTACATGCGGTCTGACATCTTTAGGGAAAAAATAATCAGAGCAGACAAAAAAATTAAAGTTTTCCAGTGAATCGTCCTGATTGTAGGAGTTATGTCTAATCATGCTCATTTCTGATGGAACTATAGATTAGTGATTAACAGAAATCACAGACTTTGTTGTTCACCTGCTACTTATTGTCAGTCTGTATCTTGATTTTATCTTATTGATTATTCCTTTCCTTTTCTCCTCTTTAGCTAACAGGGAATCATTTCAGTTAACATAAAAATATCAATTGCTTGCTTAAGCTGTATTATACTGGGAAATATATGTGCTGAGTTTTCAAGTGTGGTTGTTTGCTGCAGATTTACTTAGATTGCTAGTCTTGTGGATTTGACTTTGTGATACAACAGCAAACCTGAAGCATTTCTATTTATATGGAAACAGGGAGACACTTTTTTATTAGCTTCGTCAGCTATATATCGTGATCTAATGAGTTGGTAGGAACAAATGTCAGGCTGTCATTTATGACTAATAACTGTGTGAGAAAAACGAGCATCGTCTTTTTATTGTTTTTTTGGTCAGACTGAGGAAAGCTAGCATGACTTATTAGCACACACGCACCAATGAACTTCCAAGCCAATGCTAGGTGGCAGAGGAACAATGTGAGAGGCTGTCAGCTTGTGATTGTAATTTAGGCTTAGAGCTCAACCAGGTCAGCTGATTGGAGATGGCAGGTTTACAGCTCGCTTTGGCGGAAAATGGGAGGGTCTGGCGGAATCATAGTGGCTGCTTGTGGACAGAACTGCTATAACAAAAGGCCAATCAGCATGTATCTGTGGATATTCAACCTTCCCTTTCTGCTCTCCAACAGCTTATTTCCCACAATGCATCAGGGCTGTTAGTGGCTCAGAGACCATTTTGAAATCTTAGAAAGTGCTCTCCCACAGTGGAAAGGTGGAAATAGTCCATGGTAGCAAGCAGGTGATGTTTTAACCTCCAAAAAAGAATGGCTCTCCATTTTCAGGGATTTCATCCAAAAGATGTTTTTTCTTGGCAAACAAATCCACTTAACTGATACTTTTATATCAAGATTGTTTCATAAGTAGAGAGACCACTATGATCAAAATTGCACGGGTGAGATGGGGGCTTTCATCAAGATGTCCACTGTGTGACTGTC
This sequence comes from Istiophorus platypterus, assembly GCA_016859345.1. Classification (NCBI taxonomy): domain Eukaryota; kingdom Metazoa; phylum Chordata; class Actinopteri; order Istiophoriformes; family Istiophoridae; genus Istiophorus; species Istiophorus platypterus. Next base: position 22,072,764 of record CM029122.1, read on the forward strand.
GAGTACATAGATTTGAACTGAATTCTGTGACAGTACATTAGTACTGACAGATGAGATGCTCTAACATACATATAGTCATGTGCAGCATTAAACAGAGTGCGATTGGACGTTTTGACAGCTGGCATATTTACAGCAAACAATCAGGAACAGACATGGCTTTTTGGAACCGGTTAAATCTGTTGTCTTATTAATAATGCTGTAGCATTCATTCTTGTGTTTTTTTTAAATGTACAACAAAAACTATCCATTGACTTAATGTCTATATAACAGGCGTGCCATCATCAGTAACGCAACAGTCATATGTATTTTAATATATCTAAATTTATGTATCTGATTAGTTTAAACAACATCATGCTGTAATTGTTAGACTTTTGGCATCTGGGGTTTTAATTATTCAATTCCTGTCTGATCCAGCAGCTTAATGCTGCTGTGGTACCTTCATTTTATGTCAAAGGATAATTGCTTTCCTAAAGCACTGGTTGTCCTTGGAAACACAATGAATGAACACCAGGCATGATATATATATAATAATTAATACCACAGAATTGAACAGTGTGTTAACAAGCTTTATCGTAAAATTCATCATTATTCTCTGCTTCACCTCTTAGTCATGGTGGATGCCTGAGGGAATACTTTAGCAATTTATGAAACATGTTGATTAACTGTCTTGTAGGGAGTCTTGTGGGGAGGTAACAAAAGACATCTGTCAGGTCCTCTAAAGCTATCTAAATAACATGTTATATCATGTTTGTTTAATTCATACAAAAACTGGAGTGTAACACCAATACCATCAGGAATGTATCTGACAGTCAGACAGTCCCAATTCATTCTGCAGTAGGACAACTATCCCAAACATACAGCCAGAGTCATAAAGAAATGCAACAAGAAGAACAAGGAGTCCTGAAAAGCTGGTCTGGCCCCCACAGAGCCCTGATCTCAGCATCATCGACTCAGTCTGATCACATGAAGAGACAGAAGACACTGAGACGGACTAAACTCACAGACAAAACTGTGCAGAAGTGTACCAGTGGAATTGTTGTTGTTTCAAAGGCAATAATTGTGTCACCTACTTTTTAGGAACACGCAGGGTGGGCCACTGCAACGAAATGGGTTTGCTAATAATAATAATAATAATAATAATAATAATAATAATAATAATAATAATAATAATAATAATAATAATAATATACATACTACATTTTTTGCCAGAGATAAAAGGATAATCAACAGAGACTTGGTTTTTGAAAAAAGGTAAAACAATGAACATGGAGTAAGCTGTTTGCCAGTAACATCATGGATCACAGAGCGAACCTTTTTCCAAACTTTTATATGTTTTACATTTATGGTGGAGGTTTGGGTTGGTGAGGAACAGTGTCTGGAGTTGAATAGATGTAAAATAAGTTCTACAGAATTGTAAAAAAAAAGGTAGCGTAGAGAAATCAAAATATATTTTGGAAAAATCCCAAAAATCCTGACTCAATCATCAGAACCAAATGTTATCCCAAAATCACATTCCTACAACAGCCTCAGAGATTAATAAGATGAAGATGAAGTAGATGAGTAGTAGGACATAGATCTCTGAGACTTCTCCTTGGAGATATTTGGATATTTAAAAGATACTCAATAAAGTGCTGAATTTCAAGATAGTTGAAAAAAATCTTTATGAGAACATTAAAATCAGTTATCAAATCTAACTTAATTCTGTTTCTAAACACTAATTCACTCAAACTACTTTAAAGAGTCAGTGATCAACAGTGACAACAGTGACAACAGTGAGCAACCCTAACCCTAACTAACAGGCCTGTACGATCTGATAAAGCCTTAGTATTCCACTCCATCAGGCCTATACTCCTAATATGTGCTAGAATAATCTAGAATAAGTGTAAAAAGAGAAATAAGCAGGAATAACTTAAGGAATACTTACATATTCCCCAGCAGTGTTATAAATAATTATATGTTATTCAGAGAATTTATCTGATCTATATTGCTAAAAAATGAGAAGGATCCAAGCCTCTTCAGTACTAGAGACTCAAAATAAATCCATAAAGAATCTTTTGTATTTATAAACCAATTCATCTTCATTATAAAGTGATCTGACTAATAATAGATTATTAGGCAGGGATAAACCTCCCAGTTTAGAGAACGTAACATTTAGTGTCTTAAAAAATGCAGGGGCCAGATGGAATGTAAGAATTTGAAATATGTAATGTCCTCAGGGAAGGATGTTCATTTTTATAGCATTGATTTTCCCCAAAAAAGAAGCGAGTAAAGAGACCAATTTCCTCAGGTCATTTTTCATTTTTTGAATTAGACGTAATAATTAATTGAATAATTAGTCTTGAAATAGGTTATTTAAATTGGGAGTAACAAAAATACCAAATATCAGAATCCTTCCCCTTCACACCTGAAAAGGAGTATGCATCAGCATATTCTGAGGGCTACTGAAAGGCAAAATGATGGGTTTTTCTAGATTTATTTTATAACCTGACAGGGCACTGAACAAGGCTATAGAATTCAGAACTGATGGAATTGATTTTTCAGGACTCCTCAGCTACGTTGAGACACTGGGGTCTGTGAATAAAGAGATACAATGGTTTCTTCACCCACTGTGACCCTGTATATTTCGTGATTAGTTTTGATGGTTTATGCCAAATGTGAACAATGAAAGTGACAGAAGGCACCCTGGTCATCACCCTGTGTGCACCAAAAAACCCTTAAACCTTAAAGTCTTTGTATTTAACTGGATAGTGGATCAGAGTAATGAATAACATGAATAAAACTCGCACCTAAACCAAATTTATCAGAACAAAAATGACCATTCTATTTAGTCGAAAGCCTTGTCTGCATTTAGAGATGTACATCCATTATCTGTACCATACGATGACTACACAAATCCTGCCTGGTCTCTCTGGTCTCCCTGGAAAACATGTAGAAAAAAGCATGCTGATAGGTCTATGTGATGAAAAGTGCAAAGGACTCTTGGACTCTAGGAGTAGACTGATACAAGATTATTCCCAAGAGAGTGGAATATCAATTTTTCAAAATACTGGCAGGCATACTAACTGGGAGAATCTCTGGCCAAACCTTCTTTTAGAATTCAAGTGAACACCCGTCTGGACCAAACATCTCCCATTCGATAAGGGCTGGACCACAGTCCAAACATCCTCTGGTGTGATTTGAAGCGATCCCCCTCTACTAGGAGGTACAGAGTTATTATTTAGGTAAGAGGCAATGTTGGAGTCAGTCTTCTTTGAGCTGAAAAGAGATTTATAGAACTCTCTAAATGTAATATAGATAATCAGTGGATCACATGAGAAAGCACCACACAGTATTCTAATCATGTTAACTGATTTATCATTGTTCTGATTTTTCATTGGATGATTGGGTACGTGACTAGAATAATCGAGCCAAATTCATATCACTTCTTTAGCAAGAAAATTAGTAGCCTCTGCATGTGACAAGAATAATCCATATTTGGTTTGGCTGTTACATCTGCTAACACTTTTATAGCTGTCACTGTTTTTATGTATTTCTTGTAAACTTGTAATTTTTTTTTCAAGACTTTTGCTGTTACTCTCTTGGCCTTTTCACTGATGAGGGGTGTAGGAGTTAAGGTGTCCATGTAAAGTGGCTTTTGTTGTTTCCCTTATCATAGCAGGAGACTATGGAGAATTTTTATCATCAAGCCAGAACTTTGATAGCGCAGAAGGAGACACTGCTCAAAAGTGATAAAAGTGTTAAAAGTGTTAAAACTCCAGATTAGAGTTCTAGGTATGCAGAATGCTGGGTTTATATGCAAATTCACTGAGTCGTGGTCCAATAGGACAATAGGGTTTAAATGCAGGCCAGGACAGAATGTAAAAATTGGTTGGGGATGGAAAAATAATGATAAGAATAGAATACACAGTATAATACTTTAGTATTCAAGTGTTGACTTGCATCTCCTACCCCAGCATCTGTACAGAAATAGTTAGGGACAGTAGATGACCTTGGATTTGATATGTTTGTTGAGGAGGCATTGATTTGCAATTGAAAATCACCAGACAGGATGCCCAAGCTTTTGCAGTAGTGATTAAACATTAATGTAGTTTATGAAGTTTGGTGAGTCATAATTCGGGGAATAAACATTAAGAATAATTAGACGTTGTTAAAGGGTCAAACTTGTGATCAGGATGACTCTTCCCCATTTTCCAAATATGAAATTATGAAAATGTATTCTGTGATTGGGAAGGGAAATAAACTTTGCCGACCTAATCCCTCCATAAAAAATATTCATGTGGATATATTTTAAAAATCCTGACATTACCTTTAGTGTTGAAAATGACTGCAGAGTACTGTATTCCTTCAAGACTTATAAGCTAGGTGCTGAGGCTTTAGATGCAATAAAGTTTTTGAACCTAAAAGCAGAGCTCAGACACAGAGATGTATCCACAGCTCAGGGCTGTTTAATGCAGAATAATCCTGAAGATGGTTTGGGGAAAGAGCTAGAACAAGGCTGGAACTCAAGAAGATAGGCAGAGGTGAACCTGAGGCACAGGCAATCACTAGTTGTGTGCTACAAAGGCAACACATGATTACATAGGCAAGGAGACAAGGAGCTGGCCTAAGCATTGTGCCAGGTAGGTGAAGGGATGATCTGGCGAAGAGTGGAGTGAAGAGCCAGGATTTATATGCTGCAGTAGCTTGGTGAGTTGATGACATGATCAAATGCATGCATGCAGGTGGACCGGGGGGAGAAGGAACTGGAAGGCAATGCACAGCATATACACATACACAGACAAAGAGAGAGGAAAAAACCTGGGATAAACAGAAAGCACAGGGGAGGAGAGCAAAACAGCAGAAACACAAAGGAATGAGGACGAGGCAGAGCAGATACCCTAACAGACACTAACTAACTAGATGACATTAAAGAGGAACATATGTTCTCATTGCTTCTAAATTCACTCTTACTTCACCTTAGACCCATATACTGCAATTAAGTAAATCTTAAATAGTTGTTCCAAAAGTAAAACAACAGATTCACCACATCAAGTCATGTTGTGCCCTTAAACACATTGTCTTAACATTGATGCCGTTTTTAAACAGCAATGAAAAATTCACAAATTCCCTAATATTAGATCAGCGCATCACTGCTGGCAGCAGATTATGACATAAAAATGGGGAAAATTATAATATCATGATAGGATTCAGTAAACAATAATCAATACGATAAGATGGATATGATGCCCAGCTTCCCCTGTGCACCACAATCCAAGGTGAACACTCACACAATTCACTTACAAAAAGACCATCATTGATATTTGAGCAGTTTTTCGGTTTTCCTCTGGAGAGGTTTACTGAAGTGAGCAGATCCACTTGTGGACAGACAGTTATTGAACACTTGAGCTTGTTTGCAAATTTGGTTGCTACATGCATCCTGCTTCCCTCCAGCTTTTACAAACACTGCAATCATTAGAAAAGAGCCAATTCAGTGCAAAATAATACGCACTGAATTGGCTCTTTTTGTATGCCAGTAATTTGCTTTGACACCACATCCATCACTTTGCTGTAACCAAATCAATTTGAATAATGTGTGAAATTAGGAGCAGGTAGGGAACAGTTTCATTCCTTTGTCTTTTCTTCCTTCAAAATACCAGTTTTGCAAATTGTTTAAATATATTAAATAAATTACTACTCCTGCTCATGTGCCAATGATTTCATTTATTTTGTCTAATTAGATTTTTTATCCAAAACTCTTCCATGCCTGACTCAAGTCTATATAGAATTTGTAAGGAATCAGAAAGGGACACTAACTGTGCCAAGGAAATTATAAAAGTATTTGAAGGACCCACCACAAGAGATCAAAAGACAGTGATTTGGTACAGAGCAGTCAAATATTTTTAGTGGTCTTAATTCTCTGTACAGGTAAGAGGTGTGTTTCCGAGGCTTAAAAAGGTGGCAAACGAGGTCCTAAATATTATTGCATGATGTGATGTAACAATGGTAAAGACTCCCAGTGTTATGACTTGGAGGTGTTGGCTTCAAGATTCAACTAGTCACAAAGGTGGACCCTGCCGATGATGTTTAGTATGTGTTTGTGGGCAGCAGGAGGACACATTTACAACTTACTGTACATTTAAGCAGTTATCTCATGTTGTATAGTTACATAGACTAGAAATACATTATGCCCTTGGGATAGAGAGAGTATTGGAAAATTGTGCTTAAGTAATTCAGGCTTGAAGCTTTTTCTTGGTATCCTGGAGGCTCAGATCTGGGTTTTATATCTTGAATTTAAGTGTCTGAATTTGACCAAGCATATCTGAGCAACCAGAGACTTTGACTTGATTTGAATGCATTTCTAAGTCTGAACTGAGCTTACTGAAATACAGCCTTTAAAAATCAGGGAGATGAATTTTCTAACTCAAAATGAGAACTTCAAAATAAATACATACTGGAAATGAAGTTTTAGAAGCTTGAAATTGACGATTGAGACCCCATGACTTCGGAGGGACAGTTTTCAAAGTCAAATATTTCAGTGGAATAAATTCAGTGCTATTTAAATATCAAAAATAGGTCTTCAGAACTAATTACACTTTAATGTTTGGTAATCAGATGCTGATATAATTCAAATTAATATGCCAACAATTTAATGCCACATTAGCATGATAGCATGTTTGCTTTTGCTGTTGAATGGTTACAACCTGTTTTACCACTCCAGGTGGCACTGTTTCATCTGCATGATAAATCTTTTATCAGCTAATACCTAGAAAAACAAGATGTTAAGTTGTGGCCAAACTAGCCACCAAAAACATCAGAACAGCCAAACTGGAGTCTACAGAGTAATGGATTGGTGAGAATACCTGGGGCCAGTTGATATCTCCAGTAAATTGAATGATAAACCTGTGCTGGTAATGATAACAGCAGAAATTGAACAGAGTGCTTAAGGGCAGCATGTAGCATATCTATTGGTGACTTGAATTTAACATTTTGGGTGGTGTTGTTTGTTAGAAGTAACAGTAGCCAAGGGGTTAAAGTGCAACACATGTTACCAAAGGGGTAGCTGTACAAGAAACTGATGATTTTCCAAAAGGAGGAATCAGTTTCTATATCACATGGCTTAAGAGATATTTAAATCCTCATAAATAAAGATCAGTCCTAATTTTGCAGCCATGCAAATACTCCTTTTTCTCCTTCTAGTCTTACAGGATTTTTCTGTAATATTCATAGTGCAGACAAGATACAAACACATCTCATAGACCAGAATACTGGATCATTTCTAAAACTTATTCTGCACAAAAAGTAACTTTCAATTTTGGCACAGCCATCCAAGCATTAAGACTGTCCTGATTGCCTTTCCCTCTGAAAGCATAGGCAAAGGGGAGCACAGTAATTTGACTAACTTTAATGATGGCACTTGAGGAAAACTTTAATGTCTGACTCATAGAAAAGACCCTTTTACCTTCAAGGACTTTGCCACTAAGTACTCTGCAAGCTATTTTGCTCCACCTTTATTTGAACATTATTGCAGAGAAAGAAATCCCTGTTCAGGAGTTTAATCAAAGCATTCATTAACGTCATTTAGTTTCATCTCTAATACAGCCCTTCATGACAAATGCTGTTCATAGTTGTGTTCCTGTATGGGTCAGTATTTTTTATTTGTAAACCACAGAGCGCCTCAGATTTCTTACATTCATCATGTAAGAGGTTATCAGAAATATTTGTACTTGTGATGTCTCCAAATAAGAACAAAAAAGTGGTTAGCTTTTTTTGACTTTTGAAATTTTGAGACCACGAATAGAAAAACAATTCCCTTGAGGAACTGAACCTAATTCAGAATGGTCATCAATGGATCTTCTCTGCACAATTATGTAAGCATTTAGGGAACCTGTTTTAGACAAGCACAACATTATATTGAATGTGTATATATAAAGAAGTGAAAAATACCTGGAGTCAAGATCTAATAGACAGTTACATTACTATATACATCAATTAAAGAGCCAGCACTTGAAATCCTTAAAGCCTCACGTGGTGTTAAAGTATCATACAGTAAAAATAGAAATTAACCATTTTGTGTGTCCCACAGCTTGAGGATGCACACAGAATGAAAATGTCACATTGGATAACGCATTGCAACCTGCATTGTTAGGTGTAGCAGTTAAATGCAGCAGAGCTGAGATTTTTATCATCTAGTGTGTTCTGCCTGCTTAGATATGTAAATATACAGAATATAGTAATGTTATTGTTTTTATTGTGTGGTGTTGGGTTTGGCAGGTGTCTGGCTGGCTGGAATATCACCTTACTCCTTCTCCATCTGAGGACATCCCATTCAGGAGCAGCATGGAGCCCACCAAAGTCCAGTCAGAGGGTGGCCTTAATGTCACCCTTACCATCCGCCTTCTCATGCATGGAAAAGTAAGCAGGCACAGAGTATTATACTGGCTGTTGGGAAATATGAAAATTAACATATGGGAAATTTGTCTTCATTGCAGCGGCCTGTCAAGTTATTTATGATCTTTCAAAAAACCAGTTGAATTTGCTGGGAATAACACATGGTACGTTTGGTGTTTAAGGTGAATATGTTAGCTCTGCTGCTTCCAGTATAGTTTGAGGCTTCTTAAGCCCTAGCACTGTATGGTGGCAAATTTACAGAGGTGGCACACTGGTGCTTTCTGCTCTTCAGACACAACGTCTATGTGCTAATTAAGTGGCAGCATCTATGTTTAGCTTTCCTATGCAACGTTCCAGCTCTCTGCTCTAGCTTGTCCTCACTTTAATGAATGGTTATACAAATCAAACTTCTGGAATCACGGTGGCTGATGGGCCTTTAAAAATAAAAGCTCCAATTCCAGATTTCACGCTTCTACTGTAGTGTTCCTCAACTCTGCCCTGTGTGTTCTTGTCAGCCCTCAGTGGATTTTCACATTTCCAAGGGCTTAGTGTATAACTTTCAGAACCACCTTCTAGTCGGTGTTTTATGTAAAGCCTGCTCTTTTCTTCCCGTCAACCCCTATTCTTTGACAGGTGGCCAGAGCTGGTGTGTGCATGTTGGCCCATTAGTGTAAGATCATTCATTGTTGGTTAATGTGGCTTTTGCTTTCCTGCCCCTACTGAAGTAAGGTCCTAAAGCTGTGGTTCACAATTTTGCAATGACTAATAACTGCAAACCACTGGCTTCACTTTCTAAGGTCTGTAGAGCTTGTTAAAGGGCAGGGTATGTGTGAAAAAAACTAAAGGTTATCTAACAGCGGCTCTGTTTAAATCCCTAAGTCTTAAGGGAGGTCTCCTGATGGCCAGACAGTCGGAAAACCCCACAGTACATCTCTCCACTGACCTGGCCATATTGGTGGGGTGTGCACCATGAGGCTGGTGCCAAAATCTTCCCCTGGTGTATGCCAAGCAGTCTGCAGCTCAAGGCCCGAGCCACTACATGGAGGTTCATGCAGGAACTCCAGTGTTTGGTGACCCTGTGATAGTTTGAACGACGCCGCTGCCAGATGTGCCCAGACAGACCCCTGAGCCTGCCAGAAGATGGCGTACAACTGCCATAAGGGAGGACTTTGGCAGTATGACCTACATTTGTCATACACAGCAGGGGAGAGCCAAGCTCAGCCTCTATGGGGTGGATTGGGTTAGGTATTGGTACATTCAACATAGTCCACTGGGTATAGGTACCCTGCCAGTACCATCCCTTCACTCTTCATCCCACTGACCCAAATGGGCAATAGACTGCTCCCCAGACATGTTTCCACCAGACTTTCCCAAAGTACCTGCCTGCCACTTCCACTCCTACACACTTTTGTTTTGATGTCCAAGACATCTGAAAGACTTTGAAGTGGACTTGATTGTGCCACCCTGAAAGTGGGGTAGCGAGATAGGTGTTTTTCCCCTCCCCTGGATTTATATGAGCCGAACAGGTTAAAACAGGACATACAGCGTACAGAAAGCACCAGTGTGCCACCTCTGTAAATTTGCTACATACAGCATACAACAAAATTTTTTTACAGATATTTTAAACTGTACCATTTCACAATAATTGTATTAATCTTAAGTGGAAGTGTAGGGTATTTTGTTGCTATGTATGATTAAAATCAAACAGGATAGATAGACTTTGCTGAAGATGTGGGCCCCAAAGCACAGTCCCTCAGTATATATTCAGTTTACATGTGACCTTTGCAACAAAAGTGATTACACTTGTGATGAGGCCTGGATTGTGTCTCATGCAGCAAGGCTCCACGTGATAAGGAACTGTCTGAGTTAGTAAGAAATCATCTTATCCCATCTTTTTTAGACTTCACAAAGATGCCTGTTTGAAAAAGGCCTAATGAATGTTGGCAGCACATTCTTTGGTCTGATGAAACCAGATAAATAAGTTTAGTTCAGATGTGGTCCACCGTGTTTGACGTGGAACTGACCAGAACTACCACAGTAGCTTCATACTGCTGATCAATGAGTACAAAAGGTGTAGAGCAGGATGACATTTATGAATGGTCAAAATATAATATAGTTTTAGTCTGATTTGACAGATGTGAGTGATGCCTCAATGCTAGAATGATTGTTGTGATTACATTTCTGAATGCATGGAAGGACACTGACATACACAGTTGCTCTCCTTCCATGCATTCTGATTAAATGGCTGAAAAAATATGAATGTTGAGTCAGATGTGAATAATTTGTTTCAGTTAACAGAGGCAGTGTTGATTCTATTTTCAAAATGAAATCACAGTTTGAATAAAAAGAAAATTAAATACTTGAATGAAGTACAAATTTCTCATGAATATTTTCAAGCCATATAATAAAGTATTTCTCTTCTTTGACTTAAAGTACTGCTTGATAGTTAGAAATGGATAGTTAGGGAAAAACCTGACTCCGCACGGCAACTGGCCTGCAGCTTATACACATCAATTGATGTTCCCCTCACAGTCACTGAGGAGAGGTCTGGGAATGCTGACATTTGAAGCCAGCACTGCCCGTCTGCTCTTTTCCCACTGTGCCACACCAAACATTTGAAGAGTGATTGCATGCTTATGAAAATTGTGTCCCTTAACACCTTGTACAGAAAAAAACACCAACAAGCAGTTTTAATACAGTATATTTATCCGGATGGTTCCTGAATTGTTTCCTCTTCTTTCCTCTTTTATCGCAGGAGGTTGGAAGTATAATTGGAAAGGTATGTATTTTTATTAGATCACTTGTGATTATGCCCATGCTCACATTAGTGGAATAACAGTATACTGTATATTATACCATGCTTGAAACATTTTTGGAATTTTAATTACTGATTTGCTTTTTTCCAGAAAGGGGAGACAGTAAAAAAGATGCGAGAAGAGGTGGGTTTCAGTATTAAAATATATTATTAGATAGATCAAGATTATTTAAGAAGCTACGAAAATATTTACACTTTTCCCAAGCAAGTCACAGAGTTCTTTGTACACACTGAAGTAAATAACAGAAAATAAATAATACAAATAGCTTGAAATGACTGACAAATTTGTATAACTTTTTCATTAATGTGGCTTCGAGTTTATTAGTTATGAAGAGATTAAAATTTGGGTAAGATACATTCCTGGATAAGGTCTCAGATCACCTGCAGTATACTGACTCCATCAACAGCACGTATGTTGTGTTGTCTTTCCAGAGTGGAGCACGAATCAATATTTCTGAGGGCAACTGTCCAGAGAGGATTGTCACCATCACTGGACCAACAGACACCATCTTCAAGGCTTTTGCCATGATTGCCTACAAATTTGAGGAGGTATTATAAGATTGAACAATTGGTGGTAGCATTTTCTGTTATGTATATATTAACAGTCTTGGGACATTTTAGCTCATTGGGCACATGCACTGTTAAAGTCCAGTAGGAGTCCAAGTCCTGTTTTTTCTCTTTATCTATAGATAGATGAACATAGACATAGACATATAAATATAGAGTAGACATGCATATCATATCTCTCCGTCTCTCTCTGTCTCTCTCTGTCTGTCTGTCTCTGTCTCTGTCTCTGTCTCTGTCTCTGTCTCTCTTTCTCTTTCTCTCTCTCTCTCTCTATATATATATATATATATATATATATATATATATATATATTTGTTTATGTGTGTGCATATATATATATATATATATATATAGATAGATAGATAGATAGATTGATAAAGATATAGATTATATAGTAGATATGCATAACAAACACTTACTACACTTACACTATCACTTGGTTGTAATAGGCAAATTTAAAGCATTTCCTTTCAGCTATCTCTTCCTCTGATCCTGTCTCTGATATTACTCATCTAATTGATAACCCCTGTGGCTGAAACTCGTAAGAGGAGACCAGCTGTGTTCTCTGTGACCTGTGAAAAATCTGATCTGCCTGATCAAGGAGCTTGTTATTTATAGAGAAACTGTGCCACTCGTCATTCACGTTGAGAAAATACTACCCCTGCTAAAATAAAATATATGCTCTCATTTTCTAGGACATAATCAATTCTATGAGCAACAGCCCAGCAACCAGCAAGCCCCCTGTCACCTTAAGGCTTGTAGTGCCAGCCAGTCAGTGTGGCTCCCTCATAGGAAAAGGAGGATCCAAAATAAAAGAAATGAGAGAGGTACGATATGGGATTTAAATTACTGTACAGATATAAGAGTCTGGCTAATTTTTATCTTTTTTTATTTATGCAAGACAAAGTGAAAATGTTGCCAAATATTTTGCGCCCCCCCCCCCGTGTTAGATTTTATGACATATTCCATGAATAATTCAAAAGATGTGTTGAAGTGAATGGTTACATTTCTCCAATATCATTAATGTTTGTTTTCATTTAATTATGCAGTATGTATGACTTTAATAATGTAATGTCTGTGATATTCATCCCAAATTTATGATTCTGCAGCTACAGTAATTTACTGCACTCCAAATCCAGTTTATTGAGCACAGCTCCAGCAACTCTGCGTGACAACGCTTCCACTTTTCATCTGCTTTTCCAGCCAGTCAGGTCGATTTAATTGGCTATACTCACTGCAGGATATAAATGTATGTCTTAATCTAACCACCGTCCACCAGATCAGTGACTAGAGGGGTAGCAGGTTAACATGATTTAAGGGTTCAACCTGTACTCATAGAGTAGAAGTAAGACTACAATATATAAACTTTGCTCTTTCTCTCACAGGTGTTGTTCTCCTGGGGACTAAAGGGGGTACAAATTCAGATGCTTGCCCCAGCTATGGAAGACTTAGGAAGTTTAAGGGGAACAAAAAATTGGGTATCAATGAATGGATGATCGACCCCATTGACAATCTATAATCAAGATCAAAGCCCCCTTCAGACTGCTTTTATTTCTCTAGGGGAGGTTGGGTTGCTTTTAACACCCCTTGCTGATGGTCAATGATTTTGATCATGTCCAGAGTTAGAATGTCGGTCATTTTTCACCCCCACCTCAGTAATAATTGCATTCACAATTACCTACTGTTTTTTTTTTAAACTCAGTGGTCCTCCTATAATTAAAATCCCATCAGGAGCAATGACCTTTCTATTTTAAAGTTGATCTTTGAGGTTTTTTTATGGGAAGAGCTACTTGTCCTACTTTTATTATTAGCTCAGTGAGAACTTTGACTTTTGTATGAAAATGGAGAAGTTTGCATGCTAACATTAATACATAGGCCAATTTTAGAACCATTATGATGATAGAAAAAATTGAATATGTAAGCCATCAGGTGAGCAAGACCCCCTCTTGTAATGTCAGCTTCAGGCAGGTACTAGTATTCTATTTTGAGTCTTGTGATTAGCCCATATTTAGTTTGGCATATTAGCACCATTTAAAAATATACCAAATGAACTATTGGGAGTTCCTGATTGTAATATCCATGACTGCACAAAACTGTCACTGGATTACATACAGAAGAAAGCTTAAATCCCTGATGATTCTCAGGCAAGTTCAGAGGCATCTTTTTTTCTTAGATTTCTAAGCACAGTTATGGACATTTATTCTTGCTTTACATTAGAGATAATTATATCCACAGGAAAAGTGTAAGTCACAGTGAATGATATCAATAAGTGTTTCATGTCTGTGTGTTAGGGTTTTACTGTGTGATGACTCCCAATCATTTTTGACTCAAATCTACCTCTCTTAATATCTTTGCCTCATGTGTCCCTCTCAGTGCCTCCCGTTCAATCTCACCTGTGTCCCCCTGGGGTCGGGGGGGTTGTTTTTTTTTCCTTTGGCTTAGTCCTGTTGAATGTCCATGTCAATTACAGGCCATATCATGTGAATTACCGATGATTAAGATGCCATCTGGAACCATGAATTGAATTACTGAGGAGTCCACTGAATTTTTCAGTCCCCACCTCCCCAAGTAATGTTAATCCTGTCCCAGTGGGGCTTAAGTGTCTTCTGTTAGTGGTTATGTGAGCCTATACTTAAGCACGGCTGTAATTTGTGCTTTGATTTTTAACTTTCACTGTCAGCATGCTAACTACACCCAGCTGTGATATAGGATGGTACTACAGTGCCACCCTACATTACTTCTGCACTGAGAGTGGAAAAAGCATGTTTTCAACAGTAGTTGGCAGTGCAAATAGGATTATTAGACTTTTTAAAATTGTCCATCTGGGTATGTTGGACAATGTATGTCAGAGGTTCAAGAAAGATTTACCTTTCAACATGCAAAGGCAAGTACAGCTACATTTTTACTCACCAAAATCATTCTACTGGGCAACTGTGGATATCTGTAACAAATTACATGGCAAGCCATTCAATAGTTGTTGAGAAATTTCAGTAAAAACAAAAATGTCAAGCTGTTGATGTTGTTTGAGGTCACAGAATCACCAAAGTCAGTATGATTCATCTGGGAGGCATAAAGGTCAAAATGTTATGTGAAAAATTTAATGGAGCGCAATCAACTAATTGTTGGGATATTGCAGTGTGCACCAAACCAGTGGGCTGACTAAGTGACACTGTCATCCCAAGAGCCATGCTTGGCTAAAAGAATGCAACAGAAAGGGGAGAGCATTTGAGTCCTGCCTTCAGGTTGATGTCATCAGACAAAGTCTGGAAAAAAAAAAAAACTTGATTTGGAAGAAGATTTGGAGCAAAAGGCAGAGACATGCTAATCTTGTCCTAAAGGCAGTATGTTGGTTCCCAGACAGATCATCACAAGAAACTCATTTATTCTTTCAGATGCTGAAACAATGTTATACATGGATAGAGTCTTTTATACAGTCAGCCCCAGGAACAGTTGGTTGATCAAGGCTGAGTTGAGTGATTTGAGATTTAATTGTGCTTCCCTGCAAACGTGAGAACCTGTAGGACCATGCAGAGCACTGCATGGCCTGTATGAATTGAAATTGAAATCTGTCAACATTGTTAAGTTCCTTAAAGTTCCTTACTTTACTCCAGTCCACAGGGGCCCAGGTTCAGGTGGCAGGGGACATGCTGCCCAACTCCACAGAACGTGCAGTGACAATCTCTGGGACCCCAGAAGCCATCATCCAGTGTGTCAAACAAATCTGTGTGGTTATGCTGGAGGTACAGTGTGTCAAGATTTTGCAAAACTGTTTAAATTTTAGTGAAAATGATACCAAGAATTATGTTCTTTTATTGTTACACACCTAAAGTACACCTAAATTGAACAGTTTGATGCTATTTCCGTTTCATTTGTGTTACATTCCTTGCTAAAAACTCATACACCTGTGCACCTTACGTATTAATATTCACTTCTTTAGCTGTAAAACACCTTTTCTTGGGACTTGATTTTTGAATTAAATTTAATGTTTTAAATTGGCTTTGGAAAGAGAAAAACAAATAGGATTTAGGCTATGTCTTGGTTGGAAAAACCTTGTCCATAGTTGTCAACTTTATAAGCAATCTGCTTGCATAACAGAGGCCCTAAGAGGACAATTTATATCTTGCTCTTTACTGACAGACAAAAAGGCTTTAGAAAGCAACTCTGGAATTATATATGATTTCTATAGGACAATGCAAAAGAGCTTTCAGGAAACCCGATACCTTGTTTCTGTTACATTAGGAACGCAACACTGTTTCTTCATATTGTATTTGAAGCACATACTGGACATAAGTGGATACTCCTCCTATTACAGCACAGCAGCTACAGAGGAAATCTGATTAAGCCTTCTCCACAGTCTTGAACAGCCTTGTTCCTGCAGCACAGCATGAATCAATCAGTTTGTGTCACTATAGCAAGGTCTTGCAAACTGGAACTCCTCAGCTTTCTCACTGACACCACTGCAGTGCTGTCCTAGAAAAAATATCGACACCAACAAAAAAAATGACAAAAACATATTTTTCTATTCTGCACAAATAGCTATTTAGAGAAATGATTTGCCAGTTTGGGAAACATCCTCATAAGCTTTTTTGCCTAGAATTAGATGATATGGGATTTAGAAGCATCAACTTGAAAAATTGACAGCATTGGAGAGTGGTATCAATCTTTTCATCCAGCAGATTTTGTTACTTCGGATAGAGCCAGGCTAGCTGATACTTTGTGTTTTCTGTCTTTATGCTAAGATAAGCTAAAATGTTTAGTTTACAACCACAAGACCTGTGCTCTTAAATGAACGCCTGTCTTTTTCAAAAACAATACGGCTATGGCCTGCCTCAGGCTGACTCTGCCTCTTCCCTCTCTTTTCTCTTTCTCCCAGTCCCCACCAAAAGGTGCCACCATACCTTATCGCCCAAAGCCGGCCTCCACCCCAGTCATTTTTTCTGGTGGCCAGGTAAGAGCTGAACTAGCTTTAGCTCATTTGTTTGTGCCTACAGTCAACCTGAGACTTTAACTGCAGCATTAGCTGCTGCCCGCAAGCCTTTTTACTTACATATGCATACTTGTATGCCACCCCAACCCTTTTACAAATGAGGCTGCCCTCATTGGAAAAATTACAGCATTAGTTGTTTATTTAAACACTAAAATATGTTGTATTTACATGTTCCTCACAAGCAGGCCTTTTGCAAATGATGACGCTCTACTCTCAGTGGCAAAGGCAGAAGGAGTATCACAATCTTATAGTGCAAAAAAAGTCATAGGGAGGTCAGCCAGGGTCAGTTTGATGTGAGTCTCCCTGTCTCCCACATGCAGTATTTATTGGTGGGCAGACAGGAAAGTAAGGCAGGGAGGGAGGAAGCTGTACCTGTAAGCACCATAATGTTTGACTCAGCAACAATGACATTAGTCTCAGCAAGATTGCAGGGTACATACTAATGTCTGTCCAGCTAATGTAGGTAACCCGATTTCAGATCTGTGCTAAAAGCTTTTGAAAGCATTTGAAAAACAGAAGGGATTATTAATTATGAGAATTACAGCCCATAACTACTTATAATAACGCTGATTTGGGAGCTTGTCTTTTGTCTTAAAATTATATCCAATGGACATTTAATGGAATTTAGGACACAACTAAAGCCTCAACTAAAGGTTAAGTAAAAATACAACCCTTTTTTGGAGATTATAGCTATATAAAAATTTAAAAAAAAAAAACTACCTTTGAGGAGCTGTTGTTCAGTTTTGTTGTGACAGTATACAATTTCTTGATGTTATGGTGTTTTTTGAAGCTTTTATTTTTTAATGATGTCACTTTGGATTGCATAACATTGAGTACATGTTCCTGTTAATGTGTCAAATTAAGACTTTTAGAATTGACAGGGATGTTACTTGTACAAAATAGCTGTTTTACTTCAATTTACATATATTGTGTGTAGCCTATACTTGGATTTTGAGCTTCACTCATCTTAGACTTAGATTCCTGCTTTGTAAACTTGACTTGAAATTATAAATTAAAGATGAAACAGAAGAACCAAGAATGAGGAATCATGTTAAGGCACAAATTTGCCTCGTGCCAAGTGGCGCTGGAAGCAGTTTTTGAGTCTTGTGCGCTGATATTACATAGAACATACACTCACCGAGCATTTTATTAGGAAAGTCATACTAATAATGGGTAGAGCCGCGCTTTGCTCTCAAAATAGCCTCCGTTCTTTGTTACATGGATTCTACAAGATGCTGGAAACTTTCTGTTGAGATTCTGGTCCATGTTTATAGGATTGCTTCTTACTGCAGATTTGTCAGTTGCACATCCACGCTGCCGATCTTCTGTTTTACCATATCACATTAATAGACTGAAAAAAAAATATATATATATATATGTGTGTGTGTGTGTGTGTGTGTGTGTGTGTGTGTGTGTGTGTGTGTGCATGTGCGTGTGTGTGTGTGTGTGTGTGTGTGTGTGTGTGTGTGTGTGTGTGTGTGTCTGTGTGTGTGTTTGTGTGTTTATATGCATCCTATGCGATCTGCACATTGCCTCTCACACTGCCTGCAGGCAGAACTTTGCTTTATGGCTCTTCATCATGTTGTTCTCTCTGGACTAGACACATGCTCGTGTTATTTCAGCCCTACCAGGTATTTGTCGCTTTGGATAAAGTATCGGCAAAATGAATTGTAGAATTTAAAATCCTAGAGGGTTTCATCTGGATTCCGATCAGGTGACTGTCGAGGTCAATGAAGTAAGCTGAAGTCATGGTTATGTTCATGACCCCGGTTTGTGAGGACTTTTTTGTGAAATGGAGCATTATCCTGCTGGAAGTAGCCATTAGAAGATGATAAACCGTGGCCATGAAGGGAAGCACATGGTCAGTAACGATACTCGGGCTATGGTGGGATTGAAACCACGAATGTTTGGTATTAAGGGCCCCAGGTGCACACACCACACCACTGCACCAGCCTGGCCTGTTGACACGGGGCAGGTCGGCTCCATGGATTCATGCTGTTGCTGCCAGATTCTGACCCTACAATCTGCTGCCTCAGCACAATTTTGTCTGCTAAAAATTACGTTCATATAACTCAAAACTGTAACTGCAAATACAAATTGTAGGAAACTTAATCACTGGGGTAAATGGTGGGTGTACAAAGCACACAACTGTCACACGAGGTGACATTTTTCCGGTCTTCAGCTGTCCAGTTTTTGTGAGCCCGTGGCTGACTGGAGTGGAAACCGACATGGTCTTCTTCTGCTGTGGTGTATCCACCTCAAGGTTTTATATAATGTTATTTTCTTTTTACCACAGTTGTTAGTGGTTATCTGAGTTTCTGTATCCTTCTGTCAGCTTCCCATTCTGATGTTTGAAGTGAACTATAACTGAAGCTCCTGACCTGTATCTGCATGACTTTGATGCTTGCACTGCTGCCACATGGTTGGCTTATGGGATAACCACATGACTAAGCAAGTTAACTGGTGTTCCTAATAAAGTGCTCAGTGAGTGTACAGTAATCTATCTTTCCAGTCATGGAAGTGGTGGTTTTTGCATTGATTTTATAATACGTCAAGAATTGGATATACAAGGTTTCACTGCACTTCACAAAAAAAACTAAAGGCTGTTTATATCACTGCTTTCAATATAGTAATAATAAGACTGATTAAGTAGATAAATCATTACAATTGAATTGGAATTTGAAATTTGCAGTTGTCATGTTTTTATGGTAATTTGAGCCAAAACTGTAAACAGGGTTGCACAACACTGTACAAACTTAAACAGTACAAGCTGAATTGTTCTTCATTCTTGTTCTTTTTTATGGGTATAAGACACTAAAATCTTTTATTTCTTATATTTTTTGTCTTTCTAGGCCTACACAATTCAGGGGCAGTACGCCATACCACATCCAGATGTGAGTCTCTTATTAATTTAATCAATTAATTATATCTCTAACTTAATTTTATATAATAGAAATGGTAACAGGCATTTCACCAGATCTTTGAAGTTATTCACAGGCAAATCATAAATCATGACTTCCAAAATCATTGTCCTTCTAGTTTAAGGTAGGACTGTAGCTCAACCCCTGGAGAGAAGTCTTACTAGATCTGAATGATAACAAAACAGTAACTTCTGGTAATAATGCCAGTAATGGGAATTTTATATGTAGACACCCCTTTAATTCCAGTCGACCATATAGTCTCCATTAATAATCTGCCTTCATCTGTCCTTGTCAGGAGAGCATCTCAGGAGCTACCTTGTGTCAGATCTACTAATTCAAAATTGGGCAGTGATTGATGCCAATGGAGGTGGTGGTTGACGGGACAATCACTCAAGTTCAGGCTTCACACCCTCTTCCATGCTCATTAAAACTTCCCTTAAGAATAATAAGAAGAAAGCTTGAAAACATTCATCTTCCCCCCATTACTGATGGAAATGATACTTAGCATGGGGTGGACATTCTATGACCATGTCAGGGGTTCTGACAGGCACGTCAAACCAATGGTTCTCTGGCTCTGATTTATACCGTAAGTGCTGACTAGAAGGACACATAGTAACTGAGGTGGAAAACGGGAATGCAATTATGTCCTGCATTTGGTTAATGTGCTCATGAGTGGAGTTGTGTCACTCTCCATTTTGTTAAAAAAAAAATATATATATATATATATATATTTTTTTTTTTTCTAAATATACCATAACACATGCAAGTGACAGGGAAATAGGTAAAAAAAGGAAACCAATTACTTAGCACTTTACAACTCAATCACAGACAATCACCCTCTGTCCGTATCTCTTTTTCTCTTTTTTGTCCTACACCTCCCTGTCTCATGGCCTCCTTCTCCTCACCATTTCTCCACTCTAGTTTTGGTTGGTTTCTTTTCTTGGTGTGACCTTTGTATCAGTAATCTCTTAGTTCTACTTTCCCTCCTAACCCTTCAGCAGTTGACCAAGCTCCACCAGTTGGCTATGCAGCAAACCCCTTTTACCCCTCTTGGACAGACCACCCCTGCTTTCCCTGGTACGTACCCACAATGCCCTTTAGATATTTCCTTCTCTTAGCATCCAGAGAAACATTTTTCTCTTTCCCTACCTTTCACCTTATCTCTCTTCTGGCACAGCATGACTTGGCCCCTGTGGTTCCGCTCCTTCTTTGATTTTTTTCATGTGTATATTCTCTTTATTTGTCTGACAATATGCAAAGTGAAAGGCAAAAAAACAAAAAAACAAAAGTGACACTGCTTTAAAACTATGTATTCAAAACTGAATAACTACTTAACAACAGGATAATTAATTCTCTAACACATTTTAGGTTGCTTTAGTTTCCACTGAAAATGAATAGTAGAAAAATAGGTTTGTACTTTACATTGTACTCTAATTACTAATTGAATAAATCCCACATACCAATAGACATTTGTACATGTATTAGTCTGCCTGCTTCATGTCTTGCATATGTACTTGCAAAAGACCAACTGAAGGTCTCGAATAAAAACAGTCATGTTTGATTCTTTTTTCTCACAACTTAAATCCAAAAGGATGTCAAAATTTGTATTAGTAAACTGAATGATAAATTGAATAAAATGAGGGTCTTTGAAATATGTGCTGTCTTTTAAATGCGTTCTAGCTGTCTTTTCTCACATGCTATTAACAGTTTGGTATTTTGGGAAATATACTTAGTCACTGTTTTGCCAAGAGTTAAATGACAACATCACTACCACTCTAATGATATATTAAAGTGAACAGCCAGGAAGCTCAGCCAGTATATACTGGGGAAGTAGCCTGGCTGATAGTAAAGTCCACCTATCAACACATTTTAAGCCAAGAATTATCCGAGCAGATTGAGAACACCTTCATTTCCGTGTGTTAAATATGAAGCTGGAGCCTGGGGACAGTTAGCTTAGCTTAGCCCTGATTTATTTTCTGGTGGGCAGATTTTTTTTTTTTTTTTTTTTGACCTTTGGACAGAAACACCTTAGCTTAGCTGTTCCCAGTCTTTGTACTGACCGAAGCTAACCCCCTTCTAGCTGTAGCTTTATATTTAATAGAAGATGGAAGTGGTATCAATATTCTCATCTAACTCTCGTCAAACACACAAAGAAACATACTTCCAAGAATACCAAATATTCCTTTAAAAGGTTTCAGCACTGTTAAGTGACTGTTTAAATTCAAATCTCCTTTCTTACCCCATTGCTCCTAAACTCAGGTTTGGATGCCAGTCCACCAGCCAGCACCCATGAACTCACCATTCCTAATGATGTGAGTGATGCTAGAAAGGTTAGAAATGAGACAGTTGACTGTGGGTGTATTTTTCAAAATTCTCTAGTTTTCAAATTATGTGTCTTTCAATGGGTATATCATATATAATTCAAATGATGTTGGATGTAGTTTTGAAATGGTGAATAGAAGCTTTGATTCTTCAGTAACTGATAAGATAATCCTGTCCTTCCAAACTTAGTAATATTAATTGAACAGATGATTAATAGCATTACCAATGATTGTCCAAACTTCAGTTCTTACTGTTGGTGCAGCAGAATAGCTTCACCTGACTTACCGACCATGTTATCATTAATCAAACATACTTTCCTGAAAGACAGGATTTAAATCAAACCCAGATCATTTCATGGCCCATTAAACTTCGTTTTTTAACTTAAACTGTTTTCGGTATTAAATATAAATGTATTATGACAACACAGAGGCTGCCATGCTTTATGTTCAAAGACTTCTGCTTCTTTTTTAGCTAATAGGCTGCATTATTGGACGCCAGGGAACCAAAATAAATGAGATTCGACAGATGTCTGGGGCACAGATCAAAATTGCAAACGCCATGGAGGGTTCATCTGAGCGCCAGATCACCATCACAGGGAACCCAGCTAACATCAGCCTGGCCCAGTATCTCATCAATGCAAGGTAACCTTTCAACTCTAACCGCTGGACTCCAACTCAATCTAAAACATGAAAGCAACACCCAAATGACTATCCTCATAGTGACGATCCAAGAAAACTGCTATGTGTGAATGTGCTTTTTGGAAAGAAGCAAAGTATCTTATAAGTTACATTTTAACATTCATAACATTGATACTTTGATGAGTCACCAGAAAATGTATGATATCTGTCAGGTTTTGACAAGCAACAGATAAGCCCCATGAATAATGTGGTTATTCATGTTTTTTCTTGGTTGTTCTTTTCCACTTCTGTCCCTTATTTCCACCCAAGTGTAGACATTAAAATGCATGAGGTTTCTGCAAGCATTCTCTTTGCACATAAGTGGCTCATGGTAGCAATGACAACTTGTGAGAAAAGTAAACTGTGTCTTTGAACAGGAACCTGCTGATTGGTAATTTGAATGATAATATAATTAATCATCAAATGTTCAATGTCCACTTCTGCCTTAGCAGATGTAATTGAGATCTTACCCTAGTATTTTAGTACATATTTTATGAAATAACAAGCAACTAATACCAAGATCATAATCTGTTGAGCTCCAGGGTTAAATTACCAGGGGCTGTTCATTATATTGTCTATATCATATATACTATATTATCTTACTGAGATAGTTTTCATTTGAATTATTGTGCCAGGCTTCTCTAGCCTTATCTCCTTTCCCCTCTATCCACTGAAACCTCAAATTCGTCATAAGCAAAGAAAATGAATATATTATCCACAGGTCTGGGAAAAATGAGCCTCACTTATGTCCATGGGCTACCTGCACCTCAGAAGCAAATGTTATTTTCATTAGAATAGGAGAACCCACATGATCAAAAATTGGACTTTATGTCTTTGACCTCTTAAGGGGATTTTGCAGAACATTCTGCAGAAAAACTAATGGGTATTGCTTTCCCACAATTCCAATGGCAGGTTCAGGGACGTGGCTGCCATGTGGAATGACCCCTCATCCATGACAACATCCTGAAGTCACCCCAAATCTGGTTCTCTTTTCAGAAGCTAACACCAAAATCACCGCTTCACAATTAATCACTCTGTGTTGTCCCATGGAACTTCCCCTAGAGTCCCCTGGTTGTGTATAACACACTAGCCTGCAGGAGACCTGTAGTAAAAGTCAGATTAGCAACAGTGGGATTTGTTTAAAATTGATGTAGCCAGTGTAATGTTAAAAAATAGTTTGAGATTTTGGGATTTACAGTTATTAGGTTTTGTTTTTGTTTTGTTTTGTTTTGTTATGTTTTTTTTTTTTACTTAGAATTATACAAGAAGATCAGCACCAGTTAGCTTAGCATGAAGTCTGGAAACAGGGGAAAACAGTTTGCCTGGTTCTGTGCAAAGGTAACACAATCCCATACCAGCCCCTCTAAAACTCACCAACTAACAGGGTGTTTACCTGGCAGCCTCCAACAAACTCTGGGAAGTCACTGCTTCAGTCAGGGACATAATTTGCCATATAACCCCCTGTAAAACCACAAGTTTTTTTTTTAAACTAGTTTTTATACGAATGAAACAAACTAGCTCTAATATGCCAATAAGTTGGTTTTAAAGGTGCTAGTTGGGAGATTTTGCTACCTTTAGACACAGCCTGGCTAGCTGTTTCTGCCTGTCTCCAGTCTTAATGCTAAGCTAAAATAAGCTAAGATAAGCTAACATCTCCTGGCTTTATTGCACAGACATGAAAGTGGTATTGATCTTTGCAAGAAAGCAAAATAAGTTTACTTCCCAAAATACTGAACTATTCCTTTAAGTATTTATTTAGCATGCTTCATTCCAAGAATAATATTGTATTTCTTTCTGTCATTGTTATATTAGATAAATTTGCCTATCAAGTCCTATTGTGTTATTGCATAGAAAGAGTAAAATTAATTAAAAAAAAATGGAAAATGAAAAAAAAAAAACTAGAAAAAAAGAATGCGACTGCCACCATGCAATGTTTTTAGACAGAAGAGTGATGTGATGCCGCTGTCAGGGAATACAACATTTACCACACGGAATATTTCATGATACTGTAATTTTTTTTTAAGTCCACTGCATGGCGTCATAAGGCGGTTAGTATTGCATGATTATTTCACCATATTTTTAGAAGCTAAGATGTTTTATTTGAACAGGTACAATGAAAATATGGTGTCAAGTCAGTGTAAAAAGGTGCCAGCAAATTCAAGCACAAAGCTAGCCATTGCAACATAACTTTCACTTCCAAGCGAAAGTTTTACTTTCACAGTTGTTTTATTTTCTCTGTCTATCTTTTCCTCCCCCTTCCCCCTGCTCCTCCTCCACCCCATCTTCCCTAAACTGTTCTAGGCTGACGTCTGAAGTCACTGGAATGGGCACACTCTAATTTCTACCCATCTTCCCTCAGTGCATCACATGACCCTTGAGCTTATGGCATTGCACCTAGTGTATTTATTTCTTTGTATTCGACAGTACGGATATTTAAGTGACTTTAAATTTTATTATTTCGAGTATTTACAGTAAACATGTGTATCTGCACTGTTACTAGATTTCGTCACACCTATCTGAAACCCTGTTGTCTCCGTTTCTGAAAGGTCACTTTACTTCTTTGACACTCTAGTACCTTTCATTGCATCTCATGCACTTCACTGCTTCTTGGTTTTACCTTATGTTTAACACATCACTGTACTTTTGCTTTTTTGTTGCTCTGCAGGCACCTGAAAAAATACACAAAGTAAACCTAAAGATTCATATAACAATTATAAACCAATGTTGTCCCACCTCCAATCCACATTCTTGAACACTGACATTTTTTATTCCATATTTAGACTACTACGGAGAATGCATTACCCAACATAAATGTTTAACACTGATTTCATGATTGATGAAGTGAGTGTTTTTACCGTTTGCCTGTCGACATTTGCCTGTTTGTCTCTGTGCTTTATGTACACCATAGATTGATCTGCATGATGCACAAGGCCTACTCTATTTCAAATTCATTTTAGAAGCAAGCAAGTAGAAATGAAGACTGAATGGTGAAAAGGAATGGAACAAGCCCTGAACAGTTTATTTATGGTCTGTATATGTCACTGACTCTAGTTTGAAATTACCTCACAGGTGAAGGCCAGTAAACATCCACTGTAATGCACAAATATCACTCTTTCCAAGTTTCATGTGAAACCTGACAAAAAGGTTAGATGGAAAAATGAAAATAAGTCAAGTAAATGACTGCAGCAAAGAGGGAAATTCATATGTATGTTACTAATACAACCTAATTTATTCACCTATATTCCACAGCCATGTACTCATGTTATTCATATATCTCATAGCAAGTAAAAGAGGCATGGGCCATTTTGAAAGGTCTGGGAATCGTCTTGTGTATATTTGCCATTGTATTATGTATGACTATGATTATGCATTATTGCTGTACTTTCCATCTGCTTTAAGAAAGTATATCCATAGTTGTATTTCTGCACCTGCTAATAAGACTGTCTTACGTCCAAATGGACAGACACACAACTTGAGGCCTGGATGTTCAAACTGAAGTTGAATGTATTTCAAAGTGTGTTTTAACTACTAACACTTACATGTCATACTGGATTAAAACACCTTTAAGGGTGTCTATTTAATCATGTACTTAAATGACTACTGTAGAATATGATGCAGGATGATGTATAATGTAGAGTACATGTGATAAAATATTAAAAGGTTTTGGATTTTGTAAGGTTGGGCAGGTTACTCAAACTGGGGTCCGTTACAAACGGTGAAGTTTTACCGATTCCAGTTTTCTACTAGTTTTATCCAACAACACCTTAACAGAGTTATACGTTTTACTCCTAAAGCCTGCATATCCACCACTCAATATTAATTATAGAAAAAATTATAAATAATGTTTAGAAAACATTATTTGTGTCTTTGCCCTTCAGGATCACATGGCTTTTGGTTAGAAATGATTATACATAGTAGATTATATTTTCACATTGGACATTCACACATTGCTTCACATTTACATTGCAAATGTAAATCTGTATGTTAATACTCATCTGGCTGCACCCAGATGTGTTTCAGATGAACAAACCAATAAAATGGCTGATTGAGGGCTAAAAGGTTTTAAGGTGAAATTGAAAAACTTTCCATCATCTACAGAATATGACCATTAAAGTAGTTTAATATCCTCATTAAAATACACACTAATACCTTTGTTTGTAGTTTTAAGGTGTCTGCTAGTTAAATGCAGGCAGTCTCTACAGTCATGCTACTTTTGAGTGTGACAAATTTGTAAACATCTCAGTTGCCTTTTGATTGTCATACTAATATCTTATATATTCATGGCATTGCTCATGTTCTAATTGACCTGCAAGGTTGTATAAGTCAAACACCTTTTATGTTGCTTCTGTCATTTTTATGATACATCAACACATTTTTTGTTACTGTGCTAGAGCAGCAAAAAATTAAAGATGAGCGCTGAGGTGATTTACACAGTGCTGTTGAAGAAATGTCTCAGATCATGTTTATGTTTGATCATTTACTTCATGAAGATCCGTGTTGATCTATTATTTATTAAGGTTGATTCTGAATGTTTTGTTAAGAGAATAAAGTTTGTGTTTTTTCCCTTGAGTTGGACATTATCGTGATCACCGAATTTTGTCTTCTTGTTTATTGTGTTAGAGAAGTGTCTTCATTATTGCACAAGATACAAACCTTATATATAATCTTGTATTTATTTGGCTAGTGGGGTGGTATCACCCCTTGTCTGGTGGAGTAAGTTACAGACTATTGTTATGTCAAAAATACAGAGTATTTTTCAAATAGAGAGTATTTTTGACACACTGAGTGTGTCAGAATTTTAAGCTTTTCTACACTTCTTCATTCCAAAATAGAAATGAAACCTCTGACAATTTACTTGATGAAATATGTATTTTCAAAAATAAATATTTAACATTTTAGGGAATCAAACTTTAGCTATTGCTCTTTTCTGCCAGTAGAGGGTATGAAACATTTCGTGAACCAAATGGAGATTCCTTTTTGCTGTCATGGAGCCAGAGAAAAGTGCATTGCAATACTCAGTTCTTGATGGTGATGTAAGGCCATGTATACGGATTTTGACATTGTTGATGATAAAATCAGATGCAAATAAAAAAGGTATACCTGGTACCATTCATGGTATGTGACTAAGTTGGATTGGAAAGTCTTTCCAAAGTCTTGCTAATGCAACAATATTTGATACATTCTGATTTCTGCTAAGCAGAACAGGCTAGAGAGCAGTGCCCTTGTGTCTTGCTCAAAGGCACTTCAGCTGGGTGGCATCGCATTGGTAGTGTACAACTGGATCTGAGGGAGGTTTTTCTAATGAATCCCACTTCATCCCCAATGAGTAGATTTGAATATGCTGTAAAACTGTCTCTAATTAAGATCAAAATCAGCCTACATGAGGTCAGTTAGTTAATAGTCCTGCTCAACTGATGACCATTAAGCATGAAATCCATGTTACAGACAGACTTTATGGCAGTCAATAATGTAACTGATTATTTCCCTTAGATATTCTGCGATTGATTTATGGACACAAAAACAGTGGTTTCCCAATGTGTCAAATGTTCAAAGCCATTCTCTCAGTAAAACTTAGTTAAAACTGATGAGAAAGGTAGTTTCCTTGTAATCCAACAGTTGTGTTGTTAAATGGCTAGCATGTAGACATTTAGCCACGGTGAGGATGTTCAAATTGTTGACATATATAAGTATCAAGTAACAATGTTCGACTCTCAACTTGACTTTGATTTAAACACAAACACAGTTAGTTGTCAAGCTCAGATTACAAAGCATTTACTTAATGGAGAAGCTGTGAAGCTGAGAAGCTTGCGTCAGTGATAGTATTTTATGAAATTTTTATCAATAATTCATTGAAAGTCTTCAAACCTTCTAGCAAAGAGACTCCTTTTGGGAGAAAACAAAAGAAATTGTCAGCCAACCTGATCATGTTCTGTCCAATGAATTCACTCTAATGCCCTCAGGCCAGAGTTATATGTCCTTTGGGAGAAAAAACTGCTACTCCAAGTCCATCATTCCTTTTGATATATGGCTGCTGACAACAGGTATTTAATCACTGTTACATTCCTTTTATTTATTTATTTTTTTTTAAGATTAGTTATTTATTTATAGGCGCAATAGCAAAATGATTTATTTCATTTACTGCTGTTTGTTTCCTCTGATCCATGTAAGTGGATCTGTTGTCTGTGACATATAAATACTTTGCTTGACAGTTTTGAAGTTGTGTGTATTGACTTAAGTGGTCTGAATCTGAATCTGAACAGACTGGAATGTGCAGGGGGTGGACGAAATACCAGGAACACCTTGTCATATGATGCAATCCACTGAAACATTCCTGCAAAAATACTAGGCAACATTTATGAAGTTAATAATGTTGTATATCTTTTGTGACTCAGTGAGGGGTTGATACAACTCTAAGGAAAAGCATGTTCTCGTGCCTTGCAAAGATGTGCTGTTATTACCTGCCATTCTCCTCCTATAGTTAACTGTTAATAGTGTCGACTCAAAACATAATTACAGTAGTTCCACTTGTCTTTTCACTCAGGCAAATTATAATTTTAATATTTAATATTAACACAATTCTCAAAAATGAACACAATCCTCTAAGCAGAGGCAACATAAAAAGGCTCTATGCAAGGAGACACTATATCCATCTGAATGAGTCACTTCTGTGAATTAGAAGTGGCTATGTTGCACTCTGAAATTCAGCTTGAGTACATATGCATGAGACCAAGCCACAGGGGACGTGTTTGGCCAAAGGCCTGTTGCAAATTAAGATTGTACCTCTTAAGAGGCAACAAGAGGTCACCTTGTGAACAGCTCAACCCTCTGTACTTACCAAATTTTTCATGGCTGTTAAATATTTCCAATTTTAAAAAAGCTCTTGATTGCACTCCCACAGTTCCTGATTGCATTTAGTAGCACGCTCACTGATCTTAAATAAGGAGCGATAATCCCTTTGCTAAACAACTGACAAACTTGGAAGGGAAAGAGGATCATGAATTCGTCATGATTCCTTTGTCAGGGAGAAATGGGTGGTCACATTTATGTGAATTGTTGCTTTTAGTTGGCTGTATCAAGGCATTCCATGTATGTTATCAGGTTCCTAAAATATGAATATGAAGTGTTATTCTTTTTCTGCATACTCCTCTTTTCAAACATTATCTGTGAGATTGTTTTTTTTTGATTTGATGACATTATGAGGAAAGACCAATTAAACACATATCTACAAAATGTCAAGGAGGATTTATTTCCATTGAGGACCTTTATTATAAAAAACAGAGTCTGGCACATGAAGATGACGATGATGTAATCAAGACAAAATAACAAAATACAGTTTCAGCTAGGTAGCTGAAAAGGAAAATACAAATAGTTATAAGTAAAAAGGTAAATGCTGCATTGGGAAATATCAATCAGATTTAAGAGGAAGTGCTGAGGGGAAAAAAAAATATTATGAAAATGAGGGTGAAAAACTTCTGCAAGTTTTTCTGGTTTGGCAAATGAAAAATTAGAACCATGCCATTTGACTTGACCAAAAAAAAAAGCAAAGTTATAAAAAACCCCAAAAACCTCTCCTGGCTTCTGTGCTTGGCACATGCATTGCACCTGAGAAGAAGGAAGGCTGAAGTGGACCGTCTTTGGGGTGTCAGTTACTTACTGCTTGCATGGTAAGAATCTCTTACAGTGGTGTTAGGATGACCTGAACTGACCTTAATCATATGTCAGCTTGGGGCTGTTCATTAAACTGATAGGGTTGAGTTGTTTTGATTCAGTGAATGCTACCCATCACAATTTGAATATAATTTTATGTTTTAACATTATTTCCATGGAGTTTAATGTTAGCTAGCATACTTATCATTTCAGCTTTCACTTATATAATGATACCGACTTAAGGCTCTGGAACCATACTACTTGTTAAACCTTACTAAACTAATCATCATGTAAAACACTTCAGAACATTTTTGCGCTTACTCTGTAATATTAGGCATTTCATCTCTGAAACTGCCTAATTTACACTCCTGAACGCGCTGTTGGTTGGCATCCCAAATGGCAAAAAGTCAGGGACAAAGGAAATAAATTGGACAGCAGAGTTGATTCTTGACTGCGGCGTTTCTAACCCAGCATAGTTTTCGAGCTGGTTCAAGCTGGAATTGTTGTCACTGAAATGGGCAATCACAAGGAAATTTAAAGACTACTTGAGTGGAGCTAAATTTACTGTGTACACAGATACACAGAAATTGCCCATTTTTAGATGGTGAATTTGGATTTTGAAGTCAAATATCAAGCAGGGGAGTTAAATCTAAACGCTGACACACTTTCTGGGTTACCAGCAGTTGTGGCCTCCATGAAGAAATACTTTAAATTCCCTTGTCACCACTATGGCCCCAAACTGCATCAAACTGCAAATAGCACTGTCCAGGCCATTTTGTCTCACATTGTTCAAATCTTTGGCTGCACATCTTGCTTTCATCAGACGGAGGCCCAGATATTGAATCAGAACAGGTAAAACAACTAGCGTACACATTCAGCACGCATAAAATAAACACAAAAAAGACTGAAAAGTTGAAGAGTAAAACATACTATATACATAGGAAACAAACATCTTCACCAGAAGTCAGAGGGAAATGTCTCACAGAAGGAAAAATAAGATTTATGTTCGAGTTCTAGCTCACTTAAATGATGCTAATATTTCCAGGACAGTCTGGGCATTTTGATGCCTATGTCAGTCTAATCTTTTGTTACTCAACCTTGTTTTACTGCCAGTCTATCCTGAGTTTTACAGTTTTAAAGTTGGATTTAACGTAATCTCATTCATTCAAATAATTGTAAAACTTTGAAGTTAAGCTAAAAAAAACAAAGAAAAAAAACTTTAGGGCAACTTTTCTTTAGCATTTTATAAGTTGTACACCCTTAAAATATGGTGTTATATTTTGGGATAGCCTTGTTACCCTTTGATAATTTTTTTCATTTCATCCCATAAAAAGTATTATGATAAAATATTCCAATATGTTTTTTGTGTTTATTATGTAGACTTTGTTGCCATCGTCTAAATAAATTTCTGTTACATTTCGAAGCCAAAAATCACAGTCAAACTAAAAGTAAATCAGTTGGGTTACATTAATTAATTACATTAAGGGTACATCGCTGTTACCTTGAAATAAAAATATCTGTCCTACTGTGAATGCACAGCTCGAAAAAAACAAACAAAATATCAACAAAATATTTACACACTGAAATTGAATATCAGCTGAATCCTACTGGACATATAATGCAGGAGGAATGAAGTTCGTAAACAGGCCAAAGCTGATTCAGTGGAAAACTTCTGACAGTGTGCAAATGCAGACTGTCTATAGTAGAGATAATCATTATCTCAATGGTTAGTGCCATCACAACTTCACTGGGGAAATGACTTCTGGCAGAAACTTGCGTTCACCTGTGTAATAAGAAATAAGTTTGCTATGCTTTGTACTGAAAAAAGGTCATAAAATCAACAGTAAAACACTGATCTTCTGCCTTTTTCAAAAATTAAAATTCCAAATTCCTATGATATTATTATAGTGGTGTTTTTAGTTTTACATAAATCTGCCACAACATTAAAACTTAACATGGGATTCTGTTTAAGTAGTGCATCAATTTTTCATGCTCTCTCCTCTTCGTCTCTCTCTCTCTCTCTCTCTCTCTCTCTCAGTCCACCCAGCCGGTGGAGGCAGACCCCCCAACCATGAGCCAGGATCTGTTCAACGTTTCTACCTGTTAAAAGGCAGTTTTTCATTGCTGCTGTCTTCAAGTTCTTGCTCATGGGAGAAATGTTGGGTCTCTGCAGATAACAACTATAAAGAGTCTGGTCTAGACCTGCTCTATATGAAAAGTGTCCTGAAATAACCTCTGTTATGATATAGCGCTATATAAATAAGAGTGAAAGGAATCAAATTGAATTGAATTATGGATCACTCAAAGCGCTTTACACTATGCCACATTCACCCATTCACACACACATTCATGCATAGATGATGCATTTGAGGCCATCTGGGTTTCAGTGTGCTACCCAAGAACTTATCAACATGTGGCCCGGAGAAGCCTGGGATCAAAACGCCTTCCAGTTGGTTATCGGATACCCAAGATAGGGTTCAACAGCTGATGATAATCATGGTCCATCAAAATACTTCATGTCATGCATCAGTACAATCTGCCTTTTATTACATGTCATTCTCACACACAAACAGCTCTAAATGTATTACAGCATCTAATAAATCAGTTACACCTCACCTCCTTTCCTGAGGGCGTTGTTAGCTGCTAATGCTCTGCTACCTTGGACACTGTTACAGTAAGTATAGTACGTAATTATGGCGAAGTGTTTACTTTGTCAAGGGAAATCCAAAGTCATCAGCCTGGCATCACCAAATGGCTTATGAAAAATGCACGAGATTCTTAAGTAATTTCATGTGTTATCACTATACATTTTTTGCTTTTTGTGTGTCATTTCATGCCATGTTGTTTCTATAGTGACTAACCTCTAGCCTTAACCCAAAATAAAACAGCATTAATTGACATGCCAATAATGCACAATGACACGACAAGCAAAGTGTCTGTGAATGTGGTGTGCTATTTCCATGCCATCCCGGGTTATCACATAGAAGCGATACACTTGAATAAGTAAGTAAGGGCAGAAAGTTGAACTGACTGGAGGCAGCTGACATGGGTAATTTGTCTATTCCAAAGCACTTGAGATTCATTCAGGGGCAGGTGATCAGGAAGATGAGGGGAAAGGCCTCCTGGACCAACTGGACCTTTGGTTTTTACCTGCTGAGTAAATTCTACCAATGCTGCATGCACACACAAACACACACACACACACACACACACACACACACACATACACACGCACACACACCTCAGTCCTTTATCTTCAGTGTCACAACCAATTGGTCATACATCAGTGAGCAATCTCTCTTGGCTCTTAGTAGAGTTGGATGAATGTGTTTTGTGTTTGGAGCTGTTATTGTCCTCCCAGGGGCAATTAAAGGCAGGGACCAGTCAAATCACGCCTAAACTGTGCATAATATAAATAGATGGTGATCATTAGAAACACCACACCAGGGTGTTAGTCATTGGATACATGTGGAAAAATGCCATCTTATCACAGTTTATCCACCAACCAGCTTCATACACTCTAAAAGCAGTAAGGACAAGACATGTTTTAGCAGGGAAAAAAATGATATAGGGGAAATTCTACTGTGTCTACATTATTTACAATAAATTGATATGGAGGTAAACCAAATGTTTTTTTTCATCTACATAAATAGTTGCTTATACACACCCCCTCTTACTCCAGAGTTTCCCTGCCTGGTCCCATAAATTGACTGTTTGCTGCACCTCACTGCTAGCAAATGCACAGTATTTCTATGTCCCCCTTTAACAGCCATGCCAAATTCCTGAGCTCTGCTTTTTCTATATGCCCATCACAGTCCTTCCATTTAGTGATGTGTTTTGGCAGCATAAAACCACCAGCGATCCCTATTATGACCCTTTATCTGGCCTGACAAAGGAGGAAATTGCATCTGAATGTCTGGGTGTGTTTGTGTGAAAATCATCAAATTCAACAGATATATCTTTAGATTAAATTCCACCTCCAGCTGCTAGTGTTTTCTCAGAGTCATGCTTTTGTATTCATCTTAGTGTATTTGTGCTTATTCATTCCAGTTTAGCATATGAATGACTGCTGGAGCCCCGCTTTGTTGGGTCGAAGAGAATGATGGATAAGTGATGATTAGTGGTCATGTGCGGTATATAAAGGAGGAAACAGATTAGAGTGATGCTGTGTGCCAGTCGGAGGCAGTAAACTCTGAATGTGAGTAATTCAACCAGATTATCACTCTGAATTGCTCTTTATGTGTGATCTACCCTGCCTCCCCGTATGATGATTCCCAATTCGGTTTGCCACCAGTGTATGGATGTTGTTATTGGTCTAAGCAGCACCTCGAGTGTTTTTACTTTAGTCTTTATTATGCAATATATACCTATATACATATATTCATTTATCCTGTTTTACTCCATTTAGTTTTGTTTATGATGCATTACTGGTTAAAACCAAATGGGTACTTAGAGTCTCACAGCTGCTTCGGTGCCAGGCTACCTGACTACGGGGACTACTTTCTATCTATAAACTGTCTGTAAGGCAGCCAGTTTAACACAGCTTGAACATCAAATTAATCTGGGGACACTTAGTTATACAAGCAATAAAATTACTTTTGCTCCCTGTAAAAAATCAGGATTTACCTCTGCATTATAGCGACGAGAGGTAAAATTATAAATTTACACCCCTGTATATAAACACTTGCATTCCCACTCTGACAACATGACTGCCAATAGAATATACAAAGAACCAGAAGAAGATAGCATATTCCTCCAGCCAAGCTGTCTACAGCTCATGCAACTGATACAACAGTGGGCTTACTCCTCTCTGTCAGTGGCTGGTTAATTCATTTAGATGCCCTCTGTGTAGCCTAATATTAAGAAAAATGCACAAGACACAGAATAAAAAGAAACGATGTAATCATCAGATCTCACATCTCAATAGGGATCCATGCACAAAATGCTCAGAGTAAAATATGTAATGTACAGACACTAGTTAATATGGTTTTCTCATTATCTGATTAGTTTAAATTTGGATGCTATTTGTGCACAACCTTTGTAGAGTTCTACAATTCTACAAGTTCTACAAACACAAGTTCTTTGACAACCTTGGTATTAAATTGGTGTTGATATGGCCTACTGTTAGTGTTTGATGGTGCCAAATGAAACCTGTAATTCTTTGATCAACTAATATCATTTTTCAGATGAAGAGAGTAAATCCTGGAGCTGTTGAAACCTGACCCTATATCTTGCCTTCTTATTTACCATGGAACATAAAGTGATCAACTACTAGTCAGAGTGGATGTGAAGTGTAGTGCTGTGTCCCTGTGATTATGACGTTCATCACAGGAAGCTGGTCAGATACACCATTTTTCTGAGGGCATATTGTAAGGCATGAAAACAAATGAATGAATAAATGGTGATAACATTTGAAGGGCAAGAATGTCTGAGCTAAAATATTGTTATTCTAAGCACACAGTTGGTAATTTTTTTTTTGTACTCATGATGATGTATTTTTTCTCAGAGTTTTCTTCAATTATACTGGAACTAAATTAATATTGAAAATGCAACAATGAATATTATCACCTAATAATGTTGATCTGGTAAATTTGTGAGCAATCAGATGCCCATTTACACCTTTAGCAGAGACAGAGCAATTTGTAGCCCTGTTTCTGGCGAGTTTGCCAATGGAAGTCAGATATTCACTCTCCTCTCCTCTGTTTGGTCTCTAACAAATCTTGACGTGCTAAACTTCCTACTGTGTGGATCAGCTAGTCACTGACTCTGTCTGTCTGCCTTTTGGTGCTGGCAGGTGACATATCTGAGCTTTTTTTCTGCTGAAAACAGCCACGGTCTATGGGTGGAAACAAGGACTGTGTGATCAAAACAGTAAGGTTGTGACCAAAAAACAAACAAGGAGCTGAAAGTACTAAAAGCAAATACAGAACTGACAGGAAAATGGCAGAGTAAATCTCATCCCCTTTTACATTTCACAGTCATCTGAACCACTGCTGCTCTAAGATATCATTTGAACAGGCAATTTACCACTCAGTAAATGGACTGCACTCTACTACTACTACTTGTATCTACTTGTATTATCAAGTTCAAGCTGTTCCGTAGTTTAGCACAGTTCATTTTGGCAGCTGGAGCACTGTGGGTTTGAGGAGGGACTGGCCCCATTAAAAAAAGCTGCATTCCTCCATAGCTCAAATGACACCTGTAACGCTGGGACTAGCTGACCTACATTTGAATCACTTGTGGTTTTGCAAAAGGAATTGAAGTGGTAGGATAAACTCAAAATTTTTGTTCTTGCTGAGGTTATCTGGACAATTGACATGGCTGTGTTTTTTTTTAGAACTTGCAGTATATTGTGACAACAACAGTACATTTCACAAGCAACTGTGAGATATAGGCTTCAAAATAGCTTATCATTTTTGAGTTCCACTAATAAAATGCAACAAAAAACAGCAGTGCTGAGTGCTCTATTATATGTGTGGTCACGTACAGTGAGATTATTAAGACCACATGGGATCCGACCTCACTGATGCAAATTACACTCATTGTGGTCTTGACTCTAGTCCAGCAGGAGCTGTGAGGAAAAACATTTGTTCTTATAATAAGTACAAGAAACGCATTATAAATATTCCTGCCAAACAATCTTAGGAAATTCTGTTTAATGAAATAACACTAATACTTAAGTTATCAGAGTGATGAGAGTGTTCACATTTTCTGTCAGATGATATAGACATACATGGTACATGGTCATAGAATTGACTATTAAATAATGGACAGAGCATTGACATACAGTCTGTTCTGCATGCAGAGTGTGGAACTTGGCATCTGCAATTACCAGCAGAATACAATTGGATAAGTCCTTGAAATGGACATCTTGATCCACTGCTGTGCAGCCGAATCCCTAACATCCTGACTCTTTGATAGTCAGTCTGGTACAGCACTTAAGGCGATTAGAATAATCAATATATCACAGTTCAGAGTGACATGGGCAAGGCCTTGATGTGGATTGTTTTCTACGGGAATCAATTCAAACTAGCTCCTTTTCTTTTTCTAATTATGAGTTACTTACACTGGGACTTAATGAATATCATTGGACTTGGTTAAAACCAAGGTAAAAAAACAAAAACAAAACTAAACAACATGTTTGGAGCAGAGTCTTATTCATGTACCAAACGTAGGAACCCGGGTTTTGGGTTGTTTCTGAATCAGGGCATAATAGTCGATTTGATTACACTTCAAAAACCATCTCGTTTTTTCTTTTCCTTTTTTTTTTCCTTTTTGGGATCAGGAACCATGTTCAGACCCAGGGATTTCATCTTGGGGGTGGGTGGTGGTGGGTGGGGGGGGTGTTGTCTGCCAGCGCCACAGCAGTCCGATCCACGCGCGGCCGGGACTCCTTCTTGCGCCATGCGCGCTCGACGACTCGGAGCGCAGCTCCTCCGGCTCCCTGCACCAACATCCTCATCCTCAACAAGTGCGACCGTGGCGTTGTGCTGTGGAAGGAGAGCGCAGCAGCCTCATCCGGAGATGGGAAGCATTTCCCCTGGAGGTCCGGGAACTTCCTCGCCTTCCGCTTGGGAACTTCGCGGCGCTGCGATTTAACCCCCGTCCGGAATGCGGACGCGTGGAAGCGGACGGCGGCTCCTCGTTTCTTCGTTTCCTAGTTGTTTATAAAGATTCGAGCTTCTTTCAACGACCGCACACATGTTAGAAGATACCTGGGCTTTTTGGTAGACGCCTTCTGTACCTGAGGCTGGGTGGAAGAACAGCCATTCATTTATATCAGGAACCAGCCCCTCCCTGGTAAGTGCATTTACAAGTGATAGGCTTCTTTATTAAGTTATTAAGAAATGTGCGTTTTTGCCGATGTAGAATTTTACCACACGAGCACAGGCTGATGGAATTAAAATCCGCTGCATTGCCAGACGCCGTGATGCTGCTCCCTCTGCGCTCGGGCACCAGTAGCCTCACCACGGTGAAACCTGTGCCCAGGGTCATGACGCTACAAGTTCAGCCAGCGCTCCTGTCACAGGTGCTCAAACCTGACTTCTCCTCGAGTCTACTTCAAGCCGAGACGGGGTTTTATAATGAAACGTTTCTTGGCAAAACTGCCGAAAACAAACATTGACGTGGTCTGTTCGAGAGCCAATCTGACACCAGGTGCCGTTTTAAAGATCGCTGCAGAAATATGTCGGGGAAGTGAGGTCGGACGAGCAGCGTCGCCATGTGCGTGTGCAAACTCCAACGGACTCTGTTTACGGTGAAGATCCAGCGGTGTCCCAACATCTGTGCGGGTGTTTTAGACGCACTTGTGTGTGGAGGGGAAACATCCTGCGCTTAAACTGGCCAGAACGTGACGGGCCTATTTAAGACACACACAGTGTGTGTGTGTGTGTGTGTGTGTGTGTGTGTGTGTGTGTGTGGCCTGGAGCTATGAAACGCTCGCCAAAGATAAAGGAGAAATAGAAAAGAAACCTGAGAATAAGACACTGGCTCAAAGCGGCGGATGACCGGATGAATGGGGTCCAGTGTGTGATCATTGTGTGATCATTGTGTGATCATTGTGTGATCATTGTGTGATCATTGTGTGATCAGTTTAGCCCACCAGAGGGTGTGCAGTAGTGAAGTGATGATTCTCTTGCAAGTCAGACAGAGCTATAATATGAGAGCCCACAGCTATCACAAGCTACCATTACCATGTAATCTGAATAGGAGACAGATTATATATGGGGATGAGCTGGTTTTACTGTTTGTTTTTTTTTATTATCTGTCCAGCTATGAAACAGTGCAGTTATCAGTGATATACACTACAATGCTGTAACATCAGAGACCAATGAACTGTAATTTTTATCGTAGACAAACGAAAACAAAATTATGCTTTTCCAAATTGAATGAAAAAAATGCCCATAATTGTGCCCCTGTGGTTTATGAGATTTGCTAAAGTGAAATGGATTTTTCACAATGGGCCCTAATCACATTATATGTTTTGTTAGCATTGTTGGAGTAGCGTCTACTCAGGTCATTCGGGAAACACAAAGGCAATTGCCTGTGCTAGATGACTTGGTAAGTGGTGCTGTATGGTTGAGTCCGGTTCTCCACAGGTACACTGCCAGCAACTACTGTTGTTTCTTGCCATCCTCACTGCATTTAAGAATAATGTGTTTATCTGTTCAACAATATCACTATTTTCTTCTATTTTTTCAAATTCTTTCAGTGCACATCATAGCATGTCGATTCCAGTGGCCCACTCCCTGCTCTATGAAGCTTTTGATGACCTCACAGTAAACCTGACATCATAGTTTCCTGGAAAATGATCAGTGAGCAGCGCAATATTTGG
The DNA here is from genome assembly GCA_016859345.1 of Istiophorus platypterus. NCBI lineage: Eukaryota > Metazoa > Chordata > Actinopteri > Istiophoriformes > Istiophoridae > Istiophorus > Istiophorus platypterus. The sequence continues at coordinate 22,112,401 of CM029122.1, forward strand.
ATGTGCTCTTTCGAAATTCTTTTCAAAAATTATATGAAACTTTATTAAATCAATTCTGGAGGATATCTCATGCTATGTCCGTGTTTTTGTGTAAATAAACTGATAATTTTGTGATCCTGAAAGGGAATGACGTGGCAGTTATCACCAATTTAATACCATGAAACAAGTGAAACTATGATTACTCTTTCCTGACAAGGCTTGTGGGAGGTTAGTGCTGAATATGCAGGACTTAGCAGGGCCTGATATGCCCAGGAAACCACCTATCTTTGACGGCCTTTCCCCCTTAAGGGGCTTGCTTTTAGGATTGTTCATTGCAAGTGCACCAGTGATGTCCTGTCCAACAAGCTGTCATTGTATAGAGAAGAGTGGCATGACAGTGGTCCAGTGTATGTCGCGCAACTTGGAGAAGATCCCGTCAGACCTTCCAAGAGATACTGTTGTCTTACTTTTGGCATCTAACCGCATCACACACATCCCCAACCACGCCTTCAGAGAACTCCACTACCTTCAGGAGGTGGACCTGTCTAACAATGAAATTGAGACTTTGGACGTTGGAGCATTTCAAGGTGTCTCTGACAGCCTCCTTGTGCTGGATCTATCAAATAATCGCATCCAAAGTGTCCCCAAAGAGGCATTTGCACGTCTTCGAGCAAAAATCAGCCTCTCGAACAACCCATGGCACTGTGAGTGTACGCTGCAGGAGGTCCTGAGGGAGCTCCGATTGGACCCTGAGACGGTGAATGAGGTGATTTGCCACACAGCAGTGCAGGAGGAATATGCAGGCAAACCTGTAATCCAGGTGCTGGACTCAGGGATCAACTTCTGCAACTTTCACCACAAGACCACCGATGTAGCCATGTTTGTCACCATGTTCGGATGGTTCACCATGGTGATTGCGTATGTCATCTACTATGTAAGACACAATCAGGAGGATGCTAGAAGGCACCTGGAGTACCTCAAGTCACTGCCCAGCAGCTCTCAGATCAGCAAGGACCTTGACACCATCAGCACTGTTCTATAGCAGGGCTGCATGTGACTCAGGAGGTGTGGCGCGCATGCATGTGTTTCTCTAAATATGTGAGTATATATGTGCAAAAAGACTAAAAAGCTTTTGCAACATATAATCACAAATGTTTTTCAGAGCATTATTTCATTCTTTTTTACAACCCTGGCATCACATATGATTTAGTTTTTATTAGTATAAAACATTAATTTTGATTTTATCCAATATGAGTAAATCCAACTGTACAACCCGGCAAGGCAACATTGATAGCACAAAATAAGCAAAGTACTCCTGAAACTCACATTTCCATGAGGGATGATAGATCTAGACCGGAAAGATAAATGTTCCCGCACTGGTGTCGATCCACAGTGTGATTGAATTTGGGCTGAGATGAATGAAGACGACTGTGTCTACACATTACTTCATATTGATTTATTTATGTTCTTAAAGTTACACTGTTATGGGGAAATCTATATCATGATACTCGTGCTAATATATCAACCAGGTCAAGGTGTTAAAATTCACCTTGCGTGACAAATACATAAAGGCCCTGTTTTATCTGCTAATAAAATCTTGCTACGTAGTACTGCTATTACTGCTTTACCGTGCAACCACTGCACCTAAAAAAAAAATAATATATATAAATTTATATATATACACACGGAAAAGTTGTCACTTAACGCTTTAATGTGTTTTTGTGCATCTAAAAATTAACCAACATTTGAGCATCCCATGCAAAGGTAATGTAAGGAATGTAAACATGCCTAAGCTATTACACGACTGTATTCCACAATTCAAGACACTGGGACAAAAGTCTTACACAGAGGGTGACTGATTGAGATATAATTCCTGTAAAAACTGTAATATGTAACTCCAGCCTCAGTGTGATAACTTGAAACAATAACAGCAATCTAGAAAGAGGGTTAAAATTAGCAATTGGAGTCTCTTGTGAATTTCATGGGGATTTAGAAACACTTGCAGAAACATACTGTAAAGTGATAATGTTTTTTTCTTTTTAATTATAATTTCTGTTTATTGTAAAGAAAAAATGAAGCACTTGCTGTCAAGGAATAAAATTTCGCATTTAAACAGACAGTTATTCAGTTAAATGTTCCATTACACTCAGAGGAGTCAATTATAGCACAGGAAAAGAAAGTCGTTATGAAGAACTTTAATACAGAAAGCATGGACTGATGCTGTGTTGTATATTGATCATTTTCAGAGTTCAGAGGGGGTCAAATGTGCTTGTGCATGAATGTATTTACATGTATTTCCACCATATATATTTTGTGTGTGTGTGTTTGTGTATATATAGATATATATATATATATATATATATATATATATATATATATAATATATATATATATATATATATATATATATATAAAACATGCCAGAGCCATTACTTCTATTAATATAATTTAACACTCACTTATTTTTTTTAACCCCTGCATTTTTGTTGCATATTGGTTACTTGGTTGATCAGGAGGTAATTGTGTCCAAGTGCCTACTCTCTGGGAATTCTACACCATAGCACTGTGCAATAAGTTGGACAACTGAGTGTCCAGTCCTCTCCTTGCCCACCATTGCAGAACTCAAATTTAGCTACAAGTTAAGCCTAACCAGGTTCCCTGTCAGGCTGGAGACCTGAGTCATAGAGGGGTTATAACGCATTATCCAGATGGGTGGATTTTTCTTGATGAAAGGACAAGAACATCTGCTAGAAGACAATTACAGAAATGTTTTTGAAAGTTGAAGTGTTATACTTCGATTGATAACTTATTGTACCTGTCCCCATATAGTGAATCACACACATCTAGAAGATGAAGCAGGTTGAAATAAACACAAATAATACTTGTAATACTTGGTAATACTTGGTAGGGGTAGAGGTAGAGACTTGTTTTTAATTTTGCATTTTGTCTTGTCATCTGACACAATAGTCTTTTTTATACTGTGTTTCTTTGTTACAGAAGTGTCTGTGCAGTTTTGACCTGTCAGTGTTTGTGCTGGCCAATGTGTATACCCCTTTTACAATCTGAAGGAATGCACATGCCATCTGTGATGTTACGTAAAATATGTCTAAAGCTAAACCAACATCAAAGTGGTTGTATGTCTTGAAGAACTTGTGATTGGTTATGTCTTTTTTTTCAACTAAAGAAGAACTGGTCTATGAGCTCGATATTTCTCTGTTGGAAAGAAAAGGGCTCCAGGAATTTTGTGATAATAATATGATAATCATATCAAATTTCTACCTGTTTCAGCAGTGACTGTGTGTTTGTTTTATTCTCTGGATTTCAATGGACACCTTACCAGCATTTGAAAATAAATATTCTTTTCCAAGACAGTTCATCCTCTTCACATTTTTGTATTTTGACTCCACATACAATAAATGACCAGATATTTTCTGGAGACATCCACCTTTCAACATCACAACAGTGTATTAGTTGAAGCTCAGCCTTTCCTTCTCAGTTAATTAATTTACACTTTATGGGTTCGACAAACAATTTAGACTTTTGAAATCAACTATATTTTCATTCTCCATGGGTGTAAAATGTCCCTGACAAGCACCATTCCTCTCTGGACAAAGAAAAAACACCAATAGGAGATGTGTCCACAAAACACAAAAAAACATTTATCACCAATATGGATTTTGGCTCATTTCTTTGTTGTGAGGTGTTTTCATGATGGAACGGACTCAGCTGGTTTTACCATGATAATTAATAGACTTTTAATCTTCCAAATACTTGGACTTCACAGCACTGGGTGTCCAGAGAAGAATGTTCTCTTACCTATGATAAAGGAAGTTTTTTCGCTTATCAAACTGATAGTTTGAGCACACAATGTAGAACATGATGTTATTTATTGTTGAGAGAAACTTGAGCCTGCTACATCAGTTTTAAAGGCCACTGTCCCTAAAGCTTTGTGAATTACTGTAGTGATTATTTAATCAGCTATTCAGAGATTCTGCCGATAATTCTGAGTTCAATTGCTAAGGGATTACAAGGATGTATGACTGCTCTGTGTGGCCCTGAAAGAGAAAACAATCAAATTTACAAGCAGTGATTACAGAGAATTGACTAATCAATTTAGTCGTCTATTTATCCCATCTGCAGAGTTGTAACTGTTAATACATCTTAATTTCTATTGAGCTGAATATGTTCAAATGCACAGACAAACATTCAAAGTGAAAGTTTGGCCATCCATCCATCATTATATCCATCTTCCACCACTTATCAGGTTTTCCAATCACAGTAGTGTAAGAAGAGAAGCTAAGATGACCTTCCCTCCAGCACAATCCTCAGTACCTATATCAGACAATTATATCAACAGGCTGTCAATGTTTTTAAATTTCTTCTTTCTACGGAATCTGCACATAGCACCTACAGTATAGTTAAGGCTATGGAAACACTGTTGTCATAGCAAATAATTGGTAGGTTAAGGTATGGCAGAAGTAATAAAAGCCATGATATATTTTTATCAAATCAAACCCAATTTTACTATTTCTGTTCATTATTTCTGTTTTTTTTTTTTTTTCATTAATTAATTTCCATTTTACATAGTAATTTTCAGTGTTAGTGGTGGAGACCGCTGGACTCAAGCTGCCCTCTCATGCACAAGGATTTCACAGGTTACAATGTATGCAGGTAATTTAGTGTAATTTTACTCTTCCCTTTTTGCACACCATCAGAGCTGTATTAAGTTATTAGTAATGCAAACAGTGCATCCTGCTCCTGTTGTTTCATATTAAAAATGTTCAACTGGTTAAAGAGGTTTGTTAAAAAATTTCACTACGGTTCGCTCTGATGGCAAGTGATTGTATTGTTTAATTGCACTTGCTGTTAACATGGAAACACAGAGTGAATAAAAAGGTTTGGAGTGCAAACAAGGTGGTTAAGATTGCGGAAAGATCATGGTTGAGTTTAATGAATAGGCAAATGCTGATTGCAGGTTGGCCACAGGAGGTGAATTAACTGTGGATGCTATGCAAATCCACCTGATCATCATACTCTCATACCATACGTCTTAAGCAAGACCTATAAATAATCTGTCACTTTGGTAGCCCAACTTGCTTCCAACCCGAACAGCGTTTTTTTAACAGAGTACCATGACTTCAGATTTGAAAGTGCAGACCCTCATCTCAAACCACCCAGTACCCTCCATGGTCCCAATAATTATTTTTTTGGCTTCCAAATCATCACCTAGTGTTATTGCCTCCATGGAGAGCTTAATTATTTGTTGTCTTCTGATGATTAACATGTAGAATGAAGCACGTGGCTGAAATGTGACCCATTTATTCACCTTCCTTTGTTCATTCTGGCTGTTAGCCCTTTACACCATCTGTTCATTGAAATATAATAAACAGTTTATTAGAAGTACCTGACTTATGACAAGAAGAATTGAATATCGTTCCTCACTGTACCTTGACTTAAGATGCCAAAACATCCAGCACCTTTACCTAATCCTGATCTTTAGTTTGACTGATGCCTTAAAACAGACTAACCAGACTTGGTGAACATAGGTAATAAAATCATTGGAGGTTAGTCTGGAGTCTTCAATATTATGTCATTGCCATGACCAGCACCTAATCTTTGGGGTTTTAATCTGTCACGGCTCACAGTCTGTTCCACATCTGCTGTGCATCACTGCATGTCAAATTTTTCTCCAGGCACTCAACACAGCCTCTCTTGGTTGATGTTTGATCACATTTTGCCAGCTCTTCTCACACCCTAATTCAACACGTCATAAAGTCAGTATTTAATTGTCAGTTTTTGTGTTGCATGGTCTAAATGCTGTTTCAGTTCTCAATCCAGCTAGAAATTAAAGTCTGACAAAAACGCTAACAGCATTTTTTGTTTGTTTTTTTCTGTATCTTTTTAATGGCATGGAAATGAAAAAATCAAGGAAAAATGGCTGCAAGTGGCTACGAGTTTCAATACAAATTTTTTTGTTTTCTATCTCAAAAACCAATGAAAGACGTTATCTCGGGGCACTTTTCATTCATAGGAGGTCTAGACCGTACTCCTTAAGGTTAATATTTACAGAGACCCAACATTTCCCCATTAGCAAGTAGTTGGACTTGCACTTTGTCTAACTTTGTCCACAATGACAACCTTTGCCTTCTGTGGGACAAAACCTTCCACTAGCATTAAATGACAAAACTATTTATAATGTATGACAGTCTGGGTCATTCTTGATAATCCCTAGCTTTAACCCCATCTGTAATTCGCCAACCTAAAACTCAGGTCTCATAGATTATGACAGCTTGGGCCATTTGGAGGGCATGGGTAGCAGGTGGCAGAGAGACTGCTAAGGAAGGTCACAGTGTGATTCCCTGAAATTGTTCATGTGTCTGGCCATATCAAAGTGTCCTTGAGCAAGAGGCTGTCCAGCTACATGCAAAAATCTCTTCAACTTCAACTTCAGCAATATTGATATGCTGACCCATTTCAGATATCCTCAGAGATAACGTTTTATTAACTTATATTAGCTATCTTGAAATTGAAAAAGGATCTAATGCATCTTGACAAACCAAGGGAATGCCATTATTAATAAGCATGACCAATGAGGCCCCGTTATTGCTTGAGGATGCCATAGTTTACTATAGTTTGCAGTTCATGTAAATAAATGGATACTCAAGCCACAGATTGCCACATTTTGTCAAATGATGCATCTTATTTGAGAAATATTTCAGTATGCACTATTACATCCACAGTTTTTAATAACAGTTTTGTTAATTTCGCCAAAAATGAAGCACTGTTGACTCCAGTCATCTGCTCTTTTAATATGATCCTCCTGACACCACCAATATCTATACCTATATGTGTGTTAGGTACATGAATGGTATTGATTTGTACATTCAGATAAATATGTGTTTCGGGTGTGTCTGGCAATCCAGACCTCTACAAAAATATTAAATGAAAAGCAACTCATATTAACACAAGTTATTTTATTTTGTAGTCTCAAAGGATCAAAACCAGCAAGCACTTTCTTCCTGGATTGATTGAAGTGTGTGTGTGTGTGTGTGTGTGTGTGTGTGTGTGTGTGTAGATATATATATATATATATATATATATATATATATATATATATATTCGAATGTTTGGCCAATCAGAGGATGTTTTTTTAGGATGTCTTTTAAGGAGGTTTAAGCTAATATTGCCTATTGCCTGTTCTCTGTCAGAGACTCAACTGAGGGGCTGCACAACAGCCAGTCTGAGATAACTAAGGATTTTTTTTTTTTGAAATGTGAATCACACAAAATTACTCTAGTGGAGTCCCAGAATAAAAAATATAGAGCTGGAAATGAGCACAACAGGTCCCCTTTTTGTTAGGCTATTAAGGACACTGGACTTAAATCAGTACCTTAGTTTTAATGATTTCAGAAACTGACAAGTCAACCATAGTAAACCAGATTTTCAATGCCGCCAATGAAGGAGGTGACCTACTTCAGAGAAATGTTTAGTTAATGGATTTTTAAAATGGGGACATCCAAAGCTGTGGTGGATGCCAGTCCAAGAGACATGTAGTGTGATCAAAGTACAGGGTGCTCTGACTGAAGGAGGTTCACTCAATGGACCAGAGTTACCCATTCTCCTACAGTTTTTATTGTATAAACCTAATTTACATAAGCAAATACATTTTGTTCCACTGCATGAAGTGTGGCATTCTTATACTACGGAAACATTGTATGGAAGAGGTTGGGTATATTAAGCACATGAATTTGTGTTTGTCACATCGGATATCAATCAATCAATAAGCAACACTCAAAGTTCAGAAGAAAAACATCCATAGTGTTTATTCTGGGTGAGTGCAGCCAACATCAACAACCATTCCCACAGCACATTGGTTTGATGTTGCTAAAGTCTGACTAATGAACAAGTGATTTCTTTACCAGTTGTGCCCCTCTGACATGGACGAGTGAGGAGAGCACAGACAAAATTACAAATACAGAAATTTCTTGTTTAAAATACCCAATGCTCCTCATACCTTGACAGACAGTTTTGTCTACATATTGTACATGATGCCATCACTTGTAGAAAATGCCGAGAAAAATGTTTTCAAAGCCTTTCAAATTTTGCTGTATTATCACTGCACTCTTTATTAAAGAAAATCGAATCATATGGGTAATGTCTTTTGAAGTAGAAGGAAGAGAGGATAAAGACAACTAATTAAGTAACAAATTCTTAATTTCTGGGTGTTAAGTATTCAATAAATGATTCAATGAATTTATCTGTGATTATATGCTTTTAATACAGATGGTTTTATGTGTTTTTTATTTCCTTAAAAGAAAGAGGTTTGTCTTGAGGGGTATAAAAAGAATAGGCAATTTGACAGACAAGATTTGGGCTGACAGATAAACTTGCACCTTACCCAGATTCTGGGTTGCTCAAGGCACACTCTTATTATTCTTGGGATGACATCGCACCATCTCATCCATGACACAAGAATGTATCTTTCTCCTCAATTATGTATTTGTGTCCGCCCCAAGGCCTTTTCTGGATAGCTTTGGTTTTTGAGCTGTCTGTATGTCTAAGACATGTATCCCTTTCTAAAGAGCTAAGTATATTAACTTCTTAAAAATGGACTACTCTGTGGTAGAAAATACCTTTACTATAGCAATAAAAATTTACTGTAATAAGACTTATGCAGATGATACATTTAGGAGTTACATTTTTGGCCCATTCTCTTTCACTTTACTTTTTACTTTTTTTGAAATTATAAGAAAAATAGAAATACAGATGAAATATAGATGAAAAAATATTGTTGTGCTAATATTACCATCTTCTGTCTTGTACCAATTCTGCTAATGAATGAGCTGAATGTAAATGAAATTCCACACACTTAGTGACCATATAGCTAAGTCTTTTGAAATGGTGATTTTAGCCCCATGGTAACATGTTACACACATTTATGCCTTTATGATTCCCAGTTCGATGTGGTATATTTCAGCATTTAATGTACTGCAGATGTATGAATCACTAGGGGTCTCTGATAGGTCATGCTGTCCTCACAAGTCTCAGATCTAATAGTTCCTAATTAGGGCCCAAAGCCATCTTTTTTATACAGGACAAAAAATTTGGTCACTAATAAGCCTGCAATTTAGTATACATCGTTATGTTCTTCTACGTTGTGAATCAGACTGGGGATGCAGCTGAGTTGATGTAAAACAAGGTCACAAGACCTATCTCCTGTAACGGCTTGTGTCTATTCCTGTGGAAATGTCCTTGTGAAAAGCATCTACCTAACCAGCTGGGGAGCCACTTGACCTAATTACAGTAAAGCATAGGGAAGGGTATTCAGCATAGAGACGCATTCTGTGCCTTCTAATCGAAGACTGGGTAGACAAATCTTAAATTTTGCTGCTGGGTTCTCAGATTACAAAAGAAATAACAAATCTTAGATATGGATGAAATCAACAGTGTGGTCTAAATAGCCTTGAGATGGTTAGCCATCCTAAGAAAGATAGACTCAGTAGTGTTAAAATTTGTTTTTCTTTTTTTGTCCTTTAACATTTTTTTCATTTTTTTTGATTTGTAGGTTTAATTGTTACAGATGTTAAAATGTTACTTGACTTGTAGATGCGATGAGATGAGATTAGAAAAACAAATTGTTGTAAATAACTTTTACTGTCATTTTGACCCTTTGTTGTCTCATTTAGCTTTATGTATATAATGATAATAATTATAAACTTATTTAGCACTTTAATTAACAATTTTACAAAGTGCTTTAAAAGAAGGAAAAAGGCCAGACAAGGCAAATAAAACAATACAAGCACATATAAAGTAAAAACTGTAAAATGTGTAAGATCAAATAAATAGGAACAAATATCAAACATTTTAGAAAGCTTTCACAGAACGAAAAGTTCTTAAGAAGACATTTTACTTATTGTGTCCATGTACAGTAAGCAGAGAGTTCCATAGTGTTGGGGATAGAGGCTTTTAGGCACTTAAAAGTTAGCAACAAAACTTTTAAATGAATTCAAAATCAAACAGCAAGCCTCTGTAGGGAGGCAGGCCCAGGGATGATGTGCCCATTCTTTGTTGTCCCAGTAATGAGTTGAAAGTCCATGTTTTTCTACCAACTGCCATCATTAAATTTAAAGAAATTGTGGAACATAGAGGATTAAAATCAGAGAGGCAAGTTGTGAGATCTGCTAGACTGATAGGATCTGTGGTATTTTAAAGCCATGTATAACTGAGCATCATCAGAAAAAAGTACATCATGACGTCGAAGAACCTGGCCAAAAGGTAGCATATACAATGCTAGAGACTTTTGACCTCAGGGTATATATAGAACAGAAGGGGGCCAGGAACAGGGCCTTGAGGGACGCCACATCTCATTATTGCTCTTAAAATTGTTAAGTTGAAATTAATTCTTCCAGAACCTCAGATAAAAAAGAAAATTAAGAGACTGGTCTACAGTTACTTAAGAAAAAGGGGACCAAATGAGGTTTCTTTAACAATAAGAATCCAAGAATTAGATTTGGGACTCTCCAACTTATCTACAAAACGAGCAGGAAATTTTTCAGACAACTCAACAACAGGTTCAGGAAAAGAAGTTAAGCTTCCACTAACAGCAAAATTATGTACCTTAAAGAGAACTTAAGGATAGTGGTTATTTCTAGACGTCAGTACAGCAAAGTGAGTAAATCTTGGTTCTTTTAAGTACTCGAGTGTGTTTTTTCTCATGTTAAATGGTGCAGTTGAGTCCAGGATGGTTAAGCACTGATCGTTAAATGAGTTTAATAGTCCATTGGATCTAGAGAGAATATAATGGAATTAAAGGTTGATAAATGAAAGCATCAAAGAATTTAGCCAAAGTACCAGTGTTGAGGAAGTGAGAGTATGTTGTAGGGTAGGGAAAAGGAGTAGAGAGCTACAGTGAAATACTAGCTTTATGGCTAGTTACGAGCATATCCGACAAATTAAGACACTTTGGAGAGGAACCAGATGAGAGTACCAGGCCGAACGGGTGACCTTAAGAATGTGTGGACCCTTTAACATATTGAATGAGGTTTAAAGATTCTATAAGATATAAAAATGAGAGATTTAGGAATGGGAAGGATAGAATAGATGAATGTAAAAATCACCAAGAATGAGCACCCTGTAATATTCAAAGTAGGTATGACAAAGGATTAAAGCTCAGAAAACTTAAGTGGCCTATTAATTAAGATGCATAGTAGGATGGAAGGGCCTGTGATTAAAAAACTTAAACATCAACGGAAATAAACAACCAAAAGTAACAAGATGCCACTCAAGACACAATTGATAAAAAAAAACATGAAGACCACTCCCACTTCCAGAGGGCCTAGGAATATGACAAAATCAGGGGCCTAGTCTCAATCAGAAGAGCAGTATTCTCCGGGGACAGCCATGTCTCAGTATTCATAAAAAGGTCCAGATTCAATAGACACAATAAAATAATGAATGACAAAGGACTTATTACCTAGAGAGCTCACATTCAAGTGGTCCGATTTGTGTGGTGCCAGAGCAGAGGGAAGAGACATGAGCAAACAGCGAAAAAAGACACAAGTTCTTATTGATTACACCTCTAGATATGTCATGTGGATGGGAGGCTCTGTGCCAAATAATGGTCTTCAAGGAAAAAACCCAGACAGAAGGCTGATGACAGAAGAGGCCGGTTGGGGAATCTTACTGGGGCAGCAGTATCCTGAGGTACCATTATAGGCAAAGAAGGTGATTCTGGGGAGGGAGTGGGGGAAGTAAACAGTCATGTGGAGCAGACTTTGCAGTGTGCTCTAAGTCAGCTGCTATCATTAAGCTACCCAGTGCATGGGGGTGGAGTTCATCTGTCTTGAAGAGGGAAAAATGCCCCCAAAACAGATTCAAATTTACATAGATACAACATAATACATCAGATGCTGACATGTTGTATACGCATCTCAAAATCCAAGCATATTTCTCTTGGTGCATGTTAAATCTAGAATATTCAGATATTGTGTTTTTCACATAATTTGATAAATGCGAATACAGTATCAGTAGAAGTTTGGCTTAGAGGAAAGGTCATGTTAATACTTCAATCTAAGGGTTTTATCTTCTGTATGGCCACTTTAAGACTCAGAATCAGCCTTTAGCTATACTCCATCTGCTACAGCTGTACTTAAGGTGTCAGTATGCTTCAATAAAAGCAGTTAATGTTCTCTAGCAATTAATAGTTTTCAGGGTGTCTTTTTGGAACTCATTTGTCAAACAGTTGTAATTCTTGGGTGTTTGACTCAATGAACTCAATTTCCCTCATCATTAATGCATTTACTCTATGGCAGCAAACCTTGTTACATCAGCCTTCAGAAACCCCTGCATGTTAAACTGGGCTAAACTGCTTTTAGCCCTGATTAATTCTAAAAGACACACTGTAAACAGACACACTATAAATACTTGTTAACCTAGAAACATTACAGCTGCAAAGAACCCCTAAACCATCACTCTGTAGAAGTCCCTTGTGCTCTCTCCATTCAAAAAGAATATCTGATGGTGTGAAGACATGATTGTATAGTCTTAACATATGAGAGGACCTTGCCTTTTTTTATCACATATTTCATCCAATAAGGTACAATGTCGCAGTATACTTCGTTGAATGAGTTCAGTGATGGGTACTCTGGCTTCGTCCCACACTACAAAGACGACATGTAGTTTAGGCCAACTGAAGACTCTCAGATCCCTTTGGTGTGAATGGGAATGGTTGTTTGTCTCTATTTGTAAGCCCAGTGATAGACTGTCGACCTGTCCAGGATGTTGCCCACCAATGCCAGCTGGGATTTGCTCAGGCCCCCGCAACCCTCAAAAGGATAAGTGAAATAGATAATGGATAGAAGTAATTATCAAAAAAAAAAAAATACAATTAATTAAAATTTAAGGTTTGCTTTTTATCTTTTATTTAAGAGAATGGTACTTTTAAATATTGTTTATCACATTAAATGTTTTTAATTTCTCCATAGTTAATTATTTGTATGTAATTGAATATAAATTTACTAACTCAAAAAAAAACAAAACTTGTGCATAACTCATAGGCTAATGAATTTCTTTATTTATTTAAGGTGTGAATACTAAATTAAAACACAAACACACACACACATAACTTAAGATTCACAAGTAGGTTTGTTTAGTTTTTTTATCCAGTGTTAAAATAGCCTAATCCAAGCACGTCTGAAAATTGTATAAAACATTATATATGTTTATATATATATATATATATATATAAATATATATATATATATATATATTAAAATCCTGCTCTAGCCCAGGGATCTTTACCCATGTGTGATGATGGCCAAGTGTATGCAGGTATTCCTTACAACCAAAGACGTAAGTCAATTCATTCATTGGGTCGCCCTCTGTGGCTGAAAGTGTGTTAATCAGTGAACTACCCCAGTGAAATTGTTGGTTGGAAGGATAGTACCATCATCAAGACCAGTCAGTACTTTTTGGATGAAGGTAAAAGAAAGAGACACAGGTAGATATTATGGTATGTAGATGCATCTCATAATGGTATGTAAAAAGAAACACAAAAGAATGGTTGGAAAGGAAAACCTTTAGAGAGAGCTGAAATCTGTCATTGCTAAAAGGAACTTGAACACATAGCAATGGAAAAGTGTCAGAAACTACCAGCAGACAGGTATAAAAAGCTTCTAGATGCTACAAGAAACATTTAGAGACTGTTTTTGTTGCCAGAGGTTCTGCAACTAAGTATTATTGAATGATGCCTATAAATGTATCAGAGGTACATTTTGTATTTATAATATTTCACTATTTTGCAATTTTTAAAAATTTTCTTTTGTTCAGTAACCCTGCACATTTTATCAAAATATTTGATTAGTTAATTTGCATTTATTTCTGAAGTTATTCTAAACTCTGTACTTTAAATTCAGGAGTGCCAGTGATTTCAACTGGGACTGTACTACTGCTAGAAAATGAATGCTGGTTGAATTAGACTCTTTTCAGACACTGTAGCATTATATCTGTCTTCCCTAACCAGTGATGAAGAAAACAAGTTGGGGTTTTCACCCTTTTTCAGTTACAAAATTTTCAAAACTTTTGCAACAGGTCATCTTGACAGAAACAGAAATTTCCATAACCAGTTGTGAACATGCTGCAGAAAGAGAAAATGGGGGAAATAATCCCACTGACCAAAACCAAAGATTGGGGACCCAGACAATCTTGTCTTGATGAATGAATACATCCCCCCGTGAACTAGTGGCCCTGTGAGCCTCCGACTAAAATTCCACTACTTCACCATTTTTTCCAAAATCTGAGCTTTGGAACTCATTAGCTTTTTCGGGGATTTCAGAAGAATAGAATACCTGCGAGAATTCATATCTTATTTTTTGGTCTAACATGTCACTTTATGTCCAAGAGTGCAAAAAACAATGTTATCACATGTCAAAACAGAGCTAGGGTCTTACTTGGGTTTGGCTTTGATATGATGAAATAAATTTGATATATCATGTTTGCCTCCTGCCTCCCAATGATGTTAAATGCATTGTCTGGCATTTGACCTCACTGAGTTCCTAACTTGAAATATTAGCCCAAAAGTTAATGTAGGTTTATTTGTGAAGCTACGGGAAAAAAAAATGCTCCAAATAATTGAACTGGAAAAAAAAACAGAATGCAGCAGAAGTTAACATTTAAGTAGAAAATTTGTGGAGTATTAATACTATTTAGCAGATTGCTCCAGCTTTCAATGGCGTTCCCCTATAGTTATTATGTTGAATGCATAAGTGTGTTCATACTGACAACTATTGCAACATGCAGTGCACAGTGAACACACAAAGGATGCACTCATAACTGCCAAAGAATTGAGTGAGAAACACTGGACGCTTCTCACCCTCAATGGTTGCCATCATGTAGCAGAAGAGGAGGGAACATCAACCTATTTCCAAATTTGTGAAAATGGCAGCCGAGAAAACTGCAGCTGGTGCAGCGGTTGCAACAGTGAACTCTGTACCATCATACAAATTTGAGTGATTCATGAGTACACAAAGAGGTTTTTTTTCACCACTTAGTTACAAAATAACAGCTAGCCACTAGGTCATTAAAGTGCATGTAAGAATAACATCATATCAGGGGTGCTTACTGTAACCTACTGTTGTTGAAAAGAGTTACCAGTTAACATTATTGCCCTGCTATGTCTCTAACATTACACTATCAGGAAGTGACGCGAATGTATGACACCTACGTCTCTACGTAGATGATGTTAGAGAAAATCACTCAGTACACCTAATAACAATCATGCTCAGAAATATTTACCCAAAATCGTTGAATTATACAAAAATAAAACTAGTTTATATGTTCATCTAATTGAATAGTTCAAAGCTGGATCAACTTTGCTTTAGATTTTAACTGCAGTGTTCTCAATCTTTATATGTTAATAGTATTGTTTGGGTTTAGTGTAGTGACCACAGCATTATTAAACTTTCTCATGGTTATGTCTAAGCACTCACAGATACTGATCTGATTAAAGGAAAAAAATGATAACAGTGAATTTAGACACAATTTTTAATTTAAAATGAACCCCAACCATGATCTTTCCCCAAGCATATGCAAAGTGCTTATGTTGCTCACAGCAGCGTTAAACTGGTTGAGGGACTAACCTGAACCAGACACTTCTCTCTATTTTATAATCATATTTCCATGCGATTGCAATCAATCCAAACAGCTGTTGGCCTCTTGGAGGTGGCCCTGAGGGTTCAAAGGCACTGCACCTGGTTTGCATCACAACGATGTTCATCAAATTAAGGCAACAGCAAAACTCACATCCCACCCTCCACCACTGTTGACACACTCTGTTAGTACTAGATCATAGTCAGAGTAGCAACTGGAAATTACATTAAGGGAAGGCAATCGTAAGCTAACTGTTTAGTCCATTCTCAGTCAAGCATATTTTATCACACTTTGAGCAGCCAAAGACACTTTTTGTGAGAGAGTATTGATTAGAAATTTGATTCAAATGCCCTTCAACACAGCTCATGATTACCAGCCATGACAGTGTGGCTGGTAATGTTTTCAGCTTGTGTGTGTGTGTGTGTGTGTGTGTGTGTGTGTGTGTGTGTGTGTGTGTGTGTGTTGTGATTCCCTACAGGTGCACTTTCCTGGGCCTGAGCAGTGTTGGAGAAAGAGTCCCCTCTCCGCTTCTCTTAATCCAGCTTTACAGAGTAGTTGCGAAGAGTTTTTCACACAGTGTTGCCACAATGGCAGTGGATTTCCACACCCTCGTGGCTGAAAGTGACTGGACCAAGGAGCCACTCCAGGGACATTTTCAGAATTCCCTATAACCTGTCTGACACCATTAATGATGAGCCCACTAGCCTTGACAAACTGATCACTCTTGATGTCCATGCCCACAACCACATCTGCCTTTTTGCCCATTTCCTTTCCTCCAACTGCCTCTCCTCCCAGGTCTCTTTCAGATAGTGAACCTATACAGCTTAGCTGACCCTGTCTCTCTCAAGATGAGAGAAAGCAGTGGATTTACACCAGGAGCTGTCTGAGTTTTTGGCAGATTGACCATTTTCTCTTCCCCCTATCCCTTATGCCCACTAAAAGAGAAGGCTCAGCTATAGTAGGAGACACTGCTGAGTCAAATAACTAGTCCATCTTCCATATGAGCCTTTTGAAATTGGACCTTCTTGTGGTAAGGTCAATCCATCACTGACTACACTTGTTGTCTCTGGAGCTGACAAGAGTTTTATTGAAAAAAAAAACAAAACAGTAATGCAGTTGGGTCTAAGCACAACTCCTCCATTTTCTTCTCAAGAATAAGACTCTCAGTGGAGGGCTCCTTGCTCAAGAGAACTGTTCCTCTAGACCTGCATCCCTAAGATAACCATCAGTAAAAAAAAAAATAGAAATCAGTCCGCATGTTATTGACTCCCTCCTGCCCCATCTCTTGCTCTCTCTCTCTCTCTCTATCTCTCTCTCTCTCTCTCTCTCTCTCCCTCCCTCTCTCTCTGTTTCTCAGACGGCAGACGGCCGCCCACCATGAGCCAGGATCTGTACAACGTTTCTACCTGTTAAAAGGCAGTTTTTCTTTGCTGCTGTCTTCAAGTTCTTGCTCATGGGGGAAAAGTTGGGTCTCTGTAAATAATAACTATAAAGAGTCTGGTCTAGACCTGCTCTATATGAAAAGTGCCCTGAGATAACATTTGTTATGATATGGCGCAATATAAATAAAGTTGAATTAAATTGAATTGAACTCTTCCTTGGTTTTTGGTCTCTCTTGGTTGAAGCTATATGATCCATAGATAGACTGGTCTACAGGAAAGGTTACTTCTTGGAGCTCACTCAGCAATGCTAACTCTCTACATTCTGCTCTTGCCCCTGTTATGTCGATGATGTGTACCTCCTGAGCTCACAGCAGTTCCAACTGAACACCATGATCTCGCTGTCATTTTCCGTAAGCACTGGGCCCTGTCGCTGCTGCCCCATCAGCCATATGACTGCACGATTGACCTCCAGCCTGGAGCCCTTCTGATCAGCAGCCAGTTATACAGTCTCTCTTGTCCTGAGTTCGAGGCTATGGAGAAATTCTTTCAAGACTCCGTAGCTGCAGGTATTATTACACCCTCTTCCTCTCCTCTTGATGCAAGCTTTTTTTTTGTTGGAAAAAGGAGAGAGCACTTGTACTCCCAGACTCACTAGCAACTCATCATAAACGAGCCTGTTAAAATATTCAGCTCAGCCACTGCCACCCTGTCAGTTTGTAGTCTCTGCCAGTCAGTAAAGTTGCATTACCAGCCATATTGTATGTATTTCTCCTTGCTGTTGTTCCCCAAGCTAATCCTTTTATCCTTCTCTCCTGCAGCTGCACTCACCAATGACTCTGGCCCTAACCTCCCTCCTCACCTGCCCACATTTGCCGCTCTGCCTCTTTTTGTCTGCTCCCCTTTGGACTCCTACTCTTATGTTTCCCCACTATTTCTTCTGATTCAGCGTCATCTGCCCCTGACTGCCTGTGAACCTGCAACAAATATCTTTATGTGTTTCCCAGTCTCCACAGCTGTGTCTGCATTTGGGTTCACCTCTTTAGCTTCCCTTAACAGTAGACATTCAAAATTCCCGGATGATGAATCTTACTGACTTCCATGATGTACTGGACTTTGTTCTGCGCTAGCCATTTAACTAAGACGGTGATTATGATAAAGATTTCACCTGCTTAGCATCAGCATGTTAGCATTGTCATTCTAAACATGTTTGTATCATGGATGACGTTAGCATTTCGCTAAGATCAGTACTGTGCCTCAAAGAACCCCTAGTCTTTCCTTTCACATTGCACAGTCTATTTATGAATGATGACAAGAAATGTCCTATATTACAATGAAAAGTATCTACAAATATCAAATAATTAAATAAAGAAGCGTTCATCCAAACACATATGGGCAGGCCTCTATCTTTTTATCCCTCTGTCTGGTCTATCCATCGGGATTTTTTTTTTTTTTGTTTCATAACAGAAAAAAAAATCAAAACTAAATTATATGCTTCAGTACTTCACTTTATTGAACCTGCTAGTTGAGAAGAGGATAACAATCCCCAGAGAAAAATGATAATCATTTGGTCTTCTCACTTCAGAGTGACTGGTGATTACCCTCCAAGTTCTGCTGTAACAGTGATATCAATTTACCCTGATATTCATCATCCAGTCACCTCTGTGGTTCACATGAGCTGGACCAGCTTAACTGCTTTAAGGATGTTAACAAAGCAGGGAGTATAGCTATTTTTAGATTGCCTGGTAGCAAAGCCAAAGGGCATGTAAAGGACATGCAGCTCAATTGTAAGATTTGTTTGTGTGTGCACTGTTACATTTTTGTATTTTTTATTCTATAAAACACACTCTGGATTTTCTTTGATGAAATAAGGAAAAACAAATCTACATATTTTGACATAAATCTTCACTTTCCTGAAAAATATTTAGACAGCAACAAGACTGGTTAACAGAAAATTTAAAGCAAAATGCAACATTAGACATATAGTGCAACAAATTACTTTTCTGCCACAATATTCATACTATTTATAGTGACTATTTTCACTAAGATATATTTCAACAAAATCAAGGCCAAAGCCAGCTGAAAATTGAAATCATGATGCTACATCAGACACATATTACATCACAAGCATCGTTGATTAAATGTAATATTTGTCACATCATGTATGGCTGCATTCTATAGATCTCTGAAGAGAAATGACCACTTAGACAAAAAGGTGGCACAGCTTGGTTGTGAAGCTTCAATACTTTCAATTCTTCAAATGGACTCAGCTCTGAGGATTATGATGCTACCAGATGCTTCAAATCACATTACCTGGAGGAAGAGCTCTTGAAATACTGGTTTGGTCTGAAAGGTGTCTCTGCTTCGCCCTCATGTCTAATATCAGCTATTCAGTATGTATAGTATATATTGAATACAGATGTGCATAATTGTTGCTGAAATAAAAAAGATATTTGAGTAGTGCTGTGGCTTGAGACAAGGCCCATGGGCTCTATTTTATCTTCCAAAATACTAATAATCATAATGTTAGTAAGTAAATACAGTTTTGGAAGTTACTGCTGTTTAGATACGAGACTGTTGCTTATAGTAATATTAGTTTAAAGGATAAGGCTGGTGATGATATATATTTTACCAAAAACCATCAATGAATTGATCGTAATAACAAGTATTGCCTGTGTATCCAAAAGCTCATATATTGTATTCTTCAATATCATGGACCTCCATTGTTCTCCAGAAACTATTAACAACACATTAGTAAACCACAATGTTGCACTGAGCAACATGTTCCTTCATTATGTTGAACATGGGCACTGTAGTTTATTTTGACTTGATCTCACATACACTGTGCTTATACTGTAAAAACTCGCAATGGCCCCTTAAATCAGTATGAATCCGCTGCTGAAAGTAGTCCCCTGCAAATGCCTGAGTAATGTTTGATAAAAAAAAACTACAGAGCTTGTCAGTTTTTAACTAAATAATGGGCTCTGATACTTTACAATACATCTTTAAGTAAATCCACATGGCTTGGAGTGCCATAGACAACGTGTTGAGCTTGAAAAGTTTTGAGGTCTTTAAGGTTACACTATTAACAATAAATTGAATAATATGACAATGGTCGCTCATAGTGGCAACTCAGAGAGAATTATCCTCTAAATGTTTTAGTTTCTCTCAGACACCACTGCAATTGATGTTTGGATTTCTTTTAACCACTCCAATTCAACCACCACACCAGCTACAGTTTTAGCAAAATTCTCTCATAACCCACAGTACACCACAGACAAATTTAGCAACTAGTTGTTTAACATACTGGAGCATTTATCAGCTAAAGAGCCAGATATTTCCCTCAGGAGCCGGTGGAATCCAAAAGAGATAAAGGGAGGGTGAATATTGAGCTTGAATTCATGATATGCCCAGAAACATGACTTGAAAAATGAATTATAATGTGTTTCTTCATATTTACTGGATGTATACAGAAGCAACTATTGGTTAACATGCCACAACGACTTTATAAGGTCACAAAATTGTTAACGTTGTGAGTGTGATGTTTGTATTATCTGCAGTTAAAAACTGGGGCAAAAGGCCACTTGGGGATCTATTTAGGTATTCATTGTATGCTCTAGCTTTCAGTTGTCATGTATTGATTTAACATGACCCCATGTTAGCCCCAACAGGCATGAAAACACACATTTTAATGACAGTATGTCCGCTCGTTTTGCAATCTAATTAAAGCATGTGATGCATAGGGGAGGGCTCATCAGTTCGATCCAGTGCAGCACTTGCAGGTGACCTGTTTCTCTGTCCCATTTGGCTTGTGGCCTACCATCTCAAAAGAGTGAAACCAAGAGATTTCTTTCAAAACAGAACTGCCAGTGTTTCCTGATAAACATATGATCAGTCTTGATGTGATACACAGGAGACATCAGCACTTAGCTAGTTCCAGCTTTTAACGTAGAACTGAGGCGGGAAAGGGGAGATATGCTTGTACTGCCCTTTTCCCTCTAGGAAGATGAACAGTGAGTGGAATTAATTGCACCTACAGTATCTCATTCTCCTCTATTTCAGAGGCGGAGAATTAAAAAGAAAAGAGACCCTGAAAAAAGTAATTTTGTTAGCTTCACTTACTTTTTTACTGACAGAAAAAAATAATGGGAGCACTGGGAAATTTACCGCATGTTTTACCTTAATAGGTATATATTCCTGCTACGAGAAAGCATCTTTGCACCACCCAGTTAGAATGAAGTACTATACAAGAAAACAGCTTCTAGATTACTGAGTACTGTACAGTGCTGTACTATACAGACTTAAGGGGCCATTGCGAGTACAGTACAGTCAAATACTATAAACACAGCTGACAAATCTGTTTCCAAATAAGGTGAACATATTACACCAAATACTGTGAACTGTGAAAGCAATGTGACTCACAAAGAAAATCCTGGAAGCTTATTGTCTCTTTCGCATCTGCCCTGGAAAAATATACAATGTCCCAGTTCCTGAATAGCAGAGTTGATGCTATAAACAGTCCAGTCTCTGAATGGAATTATTTATAATAGTGGTAATGTCTCCATGGGTTCCTGTCTCTCTCAGTCTCTGTTATCTCATTAACGAAGAGAGACAGTAGCAATGTCTTATCTTCTCTTAAATCAAACTCTATTAAGGTGCTGTCCTCTCACATCCTCCATTTAATTTAATACAGTCCAAATTAAAAATAAAGAAAAGTGATGAACTTTCCTTCAGTAGACATTTAATTCAATAATGTAGAATGTTAATGTAGAAGTATGACAGGAGTAGGGAATCACAA
This sequence comes from Istiophorus platypterus, assembly GCA_016859345.1. NCBI lineage: Eukaryota > Metazoa > Chordata > Actinopteri > Istiophoriformes > Istiophoridae > Istiophorus > Istiophorus platypterus. The sequence goes on from CM029122.1 coordinate 22,134,202, forward strand.
TCAGTCAGCGAGTACTGTTGATTGCCTTAATAAAGCCATACATTCTACACAGTGAAAGTAAAGGAAGTATTGTGATGGTAATGCACTGGAGTAAAAACTAAGATTGTGGTAGATGAAGCACTGGAGGGGCTTATAGTTATTTTTCATCTTATACTATTTTTCAGCCATGGTATCTTTGTTAATTATAAAAATGATCTCTATTCTGTCTTAAGTGCCATTGGATCTTCAGTTTTTCTAACCCTGAGCATAGTTATGGATTTTTTTTTTCAAGAAGGCCTGAGTAAAACTCTCATGAACACAGAAAAAGAGTTATTGATGTTTATAATCATTCCTCCACTCAGTCTGAGTAAGTCTTTCGAGTATAATTTTCCCTTAGTTTTTGGGGTTTTTTTGGTTTTTTTTGCTGAGCCATAAGAGAATGATACTTCCTGATATCTACATTTAGGCTTGTTGCTGAAATGCTGAAAGTACAGGACAAAAAAATCCACAAATTGGCAATAAAACTACATACCCTGAAGCCTCATATTAGCTTCAGCTGAACTTGCAAATTAATTTTTGCAGGGAATGAGGGTAGTTGAGTTCTCTTAAAGTCTAGTTAGGCTAAGAGGGAATCATGAAGGATCAATATGGAGAGGAGAGCAAACAGTAATTTTATTATTTTTTGTGTGTACAGTCGAACATGTGAGTTTTGTATTGGCATAGACTTGAAGAATGCCAACTTGCCCTTTAACTTTGTTTAAGTTGCCAGTCAGAGATACTGTATAACCAAATAAGCAACCAAAAAACCACTGGCAGTGAATATTTTATATATTTTATTTATTTTAATGTGTGAAAACAGATGGCATTGGGAAAACTGAATATAGTCAATTGGTACAGGTCATCAAGTCAATAATAACTGACAAAGCAAAGCATTAACAATTAAAGTTGGTATAATCTCATTTTAAACCATGATAAATTTCTGTAAAAATAGCTTTCAGAATAGCAACTGCAGGCTAATGTATTCACAACAATAACAATTCAAAATTTTACACCTCAGGGTTTCACTAAAACACTACAGGTATCCTAGGGTGCAAAGAATGAACTGAGGCTCTAAACTGAATTGAGAGCTTTAGGTAAAGTTGAATAAATTTGGTTGACAGGTTAACTAAATGTTGAACTGTTCGCTTATTTCTAAAGATGACACACCCAGACCTTTTTAGTTCTCCTTGCAGTTTTACCTTAAGACAGGTGCATGGCATCCTATAGGATTTCATACTCTGCTAAGTGGCCTGAGAAACTGCTTAACAGGAATGTAGAGTAGGGGGTTCTTTGTGAGGAGGCAAAGAAATAATAGAATCTCCAAATCCATCTTTTCTCGGCACGACTTATCCTTTCAGGGTCACAAGGGGCCTGAGCCTGTCCAGTCTATCACATAGTCACTCACATGCATTTTACTGTCATTCACGTCAATGGAAATTTAGAATTGCCAATTTATCTAAAATTAGCACATTTGGACTAGAGGTATAAAGGGTCAATTCAATTCTTATTACTGAGACCTGACTTGGTTAAGGTTAGGCAAAGATCCTGGTCTGGTTTAATATAGAAAAAGTTCACAGTCTCTTCATACACAGCCTGCTTACTTTTACACCACAATCTTTCCCGAACCTTAACCAAAACACTTTTGTTGTGGGTTCACATTCATAGACAGGCCTGTAGATTTAAACCTCAGTCTCTGGTGTGACACACATGTTTTGTGTGCCCACCATCCACCCTAACAATTTAACATTGCTGCCATTAATAAATCTAGCACTTCAGTAATTTAAAAAAAAAATGCCCCTAGACATAATTTCCTATAAAACATATTTGCTTATGCTGTTTAGTTGTACATTACATGATTTTCTAGAGAGGAGGATGGAGGTTGCATATTAAGTGTTGTCTTAGTCCTAAATTTACACAGCAGTTCCTGAAAAAAAAAAAAAAAGATCAGGGTTTCCTTAACCTTTGATATGTTTTCCTTTCACCAGCAAAACTTTTCCTGGGTACTCAGGTATAGTATACAAGTATTATACAGTATACAGTCAGCTTGCGTGAGCTTCCTAAACTTTTACTTAAGCTCTTTAGCATTTGGAAACTTTAAGTGGGCAGTCAAGTAATATATAGTTGTGCTTGTGTGAGCTTATATACTCGGAGGCTGGAGTTATATAACAGGTGGTGAGAGGCATCAACCACAAGTTGCAGTGAGCTGCAAAAATAAGCTAAAATCTCCAAATTAAGCACCAGCCCCACTGTTAATTCTCGGCAGGATCAGCAGTACCAGCAGCCCTTTTGCATTACAGTGTTAAAAATATCACAGACATTGCCTTGTTTTTTATATATACACTGAATAATGTTGCTGATTTTTATGTAATTATATCATATGCACTCATCCAACCATTTAGTTGGGTGAAACTAATAGTACAGGCTGTTGATGTGACTTGGCAAAAGTTCCTATTAAAGAAGTTATCTAAGGATGGAGATGGGATGTGTGGTATTTCGTGATGTGTAGAGGCCAGTTGTGGGGACTATCAGAGTTTAGGTGAACATTCGTCTTTTACTGAATTTGGATTTACACTCCAGCACTGCAAGCCAATGTCACTTAAGATATCGTTAAATCAATCAAACACACAAATGTTCATACCTACTGTATGTGAATGTGGAAAAAGTGCTAGGATAATGGCAATTCTCAATAAAATAAGGTTGATATTCTTTCATGTTTATGCTTACAAAATTCACATTTCATCTTAAGTATAATATCTGCCAATACGTTTGTGTAAACTGGATCAGGTCCTGGTCAGCTACAGATAAAATACAGCATGTGCCATGACTTCTTCTAAGTGGCTTTATGGAAATGAGGGAGCTGTCCTTGATAATGCTATTGGATGAGAATCTGCAAGCTGCTCTCAAGATGTAAGCTCTGATAGCTTGTTGCTGCATCAAACCCGTCAGGAGCATTACAGCTGATGATCCACACACCAACTATCAATCATTCAGATATCTGCTCTAAAGCCTGTTATTTTGGTTGCTAATAAGGGGGCCAGCGTTAGTGCTGAAGTAAATGGACTGGTGGAGCATCAGCATTGACAATGCAAGAACTCTCTATTCTACTCAACCTTTTCTCTCTTAATCACTAAAAACAGTCAATTTCAGATATCAAATACAGTCTGTAAAGGATTCAACGAGAAAAAAATATTTTGTTTAACAAACAATTGATGAGAATTTTTAGTCAGCAAAGGCCTTTTGGGGATGGGTTTCATGTCTATGCATGGGTAAACCTTGATAAACAAAGCTCCTGAAAAGCCTTCTGCAAATTTGCCCTCTTTTTGAGAACTGTGGTCAATCTAAAGCAAGAAGGGATGCTGAGTATCTGTAATGAAGTGTGTGCACAGAATCCTTTACGTTCTGAAGGGCACAGACATCCAGTCTGTTGTGTGTTTTTTCAATATAACACAATCAACATGCATCAACTCAATTAACCTGGCTAGGATTTTAATGCACAGGCAATGCAGAATGTTACTTTCTTCTACCAAAATGCTTAAATGCATTTTGGACTAGGTTGATACAATACTCTAAATCGACTCACAGATTAAGTAGAAGAAGAAAGATGTTTCCTTCCCTGTGTTACCTTCCCACCCTTCCTTCATATCAGCCTGCCACTAAAAACTCATGTCACGTTTTTGTGTTACAGAACAGAAATTGATGATGGTTATTGCCTGAAAAGCTCATTTTTTTCAGTTTAATTACAGTGTCAGGAAAACTTTTGTCATGCCCATCTTGGGTGGAGGTTAGAATGTCAACTTACAGACAGTTAACAGACCATCCATGTGGCCATCATGGAAATACCTCACCACTGCCAGTGGACAGCAGATGAGTGTGAAGGACTATTAACTCTACTGAAGGAATAGGTTTTCTTTAGTGACCAATTATTTGATAGTAAATTCATCTGATGTGGTTCTGACATAAACAATTAATGAAGTCAAGACTTGACGTTAGCACGTCTGTGAGGCTGTACTCATCCTCATATTAGAGTTTTCATAATTACAATTTTTTGGTTCTGGCTTATAAATACCATTCATGTCAACATTCAAGATATAATCACTGCTTGGAAATTCAGATACTCAGATGACCAATTTGGTGCTTAATAATATGGAGGTGCCTGAAAAACAAACAAACGGATGCGTCACGCTAGCCAGACTGTCATTTAAGGTAAATTGCACAGGCATATTACGAGTGCACTGTATTTGTGTTATTTCCGGGCATTTAATGCCTTCATTAGATAGTGCCAATAGAGAGATGTTAGGAAATGTGTAAAAGAGATATAACAATTATCCCCAGCCCAGCGAGAAACCAGGGACACAGCAGTTCATGGTCAGGGTATTTTCCCACAACAACTGTGCCTCCTGGAAATTCTGTTAATATTCTACCAAATTGTGCTAACAAATATCATTTAGCTGGATTATTGTAATATGTTCAGAAGCAACTGGGTTTTTTTGATTGAATGAAAGGCTACATTTATTATCACCCTGCATTCACTGGTGGAATGAGTGTGGGGTGCATGGCTGGCACACAAGGTGCAGGACTTTGAATCTGGGGTCCAGCTAATCCAGACTCCTGACTGTGGTTAGGTTAAGGCAACAAAAGGGCTAAGGTTAACAAAAGATCATGTTTCAGTTCAATGTTAATCAACACATTGTCACAGTGGACTTATTCTGTTTTAAACCTGACCATAATCTTTCTCTAGCTTCGAACACATGCTACCACTGCCTAAACTTAACCATAAAGAAGCTGAATAATACTGTAACCACTCTGAGTAATACTGTATTGCAAGACTGGATGTTTTGCCAGTGAACAAATGAAATATGTTACCAGTGAATGTTTTACCTCTAAATTTAGAATCAACATTTTTGTGACTTTCACTACAGCACTTCCTTGCTATTTATATATAAAATGTAATCCTGTATGCATGACACTGACTTCAAAACACATTTGCTTTTCCTAATTAGTTGCATATAGATTCAATTTCTAAGAGATAGATTCCCAGTGTAGAACATTTTATATATAACCCTCACATGGCCAACTCTGCAGTCACATCATGGTCTGGACATCCCCAGTGACCTGAATACATGTTGAGAACTTCCTCCTTTCTGCCATCTATCTCATATGACATGAATAAGGCACAGCAATGCTTTATTAGCATGTTTAGGTGCTTAAAATTCAGTGTTATGGTGCGGATGTTTTCCATCTTTGTTTAGCCCCCTAGCATGCTAACAGTCATTGAAGAGCATCAAACACAAAGTACTGCTGTCACTGTTAGAGACGTGTCATGTTAAACTGCAGGTTGTGCTAGTGGTAAAATCAGGGGGATCAACACAGTCATTAGGACACATTGTCCAGGAGCCCTAATCTATAGTAGATGTGAAGTCGTACGACTGGATTATTGAAAACTTTGGCTTGGTAAAGGTGGTGCTAAATAGAAAGTCAGGGTTTCAACCAACTCCTTATGATTAATCTGCTGTGTTTATTCAGTATACGTTCCAGTATCCCTAGTCTCTGTATGCCTCACATTCAAAGCCACGAGACAATGCTCAGCTTTAGTATAGGCTTCTTACTTCTTACTTACATTGGATAAAATGCAGTAGCTATCTGGTAGCAGTTATTTTGCGATGAAACTAGACAGAAAGTTTAAATATCTCTGAAAACACATGTGAAGTACTGTGGAGATGTTCTAGAAAGCATCTGAATTCTGAATTAACTTCAGTGCAGTTCTGATGTAATGTCCTGCAATGTCTCCCCCATATGGAGTAACACAATGCATAGCTTTCTTCCTGACTTTCTAAACTTTTCTATGGTCTTTATTATCCTTCCATCATACTCCACTGGCATGCGAGTGTTCCTCAAGAATGCCTTGATTATGTCATCAGTATTGATGGCAAGTCAAGCACCTAGCTCTCAATTCACCATGTGACATTGTCTATCACTTTGTCATGTTTCTTGTCTGACACCCTCACATCATTTTGTTGCCTCGGGTCCATCTCTGATATTTTGAAAGTGAGCACAGCTGCAAAGCCTTGCATTTAATCTACTCCACTAGCTAAAGATGTCACCTTTATATATTCATAATGCCATTAAAAGCTGAGAATTAAATTTACATTAATTTAGGTAAGAAGTAAGCTGACCTCGTGAGAACTTTTTGTCAAAGAAGTTATCAGTACAACCTTTTATTACCCTTGTGAATTTTATAGCACTGAATTAAATTTAAGCTTTATGGGGTTTTGGAGGCAGACACCGATGCCAATAGCTTTATGTCAAAAAAATATGATATTTCAACCTCCATCTGTCTTTTAATTAATTTGCTAGAATTTGATCCACAGACTTTGATCATTAATGGCTGAGTTTGCATGAATCGTTGTGTTCACATCTTTTTTAATTGGAGGAAAATATTGTTTTTATTGACTTTATTACTGGGCCCGTTGTAAGACACTGTGAGAATAAACACATCAGAGGTCAGTACTCTATTGAGTTCTATTTTATCTAAGCTTGAAGGCAACATTAAACAATATAGTAATGTTTATACTGATTATCATTAAATAAAAATAATTTTCATGCCACTATTTCTCAGCATTCAGACAAACCTGTTATTTCACAGGCAATGGGCACTTAATTTCAGATTGATTAACACATATTGGCATAAAAACATTTTATGTAGTAAAACAAAAAGAAAGTCTGTCTTCGTGCTGCTGAGATTAATAGAAGAAAGCAGTCAGGGATGGAGCAGAGATTGAACACAGATTCCCAGAGTAAACACGAGCAGATTTCCAGAATAGTCTTAGTAGTCGATGCGGCTATTTATGTGGAGAAATGAACCATTACTGTATCTAATATGTGGCAAATTGATCCTGGAGACTCAGGCAGTCATCAATCCTCTATCTTGTGTGTTTAGACTGGGAGGGAAAATGTGTCAGCTCACTGCATCTCTGACACCCCTGTCACCAAAGAGCTATGATGGAGAAAAAGCCAGGAAGGATTTACTGTTTTTGGTGACAGGAAACTCCAAAGGCAGAGATCACTGAGGAGCCCGACCTTCGGGTGCAGCGTTAAAGCGAAGCAGGGTATCACACCTATCTTTGGATAACAAAATGGATGTTCGTATTTAATTTCTAGATAAGATTAATGGCTGAAAAATATAAAACACAAGAGGAAATGTTTCAGTAATGATAAACACAAGCAGAACTTGTTTTCACTCATTTAGATAAAACATAGCAATTTATTTCACAATCTCCTCTAAAATGTGTGTCATCTTTTTCTCAGTATGGGGCACTAAGTAACACATGTGGCACTAATTAAAACAACAACAGACACCTATGGAGATGTCACAGTGTAAATTTGTCCATTCTCCATTCAGAATTCCACCATTTTTTAGTCATTTTTCATACCACATGAATTGAAAAAGCCCTGACTGAGAAATGCATTACCCCCCAACATCTAAGTAGAAGGAGAATTTTGCCTGAGGCAGAATTAATGTTTAATAGAAGTATTTATTAGACCTGGAAAAGTCCCACAAATAGAAATAACTAATAAATGAATGCACCTAGAAAACTCTTACTTAAAACAAACTATATCAATATTACAATTACTACTAATAGCACTAACATTGATACCATAACTGCTGTTGCTGTCAGTTTCAGTGCTGCTATATTACTAATAAAATTATAAGTATTGCGTCGCCAAGTGTTTGCTCAATGGGGAAATGTTGGGTCTCTGTAAATAACAACTATAAAGAGTCTGGTCTAGACCTGCTCTATATGAAAAGTAACCTGAGATAACGTCTGTTATGATATGGTGCTATATAAATAAAGTTGAATCGAATTGAATATATGTATGACTACTTCTGCTGCAGCCTCTTATGTCAACATCACTATGGCTTTCTCTGCTTATGATAGAAACACTGTTTTATGTCATAATCATCGAGGAAAGACTTTTGTTTAAACACCAGCTTTTATCAATAGGTTGATCGGTTTTCCAAGTTAATGAATGGGATTAATAATCAATAACTGGAAGTTTAGTGTTCCTGTTGGTGAACTGATATTGTATTATCCCCATCTAGTGGCAGAAATCAATCAATGCAAATGTTTTGCTCAGTTACTGTACAGGATATTGTACTGTATTGTATTGTATTCTAATATTGTACTATTGGAGTTTGTTCACAAGTAACAACAGAAATATATACATTATCAGTGGTGGACTGTACCTAAATGAAATGACTGAAATACTTCAGTACAATTCTGATGTGCTTTACCTAAATATTTTCTCTTAATGCCAGTTTAAACTTCTGCTTCATTCCATTTGAGAGGTGAATATTCTACCTTTTACTCCACTTTTTATCTCACAGCTACTTTTCATATTGTTTTTTGAAACACATGATCGGCTTCTGAAACATGATGCATTGTTCAGTAAAAGAAGAAAAAATTAAATCATTTTGTCTGTAAAATAGTTCATTTTCCTTCCAAATAAAAGGAATATGTCATTGAAGTGAGTATAATCCAACCTTTTTCAATGCACAGCAACTTACTTCACCCATTTTCTGAAATCAAGTAAAAATCAGCCTCACCTTGGACAGCTACATAATAACACTAACAATGAAAAATAAAATAAAACAAAATAATAATAATAATATAATAACATATTATTGTTTTCCTATATGAATATTTTTTTTTGCTTTTAATCAAAAATAAAAGCATGTTTACAAAGTGCTTTACAAACGCAAAACATAAAATACACAGTGCAATTAAAAAACAGAATAAATACCATGCCATGAAAAAGCGGATTAAAATAGTATAAAATCAAAAAGAAATTAATATTAATAAGATTAGAAACTAATGAAAGGCCAGTTTATAAAACTTCCTCATGTTTGAAATGCATTTTGCGGATTGTAGTTTTACAGATTTACAGATGTAAAGTTGTAAATTCAGGGATTTTACTTGTATTAGGGTTTTTTTTTTTGTTTTTGTTTTTTTTCTTCTTTTTAAATTATTGTATTTCTAATCTTACTCAGATTGGCCTTATCTTCAACCAGTGTAGTTTTTATGACCTTTTAATTCGGTTAAGAAATTTCGATAGATAGATAGATAAATAGATAGATAGACAGAAAGATAGACAGATAGACGGATATATAAATAGATAGATAGATAGACAGAAAGATAGACAGATAGACAGATATATAAATAGATAGATAGATAGACAGAAAGATAGACAGATAGATAGATAGATAGATAGATAGATAGATATGAATAGATAGATAGATAGATAGATAGATAGACAGATAGATAGATAGATAGATAGATAGATAGATAGATGAATGAATGATAGAATGAATGAATAGATAGATGAATAGATAGATAGATAGATAGATAGATAGATAGATAGATAGATAGATAGATAGATAGATAGATAGATAGATGAATAGATAGATAGATAGATAGATGAATGAATAGATAGACAGATAGATAGATAGATAGATAGATAGATAGATAGAGAGATAGATAGATAGATAGATAGATAGATAGATAGATGGATAGATGGATAGATAGATAGATGGATGGATGGATGGATGAATGGATAGATAGATAGTCAGATAGAAAGACAGACAGACAGACAGACAGACGGATAGTCAGATCCCCATTGGGCTCAGGAAACAGCTGAAAGGGGAGGAGTTTGCTGCGCTGTTAGAAGAGTGTCCGACTTGGGTTCAGATGGCGGAGGACTGACCATCTCTGTTCTCCCACAAGTTTCAGATGAGACGTGAGACGAGCGAACAGTAACACCGACCGACGGCCCCTTCACAGCCATGCGCCTGTTGATGTGTCTGACATCCGCGCTGATCTTGTGCGAGGGCGGCGAAGCGGCCGAGGAGCCGACGCCGGCCGCGGGGCGCGCTCTGCATGTGGATGAAGGGACCCCTCCGGGCCGGGATCACGTGAGGAAAGGGCCCTCTCAGCACCAACAGGTGCCGGATCCCCCGCCAGGTTTGTATAGGAACCACTGTAGAGCTGGGTCGCTTAAGATTCAGTTAACTCCTCGGGATTTTACTGTCGTGTGTTTGATACTGAGGATGTAAAATGAGAATAAACTACATTGTAGCTTCATGTTGGTATTTTGACATGTCCTTTTATTTCTACTCACCGTCAAACCAAATGGCTTTTTGTGACAGATTATAGACTAAGATGTCCTGGTTTAGTCGTTCCAGACCATCTGTACCAGGATTTGTTCCCAAATCTGCTGATCTGTTCATGGGTAATAAGTGATGTGGGAGCTGGCTGCTGTCACCTCATGAGTATGGGTTTCCTCCATCTGTTTCTTTTTACTGCATCACCACCGACAAGCAAATGATTTATCGCTTTATGTTTGCTCTATTTACGACACTCCGAAAATGTGTGTACATTTTAAAGTGAGATCTGGCTGGCATTTTTATAAAAGCAAAAAGGTGACATTTTTTTTAAAAAAAAGTTTGTTATACATATGCAGCTGCTTAGAGAGCGGCTCAGAAGGCCAAGCAGTATCACTCACTCCGCCTTATCATTCCACACAAAGCATCTGTTTAAACTACTCTAATTTTCCATATGTCTTGTGCTAGCTGTATTAATTTTGTAAGTGAAAGTATGCTCTCCCTCCCTTTCTGAAGCATGTCAGAGATGCATGAGCTTTTGCAGCCCTCTCCTTGTTTACAGCAGAGCACTGGAGAGGATCTGAAAGAGGGATTTGTGCCCCTCTTCACTTTTCAACGGCTTCATGACTAATTCATGCTCCTGTAGGAGTACATTACCATTCGTCATCACATGATCCCCCAGCCCGTGTTCACAATTTGATACTTGGAAATGTACCCAAGCATTCAGTTGTCTCTTGTACCATCTGCAGGCCGACTATTGGCTGGCCCTGCCAAAGCATCTCCTTAGCCTTCCTGTCCCTTCGGCACAGAGTAAACTCAGGTGATTGATTGCCCACTTTTTATTAAAATAAATAATAAAAAAAGAAAGCCAGATGGTCAATTCCCCCATGCTGAGCTTAACATCTTCACTGTTGTATCCTTCATAATGGGCAGAGGAACAGATTTAAAGACTTAATCGTTTTGCCCTAGGGAGGATTTTAATTCTTTGACAACAGAACTGGTGCTTGTTAGGCCATCAGCTCTTCACGTCACCCCCCTAACTGACTCCACCCTAAGCATCTTTTGTGTCAAATCTCATTCTGATATTGCCGACATGTGCTTGAAGCTGATTTGGCCCACATATCAAAGGGTGCACTTGTTTTTCTCCATCAGTGGAATGTATGGCCTTATTCCAACACACACAAGCAAGCATGTTTCTTGTGAGGGGGGTGGGTCACCAGGGATAAGTCCCTGTTGGACCATCTGTTTATCCTGCCTGGTGGTCTCACAGAACTGACAATTCAACATGTTTTTGCTCCCTCCCATGATTTTGATCACAGTCTTTGGTGGGATGATGACACTTTTTCTGCTTTAAATGTCAGTCAAAAATAATTTAGGTGCTCTTAGCCACAGATATGGTGTTTTCAATAATTATGAAATGCCATATTCATATTTAATGTCTTAATTTTTGAGGCAAGAAGCTTTGTGATTTGATATGTGAATAGTGGTAGTATTTCCCCAACACTTTAAAAAATCAAATATAAAGAAAGCACTTGAAAACACTTCACCAAAGTTGAAATTTATTCTCTCTATTGGACACTAATACTATCTATAATTGTATTCAAGACAAATCACACACTGCAAGGGAATTATTTCTCATCTGACTCAGTGGCCTCAGACAGCTCACTTCAATATACTAAATAAACCTCTTTGTGGTGTGGTTCAGTTCGCCAAATAGGGAGATTATAGTAATCTGGCATGACACACCTCCACTTCAGATTTAGTGACCCCCTTCTGGTCTGTTTTGGCCACTAAAGCTGAACATACAGAAAGAGGAGGCTGCCTTGCCCAAAACAAGCATCCTCTTGTCCATCTGCACTGGCATCCACTTTGTATCTCAGTGGGATGATAGGATCACAGCCAAATGTAGATATGTGTTTCATACCGTGGCTGAAAATACAGGCAATTGTGGCAGCTCCAGGCATTTGCCTGCTTCTGATCAGAGGGAGTTGTTTTGGTAAGGATATGGATTGATCTGGTTATCTGGCTTTGACACTCACTGACCTATTGTGAAGAATAAGAAATGGTGTCATGAGTTTTCGGTGGAGTTTTGGCAGATCATTTGGCAGGAATATGAGCAATCAGACTAGCAGCAAGTTCAACCACTTCCACTCTTGGTGTTGAATTGTGACCATTAGAGAAAGATGCTTATGACATTATGTATGGTGAGTGCTGCAGCATTTAGTTATTAATACAAAGAGCAAGAAGAGCCCTTAATATGGCCTCATAGCTCAAAATAACTATGATATACTGTATCTTGGAGAGCTTATGTTGAGCCTGCTGCTGAGATTAATATCCTAAAACTCACTTCCAACCCAGACTCCACAAAAACAGTACATTACAGTAGAGAATATTTATAGCAGAGCAGAATATGAAGGAAGTAACCTTGGCGATGCCCAGTGCTAGCAGAGTTTTACAACTGTCCACAGTACTCTTGGTACTGTGCAGTTTCTTTGAAGCGTTATTAAGTGGCTCCATCAAGTATTTGTAATGGGGTCCATTAGCTCAGATTTTTCCAGCTGGCCCATGCAATCATATGTCAGATTTTTTTTCTCCAACCTCAATCTATTCTACTTTCAGAGTTCCACTGCATTCAAAAACATTTACCCTGCCGACTGCCAGTGTTTGGAATGTTAAACTCAATTTTTGACCATCTGAGGGCAGCAGAATAAGCTTTAAACATAACACTGTTATATTATCACTTAGTAGTTGTCATAGTGAACCTGATAGCACACACTTGTCTATAATGGTATTATCGCCTCTGGAAGAGTTAGCTAACAGAGGCTAAAATGCTCTGCAGAGTTAAGTGCAAATGCAGAGTTGGTGATGATTCTCTGTGAGTTTGTCACTTTGAGTGACCCTTCTGACATTACACTTTATAATTTGACCCTTTGATTATATAGACATATTGACTTGTGCAGCTGTAATTTATTCTGTGTATTGATTTTTATAAGGATCTGCTTATCTACCAAATACCATTTAGTCACACAGAGGAGGCAAAAATTGATGTAATAATGAACCTTCCTTCATTGTTATTCAACACTGTACGGCTCAGAAATAAAGTCTTATGAGTTTACCATTGGATGTTGTTGCACAGTGTGAGAGAGACTAATTGGAGATATGTACTGTATGGTGATGTGGTATAATGTTGTCTTGAATGTTTATTTTTTGTTCTAATTGTCTTATTTGTTTTTGTGTCCACCTCTGTAAACTCTGCTGGGATTAATTGATCAATATCCTTCAGGGAGTTTTCAAATTAGTTTTTCTGTTGTGTTGTCAGTAAGGCTTATTAGCTTGCTAGGTTAATTGGAACTGCCGTCAACTCCATTATGTTAAAGCATTAAAGCGCATAGTTGTACTGAGTAAAAGAGCTGGACAAAATAATAGGAACACCTTACAGTACCCTATATAGCAATGAGAGGTGCAGTTTTTTAAATTTTCTTTTCACTTTGTGGTGTTTTAGTGGATTAAATTTTATTGAAAGGTTTCACCATGAACTGGAACTTTTACTCAAATGTAACTTACACCATTGTGTTTCACTAAAAGAAGCATCTTCGGTTTGACCATAATCTTTATCTTTAACTTTATCTTGTCCACATGTTTTTTTTTTTTTATCCCAAGGTTCTGCCTTTAACCTCAAGGTCCATGTTAGTGATGTACTGAGTCATCAGTTCGTCGGCCAGGCAGTGGTGGAGGTTTACATCAACTACACCAGGGCCAACGCTGCTCTCACTGGGGAGGATGGGGTTGTTTTTCTTCATGTACCTTACCAAACTGGGCTGCCTATTACAGTTTTGGCCAGCAAGGACGGCTACATTGGCACGCTGCTGCCTTATAAAACCAGCAGAATGCCAAGTAAGATGTTAAATGTGTGTAATGTGAGTCACCACAGTTAATAAGCTTAATCAAATAAAGGCAGTGTTGTTTTCATTTATCATTGGCTCTCATGATCAGGGAAAAATCAGCAAGTACATTTAAACTCTTCTTTACGCTTCATATGGCTGGGATACATTTTTTTCAGTGAATGGCAGGAGTGTGAGATTTCAGTACGACAGATCCTTCATCTCCATGGCAATCTGCAGAGAGGACGATATATAGCACTGGGATTATTATAATTAATCCGGACACTCCAGATAGTGTAATTTTAAAAAGTAATCACAGAAAATAAGATACATATAATTCAGTGATTTTCCTACTTATTTTCTTGTTGGGCATTTTTTACACCACACCACTGCAAAACTCTATTCTGGAGCATTTTATTCCCACATTTGGAGTGTCTGTGTTCTTCTGTCTCTATTTCTCTCTATTTGCCTTCTGCAGTGCTACGATGTAAAGAGCTGAATCATGAATCTTGAGCTTTTGTTTTTATGGTGACAGCTTTGACCCATTTCTTGCCTGTGCAAGGTTAAATACAAAACATGATGCCACACTGCCACCTGGTGGAAAAACAATTCATTTTTAAACAAAATGCTAATTTTGTATCTACCCCCTCCCTTTCTCCTTTTACTATTGCTGCAGTATTTTCATCAGTGACTATGCCACTACTTGGTCTAAATCCAGGGAACATCTGGCTCTTTGAAGATTCTGTCCTGATCACCAGCAAAACATCTGGTATTGTGTGAATTAAGTCAAACTCATTATTTCTTATTGCTCATGCTCTCAAGCATTCACTTAAGGAAACACATTAAAAATGCCAAATATAGCATCGCTAAAGGGGAAATGCACATATTTTAATAACATTCATATTTTCAGCTCTTATTTTTCATGTTTATTGTTTTTTTACATTTTTATTTTATAGGTGCTTTGTCGCAGCCTGTTGTCCAGTTTCCCAAGAGCCTCCTGAATCTGACAGACAGCAGTAATTTCACCTCTGTCAGAGCCTACCTGACCATTCCCAGGTTGTCATCAGATGATGACAGCCTGTTCAATACACTGGGCATCATGAGCAGTAAATCAGGTAGATGCATTTGTGCGCGTTTGTTTGTGTGTGTGTGTGTGTGTGTGTGTGTGTGTGTGTGTGTGTGTGTGTGTGTGTGTGTGTGTGTGTGTGTGTGTGTGTGTGTGTGTGTGTGTGTTGTATGGCAGTATGCAGACTTCTGCCTTCAAAATAATTTAGTTTAGTTCATAGTGTAGTTTTAAAAACACTGAATAGTTTGAATTTTCTCTAGAAAGTGGACATAGAACACTATATACATATATATTTAGTTCCTCACTTTTTCCTGTATTCGTGATAAAAGTCTTTTTAACTGTGCATGTGCTGATAGAAGTGCTCTTTAACCATATGTTTGAATATGAATCTGTTGACTTTGGTGCCATCTGGTGGTTGTTATGATATAAAAAGACATTGAGGTAGACAGTAATTGACACAGATACAAATAAAGAGGCTTAAAGCTGCACATACTGAGACTGCAGCTGTTGTCATAGGGAAGGTTTCTTTTTTTTTCGTTTTTTTCTTTCTGTTTTGTTTTTTGATTTTTTTTTTTACTTAATAGGAATAATTTAAAAAATCACAACAAATACTGCACAAAGTGGCAGTAACATTCTAAAATAAAGCAAGATTAAATTAGTGTCACTGCTTGAGCAGGAGTCGGATCAACACTTTCAATCAAACTACCGTTTCAGTTGTACTGGTGCCACCAAAGTACTTTTATGTGAAAAGGATATTGTAGAAATGATAAGTGAGTAAATTAAATGTACCCAGAGCACATATTCAGATCCTCTGAAGTATTGTTTCATGTTTTTTCAAGGATATGTCAGTGTGGAGCTGAGCCCAGTGGCAGCAGTCAGTGTGCAGCTTTTCTCAGGAGATACAGAGTTACATGTGAGTGGGCCCATACAGATCAGCCTCAGCATTCCCGACAGCTGTGGACTTCAGATTTCAAATGTTGTCCCAGCATGGTTCCTGAACCAGACCACTGGTGAGTAAAAATCTAGACCGTACATGCACTATATCAAACTGCTCCCAGCTAGATGTCTGTAAGGAGATGTTCTCCTATAAGGTCTATCTGTTCAGCCTAGATAAGAGACTAGCTTAACCATGCTTACTTAATCATGTGTCAGATGGCTCTGCGTTACTAGACAATAGACCATTCATCTACTTAGAATTAACAATCTTTTGTTAATTTATTAATAGCCTTAGAGCAGCAACTATTTAAAATGTATTTTTCTCCAATGAGACCAATAACGCAGTTGTTATTTGTCAAATACAACTCCAACATCCAACTTTCTTTACATCAGCCCGTGGTCTGCTTATCCAGTGACTGATGACAGTTTCCAGTTATCTAAATGGCTCCAACATTCTGACATCCAGTAGAAAAATCTTGCTATTTTCTATTCCCTGTGGCCCTTAACTTTGGTGTCTATCCCCGGTTTTCTAAACCACAGAGACTGTGTTCTTAGAGAAGTGTTGAGGCTAACAGGTTATTCTCGGCGTCTAAGCATCGGGCAAGTGACTGTTGACCCCAACTCTCACTCATTCAGCAAGTGGCTCCATTTGATGATAAATAGCAATGAGACGTGCAATTTTGATATAAATGTTGAAAACCTGTATCCTGCATATAGAATTAGGAATAAAAGTCCTTGCAAATGCCTGAATATTATTTTACTTTATTTATATATATATACATATCTGTCTCTGTTTTGGGGTGGTAGACATGAATTGTCAGAGCCCCTTCATTATGTAAAATGGACTGGACTGTGATAGAGCAGCACATATACTGTAGCCAATATACAGATGGGACTTCCTGGTAAGGACCTGGTGCATATTTGCTTACATCTGTCTAAAAATGGTAAAGTTGCCTTACCACCTATGCTGAAATTTTAGCTATAAAATTACAATCATTCTGATTTCTCACACCAAGTTTTGCCTGATTTTAGGTCCACAATTTCAGAAAACTTCTCATTAACTAAGACTGTCTTTTGGAGGAGATGAGCACATTTATTTCTAGATCAGACAAAAATGTGATAACTGTGGTAATTAGAGACAATTTTGTATATATATTGTCGATGTGTTTTTCTATTGTTTATTTGACCTAGGGGGGTGGATGAGAAAAGGACTGGGAAAGGTGATGTCTGTAGATGGAAAACTAATGTGGACCTTCACAGCCCCTCACCTAGGCTACTGGATTGTAGCACCTTTGCCAACCAGTAGAGGCAAGTGATCACCATCATGATGTTAAAATACTGTATATAGAATACAACAATCTATATGTTTTTCTCTGTTTATGTGATACAACTGTTCTTTGCATTGTATATAGTGGCAATGTCATGGTAATCAGGTTTTTTTTGGTGGTTGTTGTAAATCTACTGTATAAATGGATGGTTCTCATTGTGACAATTTAATTTTCTAACTTTGGGAGCCAATAGAAAAAGAATCAGTGACTGTATGGAGAAATCATTTTATTTGATTAAAATGATTATTTAATTTTCACAGTCTATTGAAATTATCCTGGAACTGGCCTTGGTTAGTGAATAGAAGCAAAAGATTTCTTAAATGGCAAATGTTTTTAGATACAAAATGCATTTTCATTTTCATCTACTTTGATTTTTATTGCATGCATGTCTTTTTATTTAAACTTCTTTTGACTATCTCACTGAAACACTTCAGGTTTCTTTGGACTTGTCATTCCCGTAGACTTCATCTTACACCATTCTTCTTTCCTGATGGTTCTGCTTGGAGGAATGCTTGTTATTGTCATCTGTCTTCTGGTTGGATTATTTTATTATCGCAGGTAGTGAGCTTTCATCTCATACTAGTCTATACACTATATCCTATTAGTGGTCATGATGTTAAGATGATTGCTAAGATTAACATTTAAAGGCACAATTACAGATTATGTCACAAGACAAAGTACTTCTTCAAGTATATCTTCATTTTATGGTTAAAATATGCTTTAGCTGATGTAATTGGGGATGGAGTTCCTATTTAGCTGTAATTTTGAGTAAATAATATTTTAATATTTTAATATTTTTTCAGTTTTTTGAGTATCAAATACTGATGTTCTGCATCCTTGAAAAATTAGCAGCTTGCACCTACAGCATAACCCTTCACTGTTGCTGACATGTAATACGTTCAGTGTGTTCCAAACATAGCTAATTATACAACATCTGTGTTGCAGTAACACCTCCTTAGGGAAACAGGCATAATGTTTTAAGGAAGTTAATGACTAAGTCCGACAGGAGGGATTTGAGATTGTGCTGTAACTGTTTCTTTTTTTTAACCATGACTTTGGGTTACCATTGAAATGCGTTGGTAAATGAAGGCTGACTAAAAGTGCCCTCTGAGGAAGCTACAAACTTTTTAGGGCCACTTTTCAACCCTTCCAGGCCATTATTATTTCATCACTTTAATTTTATCAGTCCTTTTAAAAATATTTTATTGCCAGTAAAACACCAACACTAACAGAAATCATTACTGATTACAAAAGCCAGTCAGTTATTTGTACAAACTGGTGTGTTTATATCATCTGTATTCCCATTAATCCGTGTTTGCAGGATAAGCTTTTAGACAAAATGAATATACAGCAATGTTCCATTACTTTAGCCTGGCTCTGCTGAAACCTAATGTCCTGTCTCATCTACAGAATTTGCCTCAGTGAAACTGAGTCAAAGAAGATCCTACCAGTGATGAGAAAAGACCAAACCACCTCCACATGTGATGATCATGCCTTTGCAGTATATTCAATGGACGCTTCTCATCCACAGGATGGGCTTCACCAATCATTCACAGAAAAGCTAGACAATCGACATAATTCCTCTGTTAATTCAATGCACAGTGGCCAATTAATAGCCAATCCCAATGCCGTGGCCATTACACTGGAGTGTACCGACGTGGATCTTAACACTGAGCTTAATGATGTGACCTATTTATGCAAAACTACAAAGCAGATGAGAGTTCCAGCATCTCTGACTGAGAATGTATTTTTCTACAACCAGCCTGTTGCCATCTTTCATGCTCCAGCCTTCTTCCATCTGGAGGAGCAAGCGGAACAGCCCCAGTGGAGCAAGTCAGCTACTCTGCCTCGTGCAGGGGCTTCAAACAGTGCTACTACTGAGCCACTGAGTCAAGACAGCTTCACCCAGACACTGCCAAAAGGTCCGTCTTTGGCCCAGAACCAGCCAGTAGAATCTGAGGACCAGCTTGGAGTTTTAGAGTGCTCTCAGGCAGCATCCTCCACCAACACATCCAGGGGTCACTTCAGCCTGCCAGAGTCAGTGTCTGTCCCGGGAACATTAAATAAAATTGGGGACAGCAGGCACTCGGTACATGCCTTGGCAGAATTTTCTAAAATCCCCTCACCCCAGCTTCCCCGGGCCTGGTTTGTATCACTGGAGGGCAAACCTGCAGCTGAGATCCATTATGCTGTGTCAGAGCAGCAGAGGAGACGCAGGCCAGTTGAGAGTCGAGAGACCAGTTTAGATTCCGGGGTGGATATGAGCGAACTGAATCAGTCATCTGGAAGGAGGGCTGTGACACTGGAGCGTAATGCTACCTTTGTCAAAAGCACATCCAGCAGTAAACATGCACCTCCAAACTAAAAACTCTTAATACCTGTGTGCCTAAAGCCTCTACGTTTATGATTTGCCAGCATCAGTTCTGCCTCTGATAGATGACTTGTTTACCTTATTACTGAAATATTTACAAATTGATGTTTCTACAGCCCCATTTCTGCCAGCCATCAGATTCCACCTAGTTTACACTTCAACTATTGCACTTGTAGATAAGTGAAACACTAACTTAAAATGTCTGAATGCTTATGTTAGTTTAATGTAATTTGATATATGCTTGTGCATATATAGTGTGTTTACGCATGTTTTGATGTATTTTGCCATGAAGTGCATGATTTAATTATATTTTAATATAATAAATAAATGACTAAATGAACTGACCTTGATGACCATCTTCAGTAACTTTCTCTTTACAGTCATATATGGAACTAATCAACTAATCAAATACAGATATGAGAGTCAGTTCTTCTAGTAAATCCACATTAATGTACTTCTTCTACATAGATACAGTGGCCCCATGCAAAACAAGTGTGTGGTTGAGGCCACTTCTCAGATGACTGTGAGTTATAAACAGTTCCACCAAAGGAACAGTTCCCATAAACCTCTATGAGGGTTCCATTTAAATTACTACCCAAAGAGCCCACAGGCGTAAAATGGTCCAGTGCTTCACACAAAGACAAAAAAAGTGATTTATTTATCAAAGTTGTTATTAACAACCTCACAACCTCTAAAACCCTTTGGTAGAGTACTTCTATCGCCACTGAAGACTTGAGAAATGTCTCACACACACACAAACACACACACACACACAAATAAAACACTGCCTTAATTGTTTGACAGAGATATGGTGGTATTATTATTATTATTATCGTTGTTGTTTTTGTTGTTGTTGTTGTTGTTATTATAATCATCATTATCATCATCAACCCTTTGGCACGTCCCAACCCCCAAATGGGGAACCAGTGCCTACTGCAGACTGTACATTGGCACCTTCTTGAAATTTATTTACAATACAATCATTTTACATTGCTAAGTATATGTCAATACTTTGAAGCTGTCAGTTTATCTTTCTTTCAGTTTTTGTATAGATTAAACAAATGAGCCTTAGAAGTTCTGACAGGTGGATTTAATTATCTTTGGACAGAGACAGCCTCTAAGCAAACTGTTTCCTGGTCCAGTTTTGTGTTTGTTGGACAGAAATAACAATGGTATCAATCCTCTCACCAGTGGCAGCACCAGACAAATGTTGTGACAACAGGAAAATTCCACTGGCATACCTTCTAACTGTATGTTGAAATACAAACATGACATCCAAAGACTTTGTCCCAGTAGCAAAAAGTAAACATTCACTAAAGCAAAAGACCCTTTCCATACAGAAAAAAACAAACAAACAACAAAAAAAGCAAAAACTAAAAAAACCTAAAAACAAAAAAAGAAAAAGCTGTTGTCTTTTACAGGGGCCTGCTGTAAAAATGATCATTGAGCACAAGATGGAACTCACTGACTGCCTGAGGGCGGATCACTCCTTCATCCTGCAGCATGTTCATGCCAGACATATCGTCACAGACAGACAATATCATAATCTGATGGATATCTCTCTGCCAGAAGAGCTGTTGTTAACCTGATCGATCAAGTTATTGGCAAAGATCAAAACTCCAGCTCACTTTTCACTGAAGTTCTCAAAAAGCCTGAGGTTCTCAGCACCTTTCCGCAGCTCAAAGAAATTACAAGAAATTTGTGCAAAGGAATGTTGAATAAATTTATTGAAGTATTCAGTGCTGTACATTAGAACTGAAAAGAGTTCTAACTTAAAAATTGACCTTTGTAAATGTATGTTAACTCTGACAGAATTTTCTTGATTGAAAAGAATACCACACATTATCAAGTTGATAAGCAGATTGTTGCACATAATGTACCAAGCCACTAGATGTCACAGTTGTGCAATTTTTGTTTTTAAATTTTTGGGTTTCCCATGGTAATGGAATTTTTAATGAAGCATTGGACACTTTGTACTCAGCATTTATTATTCTACATAGCATGCAACCATCTAAATCAACTTTATGACTCAACTTTTCAAGAACTTTCATTTCCAGGTCATTGACTTTTTACTCTCACTCTGAAGACAGAAACGTGAATGATAAAATACTGTGTACGATACTTTCACCCTTGATCACCCAAACATCAGAGAGTCTATGCATGCTTTTACCCCAAACGGTGCAGTAGTTTGATAAAATCCTGCCATCAGCTCATAAAGCTTGAGACCAGGTTACCCCTTGGTGCCTCTCTCCTTCAAATGTCAATAAAAACTTGTATATTAGACATGGTTGGTAAATAATTTATCATCATCTTTAATTTATCCCAGATCACGGTGTGTATGGTTTGCCCAGCCAGAGCATTCGATCTTACACACAATTACTTCTTGTATTGACAATGAATGGACGTGGACAGGATCACATCCAACTGCCTCTGCTCTGTTGGTACATAGAAATACTGGCAGGTGCCTCTCTGCCCTGGAAAGAGGCCTTGGGTAACTGGCTATGGCCAAATGAACTCTGGATGTGTGGAGTAAGAGCACAGAAGCGAGGTGGCTGGAGAATCTGTTTGGAATGGAAACAGTCTGACGCACTTGGTAGATCATAAAACACCAGCAGGATTAGCAGTGGTCTGTGGGGGACAGTGAATGACAAACATACTCGTACACCCCATGTGAACTGGGGGCCTGCCTCACCACCATGTATTTCTCTAGCATTTTGATAGATCTTACTTCTTGAACATTTGACATACATGTCTTTTTTTGGGTACTTGTTTGCAGACAATCTAAGAAAATTCTGAGACTTTAGTTGAAAAATATTTACAAAGTTCAGTATTGTGTTTAGTTTTGTCTAATTTGTTGAAATGATCCAAGATACGCTTGAAGGCAAGGCATGGGAAACTTTAAATTTCACTACTAGGCAGTGCATAGGTCTAGTCTAAAATTCCCTAGAGTTGTCTTTAAGATTAATTGCCTGTGATTAAAAACCATCGTTCCTTTGTTTGTTCCATTTTTTTCTTTCTTTGTTTAAGCTTTCTCTTGTTGAAACACTACAAGGGGAGTTTCCCCAGACCCTCCTCTAATCCTAGGATGAAGAGTATCCTCACATGAATCTCACAATGACATACTGTTGACCACCTGGGATGATTATTTTCAAGTATAGATGATATTGTGACAGTGTTACTTTTGGGATTTTCCTTGACCAGCAAAGCCTTGCTAAATAACATCAGTCAAAACACAAGTCGCAGTAACCCATCATTGTGCCCACTGACAAAGCCTCCTGTCACACTGAATGCAGTACAAAACCTCAGAATGCATTAACTTGCACTATTGTTCTACTTTTCTCCTGCAACATGGGAGACATTTTTCACATGCCGCTGCACTGCCAAGCTTTCGAAACACGAACCCCCTCCAGGCCAGACAGTGAATGCAACCTGGCAGTGAAAAGGGGGTATCTGTTACAGAGGCAGGAGGCCAGCTCAACAGTATTTGTTTTAACAGCAGGCTATTAGCAGGCATGCTTGTCTTGTGTATTTTACAAGGGTTTCCAATCATGTCAAAAATCCTCCTCAGTAGTAAAGATAAAGGGGTTGGATTTTCAATTCATTCGGATTCCATAGTGTCAGGGCTGAAGCTGGGTGTGAAGGCTGGGTAACGCAGTGCACTGAATGGCACAGTGAAAGTATTGAGATGTTTTCATATAAATATACAACCTTCTGTTTGTAGCCTCTACAAAGATCATTGCACGATAAAAATCCAAGACCTCAAGACAAGACAAACTACTTCTGGTAGGCTACACTAGGAGGTAAAATGTCAGAAATATGTCAGTGTTGTGTTAACCACTTGTTGCGATGCCCCAAGCCACAAAAAGACAAAAAACATCCATTAATGTAGGTTTATTGTAAACACCACAAAGCCTAACACTGACCACGAATCAAGGTTAATTGTTGACCCTGTGGGGATCAGCTCTCTGTCCACAAATCAGTGACAATTTTGGTCATCTAACTTATAACTTCAGCATGGATGTTAGCAGGACAGCAGAGACCTGTTCTCACAGTTTGCTCAAAAAGTTAATCTCCACATATCAAAACACTGCTCTTTATGAGTTTATTGCTGAAACAGCGTGCTTTAAACATCACTCATTTTCAAAGCATGTCAGAGTATTACAGTCTAAAAAATTTGAGTTAAATATTTTTGCTTTTTTTTAATTGATAGTGAAATAAACCAACTTCCCTTTTCTGCCAAGGGACATGTGGCTAAGCTTGTTATTTGCTACTGAAAATGAAAAACTTTAAAAGTACTGTGGGCAATGTAGTATCAAGCAAATGTTGATCAAATGAACAGCGCTCTTTGGACTATTTTCAGCCATGGAGTACTACATAGAGTATTTGGTGTGGTTGAACAATAGTAGAGATCTACTCTACAGAGGTGTTATCTGGCTTTGATGACTCAGGCAAAATAAGGCAGTAGAGAATATCACCAGCCTTAAGCTTAGGATAATCATTTGCTATCCCACAGTTTTAAACATTGCTAATTCATTCAGATTATCATGACACATTACCCCTCCCACATCATGCACACCAGTTCCCCCTGTTGAACCAAAATAGCACCGCATGGCGTAAATGAGTGTAGAAATAGCCTCCAGTTGAAAAGGGGTAGACATGGATACCCTGAGAGATTGTTTGGTCTCAAGTGTCATCTCACTTCCTACATATTATTCGTGTCACACATAGATGTGTACCTATGGAAGTGCCAGGCATGTAGGCTCTCATTTCCAGCATCTTTAGAGTTGACTACGGTTTACCCTTAAGCCTATTTCTTGGTGCTCATTTTTAGGTTCAAACTGAATTAGATTTATGCCTATGAATTTTTTTCTTCTACAAACAATTACTGAGTCTTTACTAAAATGTGTAATCTTTGTTCTGTATGTTTGTAGAGGAGAAGAACACCCACCATACCCCTTTTTCTATACTGTTTTCTTTATTCATGCAGTGCACTCAAAGGCAGCTGTTTCAGTTCAAACAATCATAAGGGTCAAACAGAAGCAATGAAGTAGAAACTTTACGAAACATTCACATCTCATCCTATAGAATAATTGTATAATTCAGTAAACAGACCTTCATCTCTATCCCCCGTGTCTCTACCTGTCATCACTTTGTTTTTTACCAGCTCTTGTTTATGGTAAGTCCTCATGAAAACATAGTTATAAAGAAACCTAAATGTGTAGATCTAATTAGGGAAAAGATAAATTTTTCCTGTTAAATGCAATATATTTCAGACTGAACCAAAGTGGCGGACTGACCGCTGCTAGCTTGCCTACAAACTTTCACGTAAATGATTTTGTAGCTGCACAACTCCAGCTGATTTCAACATCATGATTTCAAAATACAAAGGGATTCTGATTGTTCTTCTTTGAACAATAGAAAATGGGACATGTGCTCGGCAGACAGGGTGGATCAAAGATGACTGTTGTTAGCTTTAAAGCCTCAAAAATGCCAAATTAATTTATGTTGTTAGATTTGCTGTTTCAGCCTTTTGCAGCTGACTGAATTACATACAAACATTCACTGCTGTAAGGATTGAATGCTAATGTAGCTTATAAAGTTTAGCTGAAGAAGTGTTCAATATTTATTTGGCTTGGGGTGCAAATGTAGTGCAGCTGTTTCTCATGCTGTTCTGGGTCCAATATATGTCACAAGAACTGCTTTGTACGGAAACTAGGTTTCGCTGTCTGTGGTCTGTTGTGGTTAATTGCCTCACAGATAGTGAGAATAGCTTTGATGATGAGGATGTTTCTTGACATTCATTTGTTCTTTTGTTCCACTTTGCTTAAGGGACACATTTGACAGATGGTTGTTGATTCAGTGTTTGTGTATACCTGCGTGCTTATGCTTGATACTCTTTGAAAGTTAGAGGCAGATTCTAAATTTCACTTTAAATTAAGATATATCTGGGTCTTTCCATGCAGTCTGATGTAGTGCTTTAGCATCTTTTGGATTTTTGGCTGTTGTTGACTGTTGTTGGTTCACTCTCGCCATTCTCATAGCGTTTTTTTGGACACCGCCGGCATCTCTTCTCAGTGAAAATGTTTTAATATACTACCTGTCCATACCAAACAGCCCACAGACAAAGGTAGCGATCAGCACTGAATCAGGTGTTTTCCTCAAGAGTTGGTTGAGTACAAAAACAGACCAAAAGGAGAGTGAATATTCCATTTAAATTTACCAAGTCGCCAAATCTATGACTACAAATGAATACTGATGTTGCACTGTGTTGCTGTCTTGTCGCTTGATGTGTAAATATGCAACTGTTTGCTCATTCACCATATCAACTTAAAAGCTGATCATACGTCAGTGTTTTGTTTCTCCTGATTACAAGTGGTAAAAAAAAAAAAAACACTTAGTCCAGGTTTAATGTGTGAAAAGACTGTCTAGGTATAATTATGCCCGTACTTTTCACAAAATAAAAATTCCATTAGCTTATATGTCCATCTTGCAAAAAGTTTGTTGCATGATTGAAAAAAAAATATACTTACTGTGAGAGAAGTTTCTTTTGAGTCATGGAAAATGGGAATGATGTGTTGACCTTTAGTCTAAAAAACCAAAAAGCCCAAAGCATTATATAAAAGATATAAAACCACATAATGAGTGAAAACATAATCAGTCAAGCTAAACAAGTACACACATGTTTATATTGATTATATTACTTGACTTTCTCATGTTCATCTGACTGCAAAGGTCCCTCATATGTTTGGTAATGCAAGTGTATAATCAGTGGCTTTCAACCAAGGCAACCAGGGCTTCAGCTGTACAAATAAAAGGAAGCAGGCTCCATGCTGGCATAATGTGTTTGGGTTGCCATGTTTGTGGTCTGACACCTGTATGGAGTGAGATAAGGGTCAGAAAAGGAGAACTCATGGTTCAATCATATGAACTCTGCTTGGTTTCTGGATGTGAACTCCCTCTTTACGATTCTTTTTGATATATAATACCAATGATGAAAGCTTAAATAAAACTGTTTGAACATTAAACAGTCTTTTGAGGGCAAGCCAGCTCTGGTTTATCTGCAAAACATTGAGCAGACAGGCAGCATTAGACTTTGAAAATAATGAAAATAAATCATTCCTCCTGGCCATAGAGACAGGGCTAAATTTCAAATTGGTGGCTGCACACAGATGATTGTGTGTACGTGCAGCTGTGGCTCAAAATGGGATGATGTGAGACTGAGGCAAGTTTCAAATGTCAGTTTAATTGAGCCAGATAATGTTGTTAGGGGCTACACTGCGAGGTCAGGAAGATGAGACTATCTATAGCAGTATGGCCATGTGGAAGATATGATAAGAGTAAATCCTTTGTATTCACTGTGTTTTAACCAGCTGCAATCTCATCGGTATAATCTATGGAGCACATGCATGTCTGTTTCTCATCATTTAGATTACTCTCTGATACTGTATGTAGATTCTGCTGACCTATGCAGTCATGAAGGTCTCCAGGCAATAGAAATGGTGCTGAATGATCACAGCTTTGTATATCAAGGTTATTTATGAAAGCACTTAAGGAGAGCAACAAAACAAGCATGCATTGACATATGACTGTGTAACCATAATTACACAAATAGCAGTAAATTATTACTGAGTTTTTCAGTTAGAAGAATACTTTACCCTGGTTCCCATCTGAGACACTTAATAGCTGCAACATGTAAATTCATATTACATAATGCCCTTCTTAGGTGGAAAATGGTTAAAAAAAAATAAAAAATAAACGGGACAACAGCTTCTTTGTACCAGAAAAATGATACAATTTTACAATGTCATAATACGCTACTTCACACTTTCCACACATGCAATAATTTGATTGCACGTACTTCTCCTCCGTTTGCTGCTCTGCTGCATTCTCTTTGTGTATGCACTGTCAGTTTGGGTTGCTATGTTTGTGCTTCTGTGGAAGTCCAATTCTACTGTGTTGTCTAGGCGATGACCCCTGCTGCTTTCATTTTTATTTTAGTAATCCTGCGAGGAAGATGCTTGAGAGTCTGAAAGACTGCAATTGACCAGCTGACATCCACTTGTAATAACACAAACAGGGAGCAAAAAAGTGATATTTGGTTACATAGTGTTAAAAATACATCTGCACACTACACACACAGACACACAGAACATTATATATATATATATATATATATCTTTAATGCTCCTTTGCATTTTGTATTGATCCTACAACTCACTGTAACTCTATCGGAGGGATGAACTCAATTCCTCCAAAAGATTATCCCTGATGTTGTGTTTTAAAGATGGTGTCAGAGAGCGCTAACATGTCTGTCCAAAATCTCCCATAGGTGTTTAGTTGGGCTCAGAATTTGTGACTTTAAAGGTCACAGTGAATGATTCACATCGTTTTCATACTCATCAAACCATTCAGTGACCTCTTGTGCCTTGTGGATGGGGGCGCTGTCATCCTGTTTTTGCACTAATTTTTCTGGTGTACAAAAATGGCAGTTTTATCCATTAGAAATCAAATTTACATTACAATAAAATAGGCAAAAAGTGAGGGGGGTCTGAATATTTTCTGATGTTACTCTAAATATACATTGCAGAAAACAATACCAATATAAAGTTTTTTGGGTTTAATTTGAATTAAAAGGCTAATTGTAAATTCTAAATCCCATTTCCACATATTATGGCCTTTGACATTATTTGATAAATATTTCATATTTCATTCAAACTAGGATTACTTGAAAATGGCTGTTTAAAGAAACAATGGATCTTCTTGAATAAAGAACATGAGCACCAAAAGTTAAGTTACAAGGATGGAGACAATAATGACAGCTTACTTGTAATGATCCCTTCAGGGAGCTGAGTGTGGTGGACAAAAATTGAAAAAAGAAAAAAAGAAGAAGAAATTGTGTGTACTTTGTAATATTTGTCTTCCCAAACATTTAGGTCCCCAAAGAAAAGAGGTGATGTGAGTTGTTGGCCTGGCTACACTTCTCATTTCACAATCTGACTCCCCTGGTATCTGACTCCTGTCTGGTATCATCATTGAAACACTTGGTGGAGAAATGGTTGCTCTTATGTAACTCTAATGTTAGCCAATTGTCCATGGTCATAAAGCATGTCAGCCTCCAAGTGATCTCACTCAGTCCTACTGGATTCCATAATCCATATATATATATATATATATATTTATATATATATATGTGTGTGTGTAAGCCAACAACCTTTTACTTGCTTAGTCAATCTCTTGACCAGCCTCTGTGTACCTGCCATTCATGTGCATTAGAATATGCTGCATGCATGTACTGACAAGTCCAGGGCAGAGTTTCATTCCCAGTCCGTCCCTGGTCCTACCAGACTTTCCTGCAATGCAAAATTATTGCAGTTCAGCATAACAATTGCCCTGATTTGCAAAAGAACAACTTGGGCTGCCATTAGAGCCACATTCATATGGAAATAATATACAGCCACAGAAACAAGTTTGCCAGTTAATACAATATATAAATACAAGATAGCCACTGTTATAATGACTCCACAGTAGAAAATTTTGCAACCTTGGATTTTATTCTCTAGCCTCTGTCTAGTGTCTCCGTTACCTCCCCTCTCACCATGACATCTATCAATCTCACAGGCCGAACCGTACCAATGTTACCACTAGACAACAGAAGGCTGTTTAATGGGGGGAAAAAGGAGATGATCTGAGCATGAGAAAACCTCAAGTTGAGCATTTTTACTGCCCTTTGGCTCTTTTTGTTTTGCTGACAAAGCCAGTTTTCTTTTGGAATAGCCACAACTGTCTCACAGGAGCCCCTGTGGATTTGGAACATAATGCAGCAATAAGCATGATGAAGAGACATTTAGCTTTGTCACAAAGAGCCTTCTGAATTTAACAGAGCAGAAAAGGACTAGATTATCAGTGTTGAAACATTTTTCTATCCCTCATGTACATGTCTGTCACATGCTGTTAATCTGCTGTTCACATTCATTATCAACACAGTTGCCATTTGTAGATTTAAACGCTAACAAATGGGAGGTTATCATTGACATAACGTTGGATTTGTGTCAGAGGTTTTCAACATTTCAAACTCTGATTTTCAATAACCAACTAATTGTAAAGTTTACGATCATTTCACATCATTTGGTTTGACCTGACCCTTTAAGGCCATCCCACAGTGTGCAGCAGGTACTGCAGCAAACTTTCTCAGTGGTTGACTTGTGTATTTTCAAAATGTTTATATAATCCAGTAAATCCGGTAGTTTTACCTGAAAGTCATAATGATGTTGAATATTAAGTTACCAAAATATTTCATTGTATTTAACATCATCCAGTTATTCTAGCTAGCTGGTAAAACAGCCCAGTTTGGAAACTGCTAGCCAACCAGCTGTCATGGTATTTTTAGTAGTATTTGTGCTATTCTGTCATCTGTGTGAAGTGCAATCATAAAGCCTCAAGATTTATGCAACTTTTTGTTTATGTTGAAACATTTTTAATACATGTAGACACTGCTCAGGGCATATTCAAGTCCAGCTGAATGTTCTAACTCAGTCTGAACACACCCACACACATAGTTACAACAGCTATATCAACTTGGTATTTACATTATGTACACATTACCCACTGCACAATACGTAGCTTTTGACAAACTCCAGTTTTTCAGCAAAGTCTTTTTTTGTTTGCTTGTTTGTTCTGCTGAGTGTAGCCCAGTGTAACATGTCAAGAAACACCAGCATTACCACTCAGAAAATGACAAAGGATAGTGACTTACACAAGGGTCACTATGCTTTGTTAAAAATATTTCCCATATTTTAAGAAGAAATATTTCAGTTCTTGCATGTGTGAAGACCAGCCTGCAAATTGTATTTTGTGGACTTTGGCCTCTGGGGACCTTTCTACCCAGATTGTTCTCTGGTAAGGAAAGAGCATCTTTGCAGCATCTGTTGTGTAACTTGGGATATGGCATCCATCTTCTCAGAGAGCTTGATGTTTGATTGTGCTTTAAGCTGAAGGCTATTGGCCATTGTGTTAACTGATCTGACCCTGTTTGATCCTAAAAGACTGATGGTGCAGCTGCTACTAATGAGTAGCTTGTTATCTTGAATGTTCCTAATGATGGTAGTGATCCATGGATCTAAAGATGCTAATTTGTTCACAAAAAAGTAAGTAAAGAACAAAATCCTTTGCTTGTCTTTCTTTTTACTCTAACGACAGCAATCGAGAAATGTCCAAGGTCCAAGACACTGCATATATCCTTTCTCGCACATCATCATTAATCTTGAGGGATACATTCAATGTTTAACAAAATTGTCTTCAGCATATCGAACAATATAAATTCTGTATAACATGTGATATGTCGAAAAAAGCGGTAACTATTTCCCTATAATTAGATACCTTCTGTAACATGTTCATACAAGTAAGTGATTTTATTGGAACTCTATTCAAATGCATCAAGTGGTCTATTCACTACCTTGAATAAGATCTATCCTTTAATTCATCAAATTCACCTGTATTGCAGTTTTCCCCAACCTGATTTTATGTGACAATGAGGTTTGAAGGGACAATGTGTAGGAAGTTGCCAGCTGTCGGATTCATACTCAAAAAAATGGGGGCAGCATATTTCCAGGTCCATCCTTATCGTAAGAAACAAGGAAATGCATTCTTTGGTCCTTCCTTCCCCCTCCCCCTCCCCTCCCCTCCCCTCCCCTAGTCGGACTGGCCATCAGGCCATCGGGGTAATCAATACATTTTCTCCAGACCCTTTTTGTTTAAGAGGGCAATTGTTGACATGTTGCCAAACCTGCATAGACGTAGGAATCATGTTTTCCATACAGGTTCTGGTAGCTTTCTTGCTTTCTTCGGTTATCTTCCTCATCTTCAGGGAAGATGTAGTGGAGGCAGGAGTAGAGGAAGAGCCAGAGGTGGAGGGACGCCAGGGAGAGGGAGAGCAGCTAGAGCAGGAGCATCAGTAGCTGAGCTCGAGAAAAGATGGAGGAAGGTCTCAGAGAGAGGACGGCTGCAACACAGGTTTATAGCCTACTCGCATTTGTTGCTTGTTCTTGCTCTATGTTGGACTGAGGGCAGACTGGACGCTACAGTGACTCACTATCACCTCTTGAGGTACAAAGTTGTATTATGAGACAGGACAGGCCGGGGCTAGCAGGTTAGCATGCCAATCTTTATATATATCTATATCTGCAACACAACGTAGACATATCTGACACAATGTCTTAAATGTTATTTCTTCACATTCTGTTGATAATCTTAGTTATTTTTTGAGTAATGTAGTCTAAAATACATAAATAGATAAAATAAAATAGCTATTGCTCCTTTAAAGGAGACAAATTTTAAAAGGCTGTATGCAACGTTATATGTGGTGGCAATGAACTTTTTGCAATGACTCCTTCATGTCTAATTTTGTAGGTTGGACTAGAGTGTCAAATATTTATTACAGCTCCAGCGACTAATAAGTCATTGTCATGCCATGAAGAAATGTTTAGGACACTGGGGCTCATGCAGCCACTCTTAATTTTCTTTTAATTATAATTTTCTCTCATGTGTGAATAAAATTTTTCAAGAGGCCTAGACCTGTCTTTACAAGTCATGTACAGAGAATCTGTCTTGTTCCACAATGGAAAAATAAATTGATTAATTTTAAAAAAATCATTACTTCACTTAACAATCCTAATACCTTAATATAAATTTTGAGTTTTATTATGAGGCTTAAATCAAATAAAATAAAATATAATTTTAACAGATAATCTAAGCCAAACAGATTAAGGACAAAAACTCAGAAGGGTGAAACAAACGGTTGATGACATGTTTGTGCAGTTAAGAGGGTTCTGTGAATTCAACTTGAAACACTCAAATAAACAAGCCCCACAAAAACTAAGGGGGATTCAGAATAATAATACAAAAATCTTCTCGTGTGAGACATTATTTATTTATTTTTCACACTAGTACCTTACGACAGCCTCAGGACCATGCCAACTTGCATTTCACAACACACGCAACTGCTATATGTGACAGATATCCCTGAATACCTGAACTTGCAAGTGTTTTTATGAACCATTACTGACCACTATCATGATTTAGTGCATGGTCTAGCTTAGGCATATAAGCTTTCATGCAGACATCCCATACTCATTAAAAATAGGCTGATACACAACACTAGGCAGCATTATATAGGAAACAAGTATAAGAACTTGTTTAAGGTTTCTCAATTTTACAGGTTTTTATGCTTGTACTCTTATTATACTCTGCATTTTTAAGAATTAATTATATTCACAAGGGGGAAAAAAAATCTAAACAGGATTCCAATAAATTCCAATAAAACCTTTATTACTATTATTTTGCCAAAAAAAAAAAAATGCCCTTTCACTTACCTCAACTTCAAAAACCAAAAATGTAAAAATGCATTGGAGCCCTTATCAAAAAAAGGCTGAACTTCCCTAAGAAATCTCACTATTACAATAGAGTACCACGTCAATGTGCAGCATTACTCATTGCAACTCATTGCAAAGCATTCATCCCTTAAGCGAAATGTGATTTGCCATGGATTGTTGTGTTTCTGTGCTTTTCATACCTCAAGTGAAATTCTCCCAATGACTTATAAGTCTGTCATTGTAGTCTTTGCTTTTTTATGGATTGGCTTTCATTCCACATGTAAAACAGCTTTGATTATTCATAATCATTGTGAAATGCGGCATTCATATCTGCTCTGACGCAAACAATTAGTAACCCCCTTTATTCTATGCAGTACACTTTGTTCTCAATACTGTGCAGGCCACCCAGAGCCTGTGGTGTGTAATATGTTCCCTCCCCAACCCAAAAAAACAAAGTCCTCACAGGAAGAGGCATGACAAAGGTTCAACCAACAGATGTGAGCAGGTCATCAGTTGTCCTGGTAACTTTGCTCTAAAGCAGAGCCCACCTGCGCTTTGGGTTTTCAAGGTTCCAGGCGCTGACATTTACTTTCATTCTGTTTATTTGCTTTCCATTTTTAGAATGGTTGAGAATGATTATGTGTCTAAAATCTGATATACTCAGCACCGACATTGTGCAACAGGCTATCCTTGTTCTACATCAACATGGTGTGAGACTCACTGCACTGGAATAAGTGTGAGGTTGTAAACTTCAACACAAATAAATGGTGTAATGGTGATGAGGGAAATAATGTCAAGCAGTAGGCGTATTATCCCCATCTGATTATTTACTGTAATTGGAAGAAAATCCTGTAAGTCTATTCTCCACCCTGTATGACAGAGTATCTCTGGCCTTGCCGGTCAGTCTGCAGACAGTCAGCACCATCAAGACTTCCTTCCTCTATTGACTCCTTCAGTTTCTTCCGTCTCCTGACTGATGTTGTCTGCAACATTCATTAACAATGCCATTTTGTTTAGTCATATTCATAGCTGAAAACATGCTGAAGCTCAGTTCTGGTGAGCCGACGCTGTCTTGCTTGTATCCCCACACAAATGTTTGACCATTTCCTTCTTTTGCTCTCTGTTTCCTGTGTTTCCAAAAGTATAGAGTCTGGAACCTCAATGCCCCCAAACCCATTTCCCATTCTAAGTCTCTCTCTTTCACACTTGAAGAGAGGACAGAACAGAAAGGACCTTATCTCCTACACTTTCTATTTCTATTGTTCTGTCTTGTTATTTCTTTTGGCTAGTTGGGGACAAGCTTGGTTATTCATAATGCAAGCTGCACACAGAGCACTCACAGTGCCTTCTTCTCTTGAGCATGAGAAGAAGAAGCAGCAGAATGTTCAAATGTTCAATTTCAAAATTAGGTTGGTAAGAATTACGAAAGACTGCTTTTGCAATTACTATCATGAATACCTAAAACATTTTTTTAAAGATTTTGTGGGCTTAATACTTAAGTTGTATTGTAGAATTTTCAAATGCTGTTCTGATAGTGTTTTTAAAATAGAAAGGCTCTCAGCAGAGTACAAACCTCTATCTCACAATGTTAAGAAGAGTGATAAAAAGAAAAATTCCCTTATCTGCCTCTTTAATAGGATTTACCCCAAAATATTATGAGTTCTTCCTCGGTCCATGCCCTATCTCTGCACCACATTTGGTGCAAGTCAGTACTTTTTTGTTTAATCCTTTTGGAAAAACAAATAAAAAAACAATTACAGGTGAAAACAAAACCTCCTTGGCAAAGGTAAATATGGTTTTGTTACCTAGACAACATTGGGAGTGTGCTACCCTCTATAATTTCTGCCTCTCCATACAGTTACAGCATTTAAAATGGGGGAAGTTTGTGGCGAAATCAGTTCATTTCAATGATGATTCGGCTATTTGGTTAAGATGTTAAGTAAATACAACTCTCTGGTTAACTTAAACACAAAAATTCACAAATTCACTGCAAAGCCCAGCTGTTCTGATGGTTTAAATTTCATCTCTCTTTCTGTCCACATGCATACTCCCCTTGTCTCTCCCCTCTCCTCTTTCCTAACATCTTCCTCTCTTTTCTCAGGATGAGGTATAAACGATGAACTTAATATCCCCTTTGCAAGTGTTGCCAACTTCATCAACCAGCTGGAGTTGTAAATAGGAATTTGTGAATTTATTAATTAACCCTCAATAACTGTTATTTCCTGTCCACTCCATAATGACCAGCCTACAGTGAAATGCATAATATACAGTTAATAATAACCTATTGTACTGTAAATATGTGTTTATAGTATTGCTATATGTTTCCATATTTTTGTAATTTATTAACAGTTAAAGTGGGTACAGTTGAGCATTTGCAGTCCTATCTCTTAGAAATTACATTTCTTTACAACTAAGCTACAACATAAATTAAGTATTAAGTATTATTCATGTGTATTTTATTTAACCTCAGTGTTCTGCTAATTTAAAGAAGAGTGAAAGAAAAAGAAAGTAACAAAAACAAAAAATCAAAAGATGTAAAATGGCCACACTCAGCCCCGTCCACTACAAATAATGTTCATATACTATCAAATGGGTTTGTCCACTGCATTTTGTTGATTAACGAAAAACTCAACCACAGACAGGATTTTGAATGCAGACCCCATTCTGTGGTGACAGTCTTACCCTGTGTACATCCACAATCGACTGCAACCACCAGTGGCTGACTTGGCTGCTATAAATCAAAGCAGTATTTTACTAAAAAATACATTTTCTATGAGCCCAGTGATTACATTAGCAACAAAACATATATAGTAGCCTGAACCCAAAACACATGAGATGCAAGATGTAAACCATGATCTCCCATATCAACATTTGTATATTCACCATCAACCCAGAACTCCATCTTGAAAGTTCTGTGCATTACAAGACCATAAAACTTTGCAAAAAAAAACAAAAACAAAAAAACAAAAACAAATAAACATACATCAACAACTGACTCCCGTCCAAAATATAGTAGAAAAAGCCATTTGGTAGCATATGAACATTATTTTTAGCAGAGAGGGTAGATGTGGCCACTCTTATGGCCAGCATAACACTGAGGTTAAATAAAATACGCAGGAATCATATTTAATTATTAAGTTATTGCAGTTTTTACAGGGGATACATTCTTTCTCTGTCCTTCAGAATTTTATAAATCAATTTGAGAACCCTAGTTAGAATATGATTTTGCTTTGAGGTTCTTGCATACACAAGAGATCAATGGAAACTTATTCCCTTAATTAATGTAGACAACCATAGCCACAGTATCTGTCCGTCTGTGTTGTTGGTCATGTTTCCCTTGAGGACTGAAACATTATATTTTAGGTTTTCCGTTTGCTATTCCAAAATATTCCGATTAGTATCTCTGTTTTGAGCGAGAGTGAATGCACCTGCTGGTAACCTGTATGTATCTGAGGAAGGTTCTTTTGTAAAGGACTGCAGATGTTAACAGAGCATGATAACATGTATAATGAGAGACACAGTTGTTTCCTCTTAGATATTTCCTAAAACTTTGGAACACTCTTCCTCTGGGAAAGTTGCAGTCTATTTTTGATGACCTGTGTCATCAAAACATAAAGTTACTGTACCAGAGCTGGCAGAATAAGTGAGGAGCAAGTTTGGCCTTGAGAGACAAATGCACATAGACAAATGGAGGCTGCAGCATTATTAATGATAAATACAGTCATTATGTTTCATTTAATTTCCTAATTTTAAGCCTGAACAAATTTTTGTTCCTAGAACAAGAAGTCCATTATTAAACATTAATACTTTGTTCCTAAACTAAAATTTCATTACCTGTCTTTATGATTATTATTCTAATTGCTGTCACCCAAAATTTACTTACTTACTCATGCCACACAAAAAACTTTTTCTAGATAAGTCAGAATTATGCATGAACTTTTAGTACTGCATTTTAATGTGTACCCTGTATGACTTATTCAAATTCAAATGACTGGTATTCTTATATAGCACAGTTAATATGCTGTTGCTTGTTAATACACAATTTTTGTGTATTGCGTTATGCAATTCACTTAGGATTTAAAATAGAGCCATTAAAATTGATGTAAATTGCATCACAACAATATGCTGCAATACTGCTGAATTAAAACAATCCATTCATTATGTGACATGACCATGTTAAAGAATTAGTTGTGATGGCTCAACAAAACAGTAACAGCTGTAAGAAGAGTTGGAACTCTTCATAATAGTTTTGACAAGTGTCATAAATCACACATTCGGGGCTGTGAGAGGTTACTGCTGCATGAGATCTGTGATGAGCCAAGTGCAGACATCTGGGAGATTCACAGCTTTGAGGTCAGAGGTCACAGAGTGCACAGCCCAGCTCAAAGCTAGTGAAATAAGCCTTTCTCAAGTACACAAAGAAAGAAGGACTGACCAATCAAAATTGCCACTCTTAGACCCCATTCAAACAGTGAAGCAAAATTATTTAGATGAAAACTGACAAAACATCTTCATAAAAAAAATAGGGTTTAATGTGGCCTTTAAGGAAGACTCAATGATCAGAGAGAGAATTTCAGAATCCATCTATCTTTTTTAAGTGCTTTTTTAGGTTGCTCTTAGAAAACCTGAGTGGAATTGCCAAAAGATAATAATGAATTCAAAATAACTTAAAAATTATGCATTCAAAAATAAAATTCAGAAATGAAATGTTAAATTCTAAAATTCACAGGCCGCTAGCCAGGGGCAGCAAAGATTGCTGTAGGATGATCGAGCCTCTCACAGTTCAGTAAAAGTCTGGAAGTATTTAGCATGAGATGCAGGCAAGAGACTGATAAAAGATGGGTCTCAGCTGCAGAAAACACAGTATGTTGCACAACCAGTGTCAAACTGTGTCTTCATTACTCAAGAGACAAACACAAATTTGTAGCTTATACTTAAGGTATCAGTTTTCACTCAAGCACTGCTGACACTAAATGAGCCATGATGGCAACAGTGCAGAGGTCACAGTCACAACTGAGGGGGAATCCAGATTGTGATGATCAAAACAACCAAAGGAAGTCCCCTGGTAATCATTGTTCAGACCAGACTGTGCACCTCTCTTGACACTTTCCAAAAGAAAATAAAATGAGAGCTGAGACACATGAAATAAAAAAATAAGAGAACCAATTTACTATGATGAGTACATTTTAACTGGTGACTCTTTTTTATGGCTTTGTGGTTTCAAGGCCAGAGGGAAGACATACAAATGTAGTCAGTGAACACACAGAGGAGTGCTCAGCTCAGGGCTGGTCTGAATGTATGTTATGCAATACTTCTCTCACAGGAAGTCATTTAATGTCTTGTAAAGTGGGAATTCCTGCACAAGAAAGATGACCTTAACAAATGGCATGCTACCACTCTCAGAATAGTTAACTGACCAGCTTTCCCTGGAATAAAACAATGTGGGGGAGTGTTTCTACACTAATACCCAATCAACACAACACTTGGTAAATGAAAACTGCATCAGACAAAAATATGGGAAAAAGAGAGGTCCCACAGAAATGAACTTGAGGGTTTTTTGGTTTGTTTTGTTTTGTTTTTTTTTTTATCTCTACACTGAACTCTGAGCTAGTCTTTTCTTAGCTTAAGTCCTGGATGTCTTCTCACCAAAAGTGAAAAATCTGCCTTGTTGATTTCTGAGGGTGAAGTACTTGTCAGGCAAGTCTTAATTTTTTTTTTTTTTATTTCCAGACAAAAGACAGTTTATATCCATATCCAAGCATTTACTTTATATGGAGATGATAGAGAGTTTTTTTTTTTCAACGTATGCAGTCTTTTCATCCTATCGACAATGTTCCAGCTAGGTAAAATTTGTAGAAGTTAGCTATAACGTTGTATATTTTTTATAAAAATCAGGGATATTATAATTATTTAGACTGCATGTAGTTAAGTTAGAAGAAACATTCATCTTGTAAGTAAATTAACAGTGTTCTCTTCTTTAGCTTCTATAGCTCATTAATGAATGCAGTTAAGCTCGGCAAAGCTTGTCAACAGACCATCAACCTGCACATAAAAGTACGATAAAAAAAGAATCAAAAAAGTTAATTAATATCATATTTTTTTGTATTTCCATATCTTACAATGAACAAAATCAGGAAAAAAATCAAAATGAGGCGTGAAAAAATCAGCCCATTGCAAATGACTAACACATTTTATGTTGTCATACTGGAGAACTTCTCTCTGAATTATTTTGCATCTGGTATGTTTTTGATGCTAAATGAAGTATATATTTAAAGGCTTTGTGCTTTTTAAATAACTCATATAACAAAATTAAATACTGCTCTATTTAAGTGTATAACATCACCCCTCACCAATCACTCGTAATTATCCACAACATAAAGCTGAGTACACTAGTACAAATGCATATGTATCTACTGTTAGTCTATTTATGCTACATTATATGATGCAACAAAGTACATGCAAAGATAATTTACAAGTATCGAAAAATATCATAAAAATGAATAAATGAAATCATTTGGAGAGACATGTGAACCAAATAAGACAACCAGTCCTTATCTTGGCTCTAAGCCAGCTCAAGATGTTGTGGTCACTGACCTTCATTTACTTGCATACTAAATGACTACATCTACTTGCAATAAATCCTGACAGCACACTGCATTAAAAAAAAAAGCCCACACTATATTCACTGAGCCTTAAACAACAGAGAGAAATCTACTGCATGGTAACACAGAGTGGCCTGTTTTGGATTTATACATTTTATATTTGAAAAATATTTTAATCTTGAACTACAACACATGTAAGAAGAACATGATACTTAAATTGTATAAAACGGTATATATTTTTTTTGAAACTACTTGTTCTGTTTATGCTGAAAAAAGCAGAGGAATAACAGTAACACACAGTACCATGTTAACACAATATAGAATGCTCGGTGTACGTGCACACAAGGTGTCGTGTTATTTGTATAAGTCTAACAGCTTGACTGTTTTGTTGTCTATGATTATTTGTCCAAAAAGCACACGTGCCAACTTTTCCAGTATGTGTGTGTGAAGTGTGCCTGAGCTATGATTGTGTGACGGCTGAGCCTCTGACTGATCTCATTTCTTGCCAAGAAATCCAGTTCCCTCTGTTTTTTTTTTTTAGATCCCTCTCATGTTTTTATTTTTTTTGATCTCTGTACCCTTATGAAGTGGAGTCATAAAAACTTGGGATAAGTGCAAATTTTTGACTCAAATTTTCGACTTCCACGAATAAGTCTTTGGCTTTTATCAATATTTTTTATGATAACAACATTTGAGGTAACGATGTGAAAACTATGTGATTGTGGAAGGAGGTGCATTTCCTCTTAATTTTACTGGGCTTTATTGCGAGATTTAGCTTGTTTTTTTTGTTTTGTTTTTTAGCTTTAGCTTCAGCTTACATTTGGCAGCTGGCCAGAAACATGACTCTAAATGAACAGTCATTTTGCTTGTCTGCGGACCTCAAGTGGATAAAACAATCTTTTATTGCAGGTTTAACCATACAGTATTACCTATGTGGTAAAAAAAAACTGAAAGTCAGAATATGAATTAGAATATTTCTTCTGTTTAGAAAGCAGGGTGTTCTCTGGGTTCTTGAACTTTTCAAGGCGTACAGGAAGTTTCCACAGGTCATCTGCAATGTAGGCATCCCAGCTAGGCTGATAATTTCATTTAATACCACAGACAACTCCCATTTCATTTCAACAGTTTGTTTCAGAGGTTGAACTGATTCACCTTATCTTGTTTCACCGGACACTCCACTACCACTCTATGAGCACTTTGGGATTGGGATGGAAGACATCAGAACATTTTGTTTCAGGGTTGAATGTGAGAGGGGATCTGTTGAGCTGTGATCAGGTTTGGGCAGTGCAATTTGTGCTTTACAGTTTAAAAAAAAATTTTTTTTACAATAGTTTTCATGCTTTCTATTTCTGAACTTTGTGTACTGTAGGACACAAAAAGGAGTTTAAGGAAGTTAAGTACGACATTCACTTCTTTCTGCGTCAGTATCTCATAGTTTGTCCTAGCTCCACCTTATCCTTCCTGCTCATCCTACCAAGCGCCTTGAGGACACATCTTCACGCACCACACCTACATTTAACAGCCAGAGTGTATTCATCTTTCAAGAGCCTCTGTGTTGCAGAGCTGTTCATATTTTCCATTTCAGGCTCACCCATATTATTTTGGAGTCAGACAGTTCACAATTCTTTCACTTCCTTTGACCTTGGACCATGAAAGGACCCATGAGCAGAGAGGCTGTGATTTAGGATTAATCTGAAAAAAAAGAAAAGAAATCTGAAAAAAAAAATGAAAACCATCTACTTCTAAGACAAAAGAAAAACCTTTTAAGGTTTTAAGGAGAGCTAGAAAATGCAAGGTCAGTATTATCTCTTATTTTGTTTCCTCTAAAGTACAAATAAGACAGGAACGAGAATGACATAGTGGAACCATGAAGACCGAGGCCCCTATGCTTAAGAGTGTAGCAGGTGGACAAGGAACATTTGTGACAGAAAAAGGCATGAATAGCTCATTGTCTTTTAATAGAACTGAGTTTAGATTCATGTTCCTTACCTCCAGAAACAGTTGATGTCATTTGAATGGGTTGAGGAGGAATGTACTGCCCCGGTCATTGGCATTTAAAAGCTATATGTCCCACATTGCCAGTGACCCCAGGTTACCATGTAATAACTTCAACAAGTCCTCAGACATAAATTAACCCATCTGAACATTTGAAACCAATTCCTATCAATTTTCACTGATCTGCCTTTTATCAAAGCTGCTCTAATAACATTTTTATATTAACAAAGTATTAAATAACTTTGTGTTTATAAAGGGGGTCGCTTGTAGTGACGAACACACAAAGAAGTATCACCCAACTCTGCACTCCCCTTCAGCTTCATGCACTTGAAAACATAGCAACTAGCTAACATAGTGGAGCATTTTGGATCTAAAGAGCCAGTTACTTCCCTTGGATTGCTGGAGGCAAAAAGCACAGCTAAAAGCAACTCTCATAAACATAATACGCTAATTGCTCATTCTTCGAGTCACTTGAAACACGACTCCCAATGAATGCTAATATTGCGTGGTGTCTGCTGAATATGTAAATAAGCAACTATTTTCTACCTCTTAGATGATATTACTGTATGTCAATGTTGTGTTTACAGCTTCTTTTCCCTTCTTTTCCCAAATGACCAAAAATAACTTAATACAGGTTTAATACAGGTTTAAATGGCTGACTGAAGACAACAAAGAATAATGCAGATCTCCGACATGATTAATGTGAGAGAAAGATTGGCTTCATTGAACCTTTGCCAGTAGGTAGGATGTGAATTGCAGTCACCAGTGCTGGAGTCAAATAGTCTTTGCAACTTATTATCCCCAGATTTCTTAGGTTGGGAGGACAGTAAAAGTTCTGTTGAGCACTGTAACACTTTATGCATGTTTTTAAAACTTTAAATATAATATCATTTAATTTAATGAATTTAGTTTACATTTGAGATCTGTTTTGAGGCCCCCTGATGGCTAAGTGGCACAAAGCAGCTGCTTAATTCCTCAATGCCCTAGGCCAGCTCTGCAGGGAAAGAACTTCCTTTTTAAGTTAAACAGCAGTGTAATCTGATGAGGCAGATGATTAAACTCCAGATGAGCCTGACTGTAGCCTCAGAGCCTCCAGCAGCTTTTTATTAGCTTTCTGGCTGGAGATTAAAGACAAATGATCTGGCCTTTGCCATTAGGGGCTTGTCAACTTTAAAACAACATTCATGAGGAACTCAGTCAGGCTTAATCTGTTACTGTGTCCTTTGCTTATCAAATTTCAGTTTTATTTGTTTTTTCATATAATTTATATGATACATTTTGTTTTGCCTTTCTGAACATGTTCTCATTGCTTTTGCTACTTTTCATTTTCTACTCTTTGTAAAGAACTCTCTCACTGTTTTTCAAACTGCTACATAAGTGGAGACAATGATGAAGACTGAGGTAATAATCATAAATTGCAAATGTATGAAAATATTCCTAAACACTACATTACTAAAACATTAGAGAACCAATATTTTAGCAGGGAGCAACATCAAAGCAACTGAAATGTTCCATGACAATGACATACCCCTCATTATTCCTCCATTCAAAATATTAATGGGCTAATGTGTGTCATTTGAGGAACTCCCTTACTAGAACACATAGACTTTATATTTACAACACAAAACGCAAAGCAGTTGCTGAACTGCATTTTTTAAATGAGTCATTTACCTTCATGATGCAAGACAATGAACATCAACTGAGACGAATCACATAATCAAATAAGGAAACAATTTCATATTTACCAAACATGACATATTGATTACTCAAGTCAAAGACCGAAAATCAAGTGGTCAGACTCTCTTTATGCACATGGACGTTCCTAGTGCATGAGCATTGAGTGGGGGTGGCTGGACTACTCCCAAAACCCATCAAAACCTGTGTGTTGAGTACTTGAAATCATAGGTGTTCATGCTTGCCTTTTTTCCATTATGTAAAAGTGTGAGAGCAAATTGTATTTTCTATGAGTTGACTGTCACTTGAAGTGGGCTCACAGGTCATGTTAGTCATTGTGATGATGAGTCACTCATGCTGCAGTGCTGGAACAATTGGGACAAGAGCTCTGCGTCAGATACAGAGTTTATTTCTATGAACACTAAAGTAGATATCCAGTTTTGATAATATTGTCTTTATCCTAGGTCTAACATTCAGGGGCTTTGATGATTAAAGCTTCCAGTCGCTACAGTTGATTCATTTTCATGACATACTGTATGTGCAGACCTTGAAAGAAAAATCCAAACTCAAATTCCACTACTATCTTTTTTCTGGAGCTTTTAGTTGTATCACATGGTCTTCATCAGTAGATGGATTAGAACAGTTGCCTGAGAGATGGATCTGTTGACATATAAACTCAGTAGCTGTTATGGTTTTATCCATAGCACTTTGGGACTGATATGTTGGATAAAATCCTAATATATCAGCAGATCCCCATAAACTGAGGATAATCCATCCAGTGAAGACAGTGTAATACAGTTGAAGCTCCAGAAAAGGTTAATAAGTAGACCTTCAAGTAGCCTTGTTTTGTCAATCTAAAAGTTCTGGTTCCAGTTAGAGTAAAATTCAATGCATGATAAGACTTATTCTGGAATATTTATTTTTTGTGTTTGTCCATTAACCTAAAAAAAGAGCCTTTCATTAATTATCAGTTATTAATTGCTTAGAGTTAAAGTTAAGTGTTAGGCTGATTGGAAAACCCAAGCGTAATGGTTAGGGCTGCGATAGCACAGCAAATGCTATAAAGACAATTATCTGCAGGAGGCTGAAGGCCATTTCTGTGGAAATTTCTATTATTCCTTACCTGAAACAGTCCACAGTTGTGAACAA
This sequence comes from Istiophorus platypterus, assembly GCA_016859345.1. NCBI lineage: Eukaryota > Metazoa > Chordata > Actinopteri > Istiophoriformes > Istiophoridae > Istiophorus > Istiophorus platypterus. Next base: position 22,178,748 of record CM029122.1, read on the forward strand.
TCAAACAGTTTAAAATATGGATAACTATTTATTGACACTTCTTTTCACAGATGATAAGTATATGTTTGTCGGCTTTGCAAATGTATCCAGACCTTTAATTGTTTTTTCGTTCTGTCCTCTGTAACCAAGCCTGGCAGCACTCCCACACTGAAGTCAACATTAATTCAATATGATTTACTTAATTGCATTCATTTACGAGCAAAGGTCAACAGAGGGAGTGGAGACTCTGTAAACATCCATCCTGTGTTTACAGAAATTTTTTATCTTGTGGTTTACAGGAGATTTAGTTTGTGGGCAACAGGAAAAGGAAAAAGCATTGCAACTCACTAATTCAGTAGTTGCAATCATAAAACCATGTTTTTTATAAAACAGTTAAACCATGAGGTCAGGGGTAAGCAGAATTTCATCCATATTTTATAATGGTTTATATTTATAATGGTTTATACTTTTTGGTTTATATTTTTTCAGTACATTAATGTACTTTTCATGCGTCATAATTTCCCTCCAAACTTTATCACAACCTAGAGGAAAATGTACCATAAAAACAAACCCATAGGTTGTTTGTGTAAACAGCTTCTTGTTACTTATAGTTATGAGTCATAATTACCTGTACACATAATTTTGACAGGAGCAAAGGAGAAAGTCAGGTGACGTTATAGAGCCAGTAGTCACATGAGGAGGAGGCTGAGTTTGATGAATGTGTTGACAAAATATTTAACCTTAACCCTGTTTCATACCAATATTCAGTATTGTTTCTTTTAACCTCCACTGTTCCTTCACTATGTGTTTATTAATATGACAAAGGTCCTGTAACATTACCAAAGCACCTATTTTAATCCAAAAAGGAATATTTGTCTATATCCACATAAGTTTTTATTGTGCCTAAATCTAACCAAATATTTGTCACATCATGAAAGAGTTAGTTATTTATTTTTCAACAGTTTATTGAGGAAACACTCCTCTGGGTCTCATCAGCTGATAGGGCCAAATGAACTATGTGGCCCTTCAGGCTGGAGCACTTGTTGGCTTTAAAGCATGGTCTTAGATTAGGGATTTTGCATCTGTTGCTCTGCCTGATACATTTCACATTATGACATTGGTTCCCAAGCTGAGGGTCAGGCAGTAGCAAGATAAATCTGAGGGGGTCACAGAATGATTAATGACAGTAGAGGAAGACAAAACATGCCTGCTGCAAATAATTTTTGTTTATTTTTTCTGGCTTTCTCAGTCTGTGCTTTTATTTCTTGTGAAATACTACAGTTCTACTTTGTCAGGACTAAAATCTAAAAATGAAACAGAGAAAAGATTGAGTGCTCACAGCTCATAGGCTACCTGTAACAAGGGGTCAAGAGCAGGTATTTCCTTGCTATGAAGGATCACAGGCTGGTTGGGAATAAGTGCATTATGATGGACAAAAATCTGCATTTACCTCATTTGCAGTTTTGCACTATGCTGTCACACAGCACCTTTGCAAGAATGACACAAACATCCCTGCAACATCCCTGTCTTTATAGTTCAGTTGGTTTCTATTCATCATGAGCTTTAATTCGTTTTTTGACGATATGGTGATATTTGGCTATTTGGTTAATTGCTTGATGCCACTGAATCTTATGACACATGTATTGTATCATAAGAAAAAAAATATAACTTATTAAGTAAGAACACCTCTGTATGAGCTTGGCATTGTGTGTACATTCAAGTGTGATACATTTTGCAAGGCCTAACGTTTAGGGATATACATGTGGGAAAAGTGATGCACACTCATACCTATCACAGGTCAATACTACCACACTGTGGTGTACCTAAATCACCTGCTACTACTTTGGCTTTCACAGCACTGACTGCTACACTCATTTGACTGCTTGGTAAGGGGATCTTTGATCCACTGTTGTTGTTACTGGTATGCTGGTTATTCTTACCTGCCATATGTCAACACTGCTGGCTGAATTCTCATGTGCAGATGTCTCTCTTGGTGCCAGATGGCCAGTCTCTGAAGGCACTGCAATCCACTTTTATGTAAACCCACTACTGGAGCTCGTGAACATTCAAAGTCCACTTAAAGTGGACAGCCATACTGGTTAAAATGCCTATCTGTTCCAAGACAGATTGCTAATTGCAACACGTGGACAGGATGTACCACTGCAACAGGCTTGTTGATTCACAGAAAAAAAGGGCATTGCAATTCATCACGGGGAATCTTTGTTACATTTGTTATTTAACAAAGGTAACCTATTTAAAAAAACATAACACATCCTGCCATTACTATCAATAGTGATGTTTTGCATATACTGTAACAGGAGAGAATGTGACTAACTTGTTCCCCTGGATTGTAGATTCTGCAGCTGTGTATCTTCTGTCTAACTATAGTGCATCAGGGCTCATGTGTCCATCCCTTCTCTTGCCATATGAATAACAGAGGTTCACAGGAAGCTGATTGGGACACATTAATCTTGCTATTACTGATCAGTCCATAATTTACTAATCTTCAATCATGCCATATGACTCTGTGTTGTGTGGTGTTTTAAGTCCCTGTGGCAAAGACATCAACTTCATTGAAAGTCTAGTTTTTTAGATAACTCCTAATTATATATCATATATATTATATTATAAATTTACTTAGTTAATAAAGTCTACCTAAATGTATATTTCGATACTCTGAAGTTTTGTCAACCAACAGATATTATGGGTTAGAAACAGATTGCTATTCAGTCTTGCAAACTATAAAAAACAAAAAATATTGACAGTACAACTGAAAAAGGGGAAAATCCTTTTTAAATAAGAACAGACATTGGTAAGTTGTGTGTTTTGCTTTCCCAAATGTGTTTTCCTGCAAGTTGCCATTTGACTACACACTCTTACTGTGGGTTACATTAGGGTAAAGAAACATATCTATCTTTGCAAATGCAAGAAAAAAGTAAACACACTTAAAGGCAGTGGTTCTTTACAATTGCAGGAAGACTCCTTAGTGCTGCGCCGCTCTAAGTAGTGAGCAACCTGTGCAGACATTTCCTTGTGTGATAGCGGAGCTCCAATCTGCACTCTGTCTCATTAGCAGATGTCCTGAATGGTTGGCTCCACAAACAAACCAACTCTTTCCCTTTTCTCTACTTAACTGACAGGATACATGTAAACTGTCAAACATTCCAGTATGGCATGCTGAATGACAGACTTTACTTGAGCAAAACCTTTTTGTCTTCATGGAGCAACAGGAACATGCTTTTAGAAGACACTTTAAGAAAGGGTCCCACATACATTGTGTTATACCTTCAAGGAAACATCAATTTAGAATAATGTATAAAAAGTATTAAGATTCACTTTAAAGATGGGACAAAGTACCTTGGCCTAAATCAACACCTCAATCAACACCATTGTTGCAGCACACTTATATGCACAATATTAACCCTAATGGTGAGTACTAAGATAGTAATATCTAAGCTGCACATCACTTGCTTGTTCTCTGTTGCCAGTGAGGATACTGTTGCAGGTATTTGATCGATGTTTGATGGTGGTTCTACATGAAAAGTCAGTAGATCACCTAAATTAACGTAGTTCATCTTTAGGTGTACATGGATGTCTATAGAAAATTTCATGGCAGTCCCATATACAATAAACTTCTTGAAGCATTTCAATATGAACCAAAAATACCAACTTGCTGGTGGTGCTGGAAGAAAAAAGGATTAGCAGGGGGAGCAACAAAGATGTAAGGATACATCCTCTTGGAATAATGAACTTCTGTACCAAATTCTTTGCCGATTTAGCAAATGGATATTGATATATTTCAGTAGTTAAGTGAAAACTTTGACTAGTTTATGCTGGTAGATAAAAGTCACGGGATCACCATAGTCATTAGGACTCATCCTCCGGGAAGCTCAAATTTACAAAATGTAATGGCAGTCCATCTTATCTATAACAAAAAAAATGTATGCCTGTCACTGGTTTCAGATCTTGGCATACTTCTCCTTCTGAATTACATTTTTTGGACACATGTAAATAGATTAAGTGTATAGTATTAATTTGAAATGACTTGTGATTAAGCACAAACAAAACACGTTTGGAGCTGATGTTTCTCCATTCATAATTGGAAATAGTGCTGATACTGTTGGTATCAGCTGAGCTGCTGATCATTTCTGGGTTCCAGGACACATATTTAGCAGGGAGTTAAATCCCTAAATATCTGGTGTCAAACCAAAGGGCACAAGAAGTATGACTGTTGCTGTACACAGTGAGTGTATAATTGTTAGCATGGACACAAATGCACGACATGCATTGATTGCAAAATTTCACAATATGCAATAGGATTGAATGTATCGCAGTTACTTTTCAGTGAGGATGTTTTTTTGTGCAGACTTGCAATATACACAGTATTATCAACATTCACCAGCTGTATTCATACAAAAGAAATAAACTCTATGGGAGACACACATGCACAAAAAAAGACACACTGCTCACTGACTGAAATCTTTCAACAAACATTGTTTTCACATATTCTCATTACTCATATGCAAAAAGCTCTGTCACAGCTTTTCCTCCTGTTCACACTTTCGTGGTGTGTGTGCCACTGTTACGATTCACCTGTCATCAAACTCGGCAGAATCAGTTGCCAAACAGCTTTTAGCTGAAGGGCATTAGCTACTTCCTAGAAGTGCTGTAAGCTGGATATAGATTCACAGTTTTACAGACTTACCCGACTGACATATGAAACTGCCAGTTTCAGACAAAAACCTTTCTTAAACAAAAGGTATAGGTTTACATGTTGGAATGAGCCAGCTTTTCTATAGTTATTCAAAAGAATCTTCCCTTTTATGGAGACAAATACAAATTGAAAGCAGGATACTAACATCCCTCCAACTGTGCAATATGGTGCTCTGGATATCATGGATATCACATTCATCAGAAAAGAGATCTGCTGTTGATTAGTTACGTAATATAGTCAAAAGACTGACACATCAGTATGCAAAGGCAATGACTACTTTCTCTTTTGCAAGCCTAGCATATTGAATTGCAATTGGCAATTTTATCAGGAGCTTGATAAGCATATGATCCACATCCAGAGCTTTCCAACTCTAATTTTATACTTGATATTTTACTCTTTCCTCCCTTTACATTTTGTTAACCAGCAGGGATTTTTGTGAATATAACAAAAAAATAGACTTCTCAATGTTCTAGTTTTTCTGGTAATATTGACACTGTTTTGTATTAGGTAATAATCATTTCATACCTCAACCCAAACAGGCTGAGATGCATGAGGCTCCCCTGCTGCTACAGTGTCCTCCCAAAAGATGGTATGGTGTCTACTGCATGTTTGATCCCCAATTCTAGCTCAGTCAACCATACCTCCTCTGACAAAAGAATTCAGCTCAAATTACTTCTCACCAACAACACTCCTCTTAGTAACATGTAACATCCTCTTCTTCCCTTGAAGGACTTCTCTATCTACAGCAGAGGTTCTCTAACTTTTTTGGCACGCCAGCATCAGGCATTAGACCTTCATCTCGCTGAGACTCAGTGCCCCAACCTATGAGAGACTCCTACTGAATTAGAAATATTTATCTTTATTCACCTAATTGTTCTCAGTTTCATACACTTGTCTATCATCCTTGGTCCCTTTGGACATAAAACATTTCACTGACTCACAATTTCACATCTCGTAAACAATCGTCCCCTGAGTGTTTCCCGAGGAATGGGTAGGCTTGGTGAACCCCTCACCCTGCACACAGTCAGAGGGAGAAGCAACGGCAAGACTCTCAGATATCTGCACCTGTCTACGCTGTGATCCCAAAGAGGCCCCTGCTGGAAAGTTTGTTAGGGTTCAGAGAATGACATAGAGATAAACAGGAAGCAGAGAAGACGTGCTGGGAGGAGGTCAGACAGAGTCAGGCTCAGTTTCCTTTTAGATCATGTTGCTCAAGTAATTTATTGCCTGGATTGCCTTTTTTTTTTTTTTAAACATACATAAATGTGGTGTACACCGGCCGCAATGGATTAAATCCATTTTTTCAATGCACTGGGATAAACATTTGATATTTCACAAGGAGAAAACTCACTGAGATAACAAAAACACTGACACATGACTCAAAGCAAATGTTGTCATGAGCAAAGCCTCACTTTACCAGTTGGACTCAATCAGAAGATTATGCAAATAGTTTGGATTTGATCATAAGGTCATAAGAGTTGTCCACTTGTGGTAATAATGGTCCATAGTTGTCAAGACAGCGTATGAATCATGTAAAATGGAGATCTTACCACCAGCCAAAAGCTTTCCAGACCAAAATGCACTGAGCTGAACTGACCTAACAGAAACCTTCGAGCCCCACCACATGGCAAAGAGTCTGCAGCCATACTAGCCACTCCATGATCATAGGCACAGCAACATTTGCTATTTATTACTAAAAACCGAACGTTGGATAATTAAAATTTTGCCCTGGTGATGGTACTAGAGAAGAAGTCATCCATGCTCATCTGCACCAAATTTCATGGCACCCTTCAAGAGTCTGAACCAAAATGGTGGACCAAACAAGGTGCCTCACGGCTAGTGTAGCTGAAGCAAGCTTACAAGATTAGATGCTTTCTCAAATTAGCATGTAAATCAATTAATGTATGAGCAAGTTAACAGGATAATATTTTGAATCTGTTCCTCAGTCGGACAAAGAACAGTGGAGTTTGACGAGGACTGCGGGTGGAGTTTGACTAGGACTGCGGGTGGAGTTTTTGTAGGACTGCGCTGATGAAATGTAGATCTGAGCCTGACCAGCTGAAGATGTCCTAAAAGGGCCAGGCATAATGCCAGATTCCCCTTGCAATGGGTGAGACTCCTACGAGTTCACATTAAGTTCACATTAAATCATATTTCAGTGTCTTTGAATGATGTGAGAATCCATGATTTTTGCTTTTCAGATACATAGTGTATCAACTATGCCAGGCATATCATAGGTTTTAAAAAAATTGCGAAAACGAGGGGATCCCACAAAAGGAACTGGAGGAAGCTGCTGGGGAAAAGGATGTTTGGGTTGATTTTCTGGTCTGTTGCCACCATGACCCCGAACAGGATAAGTGATTTGAAAATCTGGATGAATGTATGAGCAGAGGGATGGAAAGGCCAAATGGAGAAGGAAACAGAGAAGTAGAACCTGAAAGATGTCACTGCAGTGTCACAGGGTGGATTAATGCTGAATCCACAAAATGATATGGAAGTGGGAATGTGATTAAAGATTAGAAATAAACTTAAAAACAAATTGAGTGTTCATTGTTAGGTGGTAGCCGTATCAAGTTCTGGTATTAAGCTGAACATTTTCTACTGAGTAGTACCATCCAATATAGTTTATATAATCTTTCTTACTTCCAGTCTTTCTTTCTCTTTTTTTTTGCTAAATACAACCTTTGAAACAATTCTTATGTTGTATTTTCCCAGTGTCAGTTTGGTTCGATAGAAATAATAACTAACTTCATTTAAGGTCAATTTCACCCTGGTCATATATTCTGCCATTTTAAAATGAAGGAAAATGTTGATGAATCTCACAAGAGTTCTTAATATGTACAAGTGCACAACTGAAGATTAAATTGTTGTGTACATTTATCTAAACACAAATGAATATTTGTAAAATTACAGCTTGCAGCCCTTTCTTTGACACTGATGAACCCCCTCTGAATATCCATGCAAAAACCCGAGGAACAAAATGATCTTGATAAAAATCAGTCCATATAGTAACAATTAGACTCCCTGACTCTGATCTGCCTTGTGCTCAGTCTACATTCTTTAAAATCCTACTTGTCTGACCTGCACATAGCAATTTCCGAGATTCCCCAAAGGTAAACAATCTTGCTCAGTGTCTTTCTAGTGAAGCTGGCTGTCCTCCTATATATACACAACAGCAGCTATCAGTTCGAGACAGGCTAAATGTTTTCATTAAGCCAAGGGCCTCCCCTTGTCCTCATTTCCTTTGCTGTCATGGAGGGGTACAGGATGGGGGTGATTAGATAGCGACAAGCACACACATTGCCTTCTCATCCTGTGGAGCCATTTTGGTGTGGTCCTGTGAGGAGTTGAGACTATATTGTTGTGTTCAAATTAATCAAACCCATCTTACCACAGCACTCCTAAGTAAGAGCAGAAGATTCTTCCTCAGTGGGTAGCTCATGCACTAATACTTCAACCACACACTGTGAGGAATGCATCGACTCCTGTGGCTTAAGTACTGGCAGTTTGCAAAAATCTCATCTTTCCCTTGTATGGAATGGAACGACTGAACCAGTCACTGATTACTTTCTCAGTCTTGATCTACTTGACTCACTGATGAACTTAGTGAAAAAGGTTTGGTTTAAGCCAATGAGCATCCATTATCAGGTGAAAATATCTGGTAGTTAAGAAAAGGGATTGAGGAAATCAGCTTATCTTTGCTGTAAGAATGTGCTGGGTCCACAATCAAAACATTATGTATCCAAGTCCACAAGGCAAGATTTTAGAGTTTGCTACACTATATGATGAAGACTATGTAAAGGTAAATAGAACATAGTGTCTTAAAATGGAAAGAAAGGTGCAAATACGTGAATATATTCTAGACAAAAACTGACGTGAAGACACACCTTAGGAAGCTGACAGTGTTTTAACTTGAGAGAAAAATTTGTGCTAAACTTTATGAATGCGCCTCATAAACACACAGAGAGGAAACTAAAAAAGGAGAGAGCCTGGTAGAAAATAACGGAAAGAACTTAAGTTCCTGGTGAGTCTTGACATCAGTGTCAGCAGGAACAAGTTGTGAATGCAACACTTGTGCATTGTTACCTTTTAAGTTGCTAGTATGTGGAAAACTTTTTAGCAAACAGTTGCTTAATTACACATTCAGCAGATACAGTTCAAGTTAGTGTTTCATTCATTTGGTGCTGTGTTTCTGCATACCCGGAGAATGTCTAATATTCATTCTCCTTTTGGTTTTTGGAAGAAAAACCAGTTTCTGAAACAGCTGAATGCACCACTATTTACCACCTAGTTGCTTTTTTCTCTTTTTAGTCTTGGTGCTGAGGAGGTAGCACACAGTGGGTTTTAAGAGGTTTTCTGCTGAAAATAGCTGCCTGCTGAGGCTGAAAACAAGATTATGAGAGAGGGGAGCATGAGCCAAAACAAGTTGTGGACTGGACAGCTAAACAATGAGCTGAAACTCACTATAAAGCTCTGGAAAATTGAAGGGAGTCACAGATTCAGGGGGCAGTTCTGTGTAAGATCATCACCATCAGCAACCTCCTTCACAATGTCACATTGTTTTGACATTATCATTTGATATATATTTATTATTAAAGGCTGAGTCGCTTTAATAAGACAAATTGTTTGGCTGAGCAGGTTACACATTGTTATTTCTAAAGAAATAGAAAGATAATGTAGAACAATTGCTGGCTGTCTTAGTCTGAAGTTTATATATCTGTGCAGGGAAAAATACTACCTGACTCCAGTCAAAAAGTGTAAATGATAGAACGATATATTAGCCCCTGTGCTGCACTTTGTGCGGATTTACGAATATATCATTGCTTTTGAGGCTAAATTCAAGTGACAGCATCCTAAAGCAGCTTCTCCTTGCTATTTACCTGCCAGTGGTGTGCAGCCTTACTTATTCAGGTCACATAAGAGGGAGACAAGCCATCAGCAGTAGAGAAAAAGACATGAAATGCCTGCTCCCATAGAACTACAGGAAATGTATGCCCTAACTATTTTCATCTCTGAATGAAATCTTTCAATTTTTAAAATGTTTGCTTGGGTGACATGTTGTGACTTAGAGCTGAGCCTCCCCTGCCACATAGTGAAAAGCTAGATAACGATCATTAGAAATTCTCTGTCATCTCAGGCTGGTTGGAGGCAGTGGAGCAGTACTAAATGAGTGACACAGGGAGTTATAATTGCACAAAGTGGGATATAGATGAGGCCTGTGGTGGAAACACGTCTTTAGACTTGTTTTGTTTCGACAGTTAGAGAGTTGTGAATGAACTTTTGAACTTATCCCAGAGAAGCTTGTGAAATGACAGTATGAACGCATTCTTGTGGTGAAACAACACAACATTAAATTGGGGGCTCTGATTACCATGTATTGGTGGACTTCTTTGTTTTAAAGCAGATACTGGAACAAAAGACTGTCAGATCAGCAGGATCTTTATGTGAATGTGCACATATGCCAAAGCAGAGTTTCTGAAGCTTCAGGATGGAGAGTGCCACTGATGTGTGCAATGTCAAGATATGCTACTGGTGCATAATCCAGTAATTCTGCATCAATGTATCTTAAAATCGCATGAATGATATTACACTAATAAAAAGTACATTGGGACCATACTCTTTTGAAATCTTTATGAATAATGCATTATTTCAGAACATTTTGTTTATTACAGTAAGAGTATTATTGATGCATTTTAAATGTTAAGCCCTACACTTCCTTGATTTTACATGTATGATATTATTTCGAAATTCTGAATGAATGTACAGCAAGGAAATCCAATGAGATGTGGCTTTTAGAGGAGTTTACAAGATGGGATATGTTATTCTGTGGCTAGAGATGACTGATGTTGATGATCATCATTTCATAATAATTATTAAGAAATTCCTTAGTATCATTTGGCTTAACCCTAGAAGTCAAGTGAAACTCAAAAAGAGAAAGAAAAAAGACATTTAAAAATGCTATTTGTTCTCACACATTTATCTCATGCCATGATGGTAATTAGTCTGGATTAACTTTCATTTATTTATATATGCGAGCAGTAAAAAAATTAAACTTGTGATCCATGATCCAAATATGCAGATAACCAACAAACATATTATCCAAAATTGATTTTGCCAGTGATGTATAGCATTTGTTTTAACTAAGGTCAAGGTGAAATGGGTTTGTCAGATGGGAAAATAAATTATCTTAAGTGAAAACTTAATGGATTAGACTTCTCACAACAAAAGGGATTGTGGAGCTGAAGGACATAAAAAGAACACTTATTTGTTCCTTTTGACTGCCACTGTGGGGACTCTTTGCCAACAAAGCAGATGTTTCTCATTTCAGGAGTCTACCACATAGCCACAGAGGTGTCAAACCAGTTCCACAAATCAGTTACATTGTGTTCCTAAAGACTTGGCAGCCTTGACTTTGACACTAAACTCATTTGGTAGATGAGACAGGTGTGACAGGATTAATTATCTGCATGTTAACATCTGCCGAATAGATCTCGTTGTGAAAAAAAAAACAACAAAAAAAACAAAACAGAGTTGAGGACTGATGCTTTGCTATAATGTATTAGTATGCAGATACACACAAAATAGCAACATTGTCTGATTCTGTGATATAACAAAGATATATATATATATATATATTTGTGTGTGTGGCTGTGTTTCACATCCAGAGAATAAAAAAACACCAGTTACATTCAAACAGCAGTGTGGAGTCAATGTGTCAAGACTACCGAAGGTAAATACAGTACAGTATAAAGAAAAACTACAGACATTGTCCTCAGAGTGTTTACCATTCTTTACAACATTACACCAAAGTGTCACTGGGGTCTTCACAAACCTTTGAGAGAGAGTCATATGAAAATAATTCACACATACAAATACACAACTTAAATGGTACACAGGAGTTACTACATTTTCCAAAATTCTCTGGCTTTTCCATGTTGTGATGAAATTAATGTAGATTCATAAATTACTATGATGCATCACTACATAGTCAACAACTTGATTTATGAAGACTTCCTAATGCTGTGATTGCACATTACTCACCTGTTGCAAAGCAGTACACAGCCATAAATGTAGGCTGTAAAGTTTATGATAAAAGTTTATGATAAAAGTTTATGATAAAAGTGAAACTGTCCTGCAGATCTGTGATAAAAAAAGAGTACAAACTGTATCTGTGATTCCTCTAGCTTATATTTGGGACTGAAAGGATCCCTTCACCTCAAACACTGGCAGCCAAGAATGCTTTTTCATAGTTGAAAATAATATATATATTTCCTAGAAATATGTCTCTTTACCGTTCTATTTTGATTGAAATTTGCTGGAAGCTCTGGCTGTTTATCTAAAGACTGTTGAGAAAATTGAGTTGTTTGAAAGTTATAATAGAAAAATAAAAATGCCATTACTGTGACGGGTGACTCATCCACCTAAGATAAATATAACTGACTCCTTGTTAGATAATTGTATTTTTTGACTGCGTATGTGAAAAAATTCAAAAATTGGCACAAACAGATTATCCACCTCAACCACACAAAAAAGAAGAAAAAAAAAAGAATAAACATAGAAAATTGTGAAACAGGATGCACATATTTGTTTTGAATACTCTCCATTGAAAGAGCAAAGAAAACATGTCCTTCAGATAAATGTGTGTCATCATATATTACACTTACATTATTTGCTTCATTAAACATATTTATGTTGAACAGGGGATAATATGAATAAATTACAAAGAAGGTAGTGTTATTTCTCATTATTCACTTTCAAATAGAGGCAAAATAGAAAGCTGACAGAAAATACCAAAGATGATGACAAGTTGTACAGACAGACAAATACAGTAGCATGTTGAAAGCTCTCCATTAGTGACCACAGTCCATTTCCAACCTCTTCCTTTTCAAAACACAGAACAAACAGCTTCTATATCAATGTCCAACACAATGTCACATAAGATGGTCGCTTCATGGTCGAATGTTTTTGGGTATGATGTATTCATAAATACTGTATTTATAAATCATGCACACAGGCATATACACACATACTCACATGTTTAACTCTTCCTCTTTTCAGAAATGCTAGATTTACAAAATTATTTACATCAGCTGATAGTGACTCATGTTTCCAGCATTGTGGACAATGTGTTAAGGATGTTCTAAAATGGAGAAAATAATCATAAATTTTTGGTGAAATGACAACATAAATGTGAAAATGTGCAATGTTTATTGGCCAGGTCGAGATACAGCTAAATGCTTTGGAACAAATGTTTTTATTTTTTTTTTTGTAGTATTATTTTCTCGAGACATAATAATCTCACATCTAATGTACTTCTCAATAAAGCTGTTTTCTGACTGATAATAGCACTATGTAAAAAACCGCAGCTCTCTCATTCATTTGGAATTAGGTCACTTTTTGTGGGGGTTGCCTAAGCAGAGGGCTCTGGTAAAAAAAAAAGGCAGCACCATCTTCTGTATATTTCCCAATAACTGAGACAAGAGGATAAAATGATTGATGATATCATTGATATCATAGCTATGAGTTCTAGCACATCCCCCCTTTACCCCGACTTATTAAAATTCAGTTTCACTTTTAAGGAACTTATTCATAGCCTTTGCAAACTATTACATATCAAATTTTCCTCTTCTCACCCGTACCTGAATCAATATGCCCTAAGTCACGCCACCTTCATTTTTTTAACACAGTGCTATTTTTGGTTTGAACACCCAGTCATGCATACATTAAAAATATATCTACGCAATTTGAGAAGAATAAGGCTAAAGACAGCAGTGAATGGGAATGTGATGCATTTATGTTCAACAGAACCATGTCTTTAAACTTAACTGTTACATTCAAGTATAATGAGCAGATTTTGGAGTACACGTGATTTCAAGATGGCTTCTCAGTGATAATATCATGTTACAACCTACCATGTGGATTAAAGGATACACATGTCAGTAAGGATCACTTACAGTAAACATGCTCAAAAATTAGCATGATGAAATCTCTAAATCTCATAAAAATGAAGTGTACATGATTCATACCATCATCTGCATAACTGTACGCATTGAAACAAACACTGAAAAAAATAAGAAATACTTTTAAAAGTTTAACTGAAGCTGGCAAAATGTCATAGTATTATTAAATTGACAAATTTTGAGAAAATGTAGCACAGCTTTATGTAGCATTAACTTTAATAAAGACTGGTCGGTATTCATTCTTTTTTCATTTAAAAAACAAAATCTGTTCAGATAAATTAAGTTTAAATGCGTAGGATATTATATAGCAATACCATATTATTATGCAATTGTTAGATGTCCTGTCTCTGTTCTGAATCTTTACTAAAAAATAAAAAAAAACAAGAGGCAGGCAGGATTTCTTGGTTTGGCACTACTCATGTCAAAAGAATTTACAGTGTAACCAAAGGCTTTTTGTGCATAACTTGACCCAAATAAGATAGTCAAGCAGTTAATATTCATCCATTTAAAAACTATTTTTTCTGGCAGAGAGACAATCAAAAATTGCAATATTATGATTATCACAATGCATCTTAGTCCCAGTGAAGCAGTTCAGTTGCAAATTTGTAGACAAAAGACAGTGCAGGAATAGCTGTATGGAGCTCACCCTACATTACTGTTAAAGGGCCTGTGTCAGTGTAACAGAGAGGTGACAGTTTCCTGCAGGTTGGTGAGAGCCTGGGTATATTCCTCTTACATTTCTTTTGACATTGTATCTTTAGGAAGAGGCAAGTTTCCCTAGTTCCCATGGATCTCCAAACATGCTGCAGTTTTTATGGGTGAGATAGGATGGATAGAGTTTGAAAAGAGTGTTGCTGTCAGGCGAAGGGGCTTTCTGATTTTAAGATCGAAGTGTCTGTGTCGTGGCAGCCCTTGCCATTCATGTGTTCTGTGTGGCTATCGATGCTGTAGCAGCCCTGCACTTCTGTGATGGAGGAAGCCGTGTAGGAGGCTGAGCGCAAGGCATCTGAGTGGTTTCCTATGCTGCTGCCAAACTGTAGATGATACTGGTTCCAGTGCCTCCTCAGAACTGCTTGGACCTGTCCAAAGAAACATCATTCAGAATTTTAAGTGACTGCAAAGGTTTCATTAGTTGACGTAAAACTACAATTTGTGCACTAAAAATAGAGTTGAGCATTTTGAAAAATACATATATTTGCTTTTTTTTCCAAGAGTAAGATATGAAGATCAATATCTGTGTTAAGTCTGAAGAACTCAGTGGCGAACAACAGCCAGGTGAGATTTCAAACTCTGGACAGAGCCTGGCTAACTGTTTCCCAAGTTTCCAGTGTCCTTAGGCTGAGCTAAGCTAAACTAAGAGCTCCCTTGTCTCCAGTTCTATAATTAACGCACACACATGAGACTGTGTCTATGTTGTCATCTAAATCTCTGAATGCCATATCAATCTTGTGTCTACAGTAAGTGTAAAGTATGGAGCTAGAGGTAAGACATGGTTAGCCTAGCATTAAGCTGGAAGAAGGGAGCCACAGTTGGGTTTTTGTGGGGGCTTTACACGCTGTGCCTGTTTCTTGGTGAACATGAGCTTAGCACTGTGGTTATCAGCAACTTTGTCAAGTTGTGTTGACATTGTAAGTTTGCCAGGTAAATCGAGCCCAACTCCTTCTGAAACCACAGATTGTCAGTTTTGGTACAGATTAAACAGATGAGATGGTAATTAATGACTGTTTCCTTTAACTTTGGAAACTCAGTCTTTATTCCAAGTGAGGCTAACCACATCATGACTGCAGCCCTGTATTCAACTCACAGACAGGGATATGATATTGATCTTCTATTCTGTCTCTTTGATAGAACGGGAATAAAATTTTCCCAAAATGTAGAAATGTAGAACAAATATTCTCCTGATATGCAGGAGAATACTTGAATTTTTGTCCTGTCAAAACAAACTGGATATACTATGTTCAACAATAAATATGGTGTTATGTCATGTGGTTTTGATAACTTGTCTTCTATATAGCTCTTTTGCTGTAAATTATCTCTGATGCACTTTGTGATAAGTGTTTTGAAGAAAGCATACATTTCATGTGCTATATGTTCTTGTATATTATATACATAACAATGTTACTTTTGCTTTGGGCATGTAATGAGCTCAGGATCAGTATAAGTGGTTTTATGCACAATTTATGATTCGTTAAGTCCTTTTCTTCCCAGCTTAATGAGAAGGTATTTAGTGACTCTTGTAAAACATTCACTTTCGGTGAAAGGAGCTATTCTAAATGCAGATCAATTAACTGCATAACTGATAGCGATCAGTGTACAACCCATGGCTGGTTGCCAGCAGTAAATAATCTTTAGTCTCCAGCCAGGCACTGGGGGGCTAAGCTTGTCAAGATGTCTGCCGATTGCATCATTCTGCTGCAATGCTTATGCAGAGGAAGTTGTCTAGTGTATGCCTGATCATAGAGGGGGGACCTGAGTAAGTGTGAGTATGTGTGTATGCAGGTCTAAAAAAACTTAGAGAAAGGGAATATCCCCATCTTACTTCTCCGTTGAAAAAGCAGAAGATTGTGGCCACCAGCAGACCCTGGAATGGAAAAAAAAACAATCACATGAGAAACAAAGATAACAAACAGCTTAGAAACTGATCTTAAGCATCAATAGTCAGCTGTTGTAGATGGTGACTTAAGGTCTAACATGCTGTGAAGCTGAAAAAATTAAAGGTCAAACTGAATAAATTTCAGAGCTGATTCAGCATGTTGCTCAAGAAGTTCTCCCTGCACTGTCCATGCTGGGACAGCACAGGATGACCAGATAACATCTCACCTACATCCAACTAATTTTAGCCCCTTTCAGCCTAGATAAGTGATGCTTTCCTTCCTGCTGTTCTTCACTAGGCTACAGCAAAAGAAAGTATCATCTCAGCTGATGTTTGGCTTTTACTAAAATGTAAGAAAATAAGGGGGTGTATGTCCGGGCCACGGTTCATTTAGTAAGTGTCTCTAAACTAGAAGAGAGAGACAATAATATGTAATAAAAAGTCATAATAAATGATATACATATTACAAGGATAAAAGGACACAGACACAAACACTGCACAGGAACATTGGAGTGCATGCGACAGACAGTGAACTTCACATAACATTCTAAAAAAATACACACTGCATGCATTTAAACAGCATGGCAAAATGTACTGCTGTTTATTTATTCTTTTAATGGAAATGTTCTAAGAAGCTGGTATCAATCATTCAGCCACATCTAAAACAGTCCTTGAATTGCATAGTTCTGGCTTGTTCTGACTGAACAAAACATCACAACCAACTCAAATCTTCACATTGACCACTGACCATCATCTCACCTGGTAATGCATTAGTATATGCATGATGTAGTCATATATTTCAGAGGACACCCGTCCCTCTGGCTTGTAGGGAAGCAGGACATACTGAATACCCAGAAGAGGCACCAGGATAAGGGTGGCTCTTACTGCTTTCATGTAGAGACTCGACTCCGCTTGATGGGTCACCTTCAGTTTGGTGATGAGCACTCGCACGATGTTCAACAGAAAGAACAAATTGACCTGGGGAGTCAGCAGCAGATAGGACATCAATATGTCAGCTGGTTTAAGAGTCACTTCGGATAACTCGTAAATTCACCCTCTTGTTGCCTTAGAAATATGTGCCAATGGATAGCAACTTACCACAGAATTAAGCAGCAGATAGACAATAAAAGTCAAAGGTATAAAGCTAAAGTAGTAAAGCTAAAGTAGTTATGACAGTCCCAGTTAAAAACAGCCACATAGTTATTTTCTAAACTTTTGCTGTGATGATTTTAGTACATCTGACAGACCCTGATTTTTACTCTTAATGTTTTGAAATAAAAAAAAAAAGTTAATTTATTTATAATTCAGTTCTTAAACCGTACTCTATGATTAAGATTTAAACAGAAAAAATCCATGATTAGCAAAAACTATGCCAAGCTCTTTGTACTTGAACCTGAACAAACTGTTGTAAATGTTGAGGCTGACATTTAGTTTTAAGAGAGCCTAATGGGACCAGATTTCTCTGAAGCATATCTGACTATGCTGATGAGTAGAATTCCTGGAATACAACAGGGGTCTGGGGACCCGTGATCAGATCCTCATAGGAGCAGATGCATTGATTTCACAAGATAAACACAATTATGCATGCGATGAAACTGTGTCCTGCTTGCAGCCCCCCCACAGTGGCCACTCAGAAGAAGACAAAAGCAGCTTATTGCTGCTCATTGCACAATAAAAACAGTGCACTGAGTAAAATATGGAACAAATTAGTTGGCTCATTTTAGTAAATCAATATTATCGTGATTTGTGTTGCCGTAATTGATTGGTGTCTCAAAAAAGACTTAACCTTCTTACCAAAAGAGCAGCACAGATGGGACCATGGATGATATAGAGTAGCGATGTTTTGGAGCTAATCCAACAGCTACAGTGGAGAGGAGGACAAAAGAGAGAAGTTTACACAACAGTGTCAATGCATCACATGACAGCTCAGTGGGTGTTCTGATAAATTAATCTGCATGAACAGCTTGGGAGAATTTATGAGAGAAAGCTATCGGCCAGGTTGAATGTGGTGTTGATCTCTGCTACATGCAGATAAACATGCAGAAGATCATGTTTTCAATTAACTGCATCTCACTTTGTAAACACATTTCATTTTTTTTCAGTATTTTATGTTAGATATTAGCATTCAGACCGGCCAGCACCAGGATTTAACATAGCAAACCAGTTTGTTCAAATGTAATCACCCCATTCATAGGATCTGCTTGAGAAAGCAAAAGTAATCTATGCAAATGTTTCATGGAGAGGTCAACTTTTTGCAATATCTGGACAGTGCTGACCTGGGATGGAAAGCCAGAGATTCCGAAGTAGAAAAAGCTATAGAACTGTAGCTTAATAGCTGTCGCACCACCTAGTATTATTTAACCTCCTCTGTGAGAGTAAACACTATTCCACAAAAGAGCAGTCTTTCATGGAATAATTATGAGACAGAAGTTGATGGAGCAAGTACATCTTCTAAATAAAATGTGTATAAACTAAACTTATTGTACCATTAGCAAATGGCTAGCCATGAGTGAGATCAGTAGCTGGGAGAGTTTTGTTTTCACCATTCAGTAACCTTTTTTATTGAACAAAATGTGATGTTATTATGACCGAAATACCAGGGGGAAGTATACAGAACAGTAGAGAAAATAGAAGGAAGCTCAGGAAGCTTTATTGCAAGCAAGCGAGTTATTGGTTAGTTCACCAGTTCACCTACTCGCTATTCAAGCAGTCACTGAGTCACCTAGATTTAGGCCACGTATTTTGAGTGGACAAGTGAATGTCACTTTCTGATGTGAGCCTTTTTAGGTATATTAACTTCAACATCTATTATTGTTTAATTGGTTTTTTTTTTATATAGATTTGATACAAACTGTAGTATTAACTCTATAAGATAAGGCAATCGAGTGCTTACTTGTCATTGTAGTAGTAACTTCGAGCAATGGCATGTATGGAGGCTGGAATGAGAGGAAAGCCTGCAAGAAAAACAAGAAATTAATCAAGACCTAAGATCTGGAAGAGCTGAGTTGCTGTCAAATTACTTTTAAAGATAATTGTAATTTATTACAAGAATATAATACTGTACCCCAGCCTAGAAGATAGTACCACATGAGGTGCTGCTTCTCAGCAAACACAGCCACAACAATGAGAGTGTGCAGGTATATTCCCTCACACAGCATCCAGAAGTAATTGCAGCCAAACAGGTACAGATGAATGAATTGGGACACTTTACAGCTCGTCTGAGGAAGAAAAATAGGCACATAATAAATGTCGACATTTAATGTGACATTATTTTCTCTGCTTCTAAATTTTGCAATTATGTGAAATGAATAAATAATGTGGCTGTTAAGGCACTGATAACTTTTATTAAAGTCCCCACCACCAAGAGAGCAGTTTCTGGAGGAGCCTTTCACTTGATCTATTTTTAAATCCTGAAACTAGAATGACAGAAGGAATAGCTCAAATTGATTTTTTAGATAAATCTATGATATGATTTTAAGATTAATTAAAATTGTACATAAACTCACTGGATTCCTCTGCACCAGCTCCTGGTTGTTTGCCACTGCTGTCAACCAAATAATGGTGATCACAGAGTTCAGAACAAAAGAAAAGAAGAGGTTTTTGTGAAGGGTGATCCTTTGGCAACTTAAACTCCTGCAAGAAGAGAAAGACATCATTACACCACTATGTTTTTTATTTATGTAAGGCATACGAATTATCTGTCTATAAAGCATATTAAGATGACGTTTGTTGGCTAACTTGAAATGGAAGAATATTCCAAGGGAGATGAAGAGAGAGGTCAGTGACAGCCCATGTCCTATGAGGGTTAAGTAGAAAAGATTCATTGCAGTCTGAAAGGAAACAAGAAACATAAATTAGATTATTTGGATCTCCTCTTCTAATGACTACCAATGTTAAGAGACAATATATCATTCTGGTTTCACAAGGATGTTTCTATACAACTACATGTTTCCATTATTGCACTCTTGAGGAGAACTCATATCCTTTCCTCAAGTTAAACTGAAAGGGAAAAGGATCACTATGGCCAAAGGCCAGATTTTTTAATGGAGAGTCGTGGTCCCCAGAGAGCATTTGAATACAGTGACTTTGGTGACCCTCTATGCTTCATCTAACGCCATTCAACTGACCAGCTTTCCCCACAGATCTAACCTTTGGTCCATAGAGAGGCATAATATGGATGGCAAGGGACAGATTTCATTTATTGCGAAAAATTCTAAAAACAGGATGATGATGATGATTTCTAATTTTTCAATGAGGCCAAATCTACACATTACATATGTTATAGTAAATAGATGGCCATTAACTTATCAGAGCACCCAGAGGATAAACTTTTTTTTTTTTTTTTGGTGTCAGTACTTTATTGCACCCATACTTTTTTTGTAGAGCCATCCTCAGGAAAACTGCACATTTTAGCCCCACCACAGCATCATTCAGTACATTTCAGCCAAAATGTGTTTGTGTATTTACATACAGTTGTGCTTTTTCTTTGTTAAACATTTATATGTATATGTGTGTGTATGTATATATATATATATATATATATATATATATATATATATATATATATATATATATATATATATATATATATGTATATATACACACACACACACACACACACACACACACACACACACACACAATTGGCGCCATACAGTAATTGCCCAAAGATCTATTAAAAGGTCAATGCTAACCATTACTCAGTTGTTTATATTTTATACTATCCTATATACTGTATATGGTAAAATACTGTTAACACCATATTAAAAAGTGACCAACCACTCTGCCTTCATTGGTGTGTTCATTGCAGCGGGTGTAGTTGGTCCATGTCCGGTTGCTCTCAGGGTGCAGAAACCAATGACCACTGTCAGTGCAAATCTTTGTAACCATCTCTGCAGGCAAAATGATACATAAAGTAGATAAAAGAAAGAAAATCTTCAAAATACATGGGCAGTTTTGACATTCTATGTCGATTTTAAACAATGTTTTCTAAGAATATTTCAGTCCTTCAGACTGAATTTTGGTTATTATTAGCTGCAGCAAAGTAGTTGGAAAATATATTGGTAAAATGTAAAATCGAAAGGCAGAGTGCTTTTTGAAATATAAGTCAAGAAGAAAATCCCTATTGACACAACCATTCAAAAAGGGTTTTCTCCCGTAGGCATAGAAAAGGTAAAAAGACATGCTTCTTGAAACAAAGTACTAAAAAGCCGTGATTAGAGGGATCAAATCCAATTCTGTGTCTTTTGAAGAATTTGCTGGTGCTAAGGTTTGGCTTGGAATTTTCCAGCAATTAAAACTCATTTACTGTAGTAAACACCTTCATAAATTTACACCATGACTCACTAAAGCACTATTAATTATATTATCATAAAACCTTGCATTATAAACAGACAGAACATTGCCCTTGTCAGGTTACAACAATTCAAGTAATATTCACAACTATAGTATGTACAGTAGAAATATCCCTATCTCTCCACTGACTGTCATGGTCATTTGTTGTAGTTGCTTTGTATGTTCAGCCTTTAAACAAGACATTTACTTTTGGGTCTCCATGTCATTGTTCTTTTCCAGCTGAATGAATCAAAAAAGAGGGAGACACTCAGAGATTAAAAAGGGACTCCATCGATTTACACAAGAAGATCAGACCATTAGTACCAGCAGTACTGCTCAGCCTGTAAAACCAGTTGTATAATGTAGTCTGTCACTGAGCATCAAGCTCTAACAGTAATGCTTTATCTCTGTTTAGGCTTGGCAAGCTGCAAATCTACAACTAAAAGTTTGCATTACAAATTGCAGGTGAGGATTTGATCCATATTAGGGAGTAAAAGTCATAACAGCTCAGACTCTGCTGCTGGATTTTGCCAAAATTATAAATGGGTCGGGCACGTTTGACTTACTTTGAGCTACAGATCTCACCTGAAGGATCAAAATCCTGGAAATAGTCTGGGCAGTGCTGTTCTGAGATAACTCCTGCCTTAGTGTCGTCCCAACACAGCCAGCCATCCCAAGTGCGATTACACATGGGCTCTAAAAGCAAAGAGAGGGTTAGGGGCTACCCAGCAATTACAGAATATTAGTGAGTATTTTCAAATAACTATTAAAATTAACAGCATAAATGTTCAGATGTAATCATTATCTAGTAATCAGGCATTACACTGTTGGAATGATGCATCCAGTTGCTGTTTTTCAAGTCAAACTTTTCAATAAGCTTCATGCAAAAACAGGAGACAGTGTTAAATCCTTTCTGCAGAAGATTTTAGTTTTGTTCCTATGCACAGCATAGTTATTAAAGAATGTCTCTGAAATAGTTTAAAGGCTTTCAAGTTAGAGTGAAAATGTGCTCCACACAAATTCGACTGTGAAAACATCATGAACTGATGTCTGAATCCATTAAGCCCAAAAAAACAGCGCAGTCTTCTGCAAGTAGTGTTCTCCTGTATTTTCCTACAATCATTAAATCTCGAAAGCTTTGAAGTTCAGAAACAGGAAACATCACAGCTACCGTGACTGCTGTAGGTATTATCCTTCATTATCTTCTGATAGCATTCAAACTGTGCAGTTACTATCTTGTTCCTGGTCAATCCAATGTCATGGTAGACATTGGTTGGATGCTCGTGCTGGCTTTCATTGACCTCCAGGCTTGCTTTGACAAAGAACTGCAAGGAAAGAGAGAATGGCACATGAATTGTTTTAGCCAATTTTTTTAAGCAAGATATTATTCTAAAGAGGTCCTAGAAATGTCACAAAGTTGATATATATATATATATATATATATATATATATATATATATATATATATGCACAAAATGCTTATTTTAGACAGAAATTAAGGGGAAAAATGTTATTTCTTATTCTATGCTTTCTTCTTTATCCAAAGAGAAAACTTAAATCATGTTAAATAATTATGTTTGATAAAGGTCTGGGAATTTGTAATTGTGCTGTTATTTCTGGTTAAACTGCAGGTACAAAAGTGACCTTAAAATAATAATTTGTAATGACTTGTCAGTGCAAAAGCTCTGTTGCAGATTAATTGGTAAGCATTTTCTTGTTTTGGTGATGTTTAATGTTCCATATCTTACTTGTAACATTTTTAGCAACAGGTGAAAATGAACAAAAACAGTATTTACATGCTTGTTTCTGAATCCAATTTTTGGCTGAACATTTTATTTGCTGGGGATGTATTAAACCAGTCTTTTTATCCTACTAAGTAAGCCTGGGAGGGAGTCTAACATACACAAGCTTCCATTAAATCCATTTGTGCTCAATGGAAAATATGACATCTGTGCAGGGAAATTGCCAACCAGATGTGTCCAGCTTTTTATTACATAGCAGATACCAACCTGAAGTTGATTTTTAATCCTTAAACAAATCTCCCACATAAACTTACATAGAGTAAACATAAACTTTAAATAGGTCGAATGAAATCATAACGGAATAGTAAACTACAGTATTTGTAAAATTTGCATATTTATAGAGCAAGGTAAATTGCGTGCTCTATTGCTATAGAGCCTTTTTTTTCACTGACTCATAAATCCAAAAGCACTCCCAAAAAAAGAAGAGAGAAAAGAAAATCTAAATAATGCCAGTTGGATTTTCTAGGCTACTACCTGGAGCTTCTTTTGTGTTTTATTTCTCCACATATAAACCTATTCTATTAAGCATATTCTCTGTGTGTTTTCAACATTTGCTTGTATGCTTTAGTGCCTGCAGGCTGTCCTACCTTGGCAAAGTTACAGAGCAGTACGAGCACCATCATCCAGATCCGCCCGATGCTGTCCATCTTCCTTTTGGCCATGTCAGAGCTGGTTGATGATTTACCAGCTGTAGATCTGGAATGGAGTACACAGAGATAGACCACATCATTAAAGTGAAATAAAATAATTTGATAAAGAGAACTTTGAGAGAAAGAGATATAGAGAACATGTCCTTCTTATCTAGGTGTTACACCAGTGGCTTATTGATCTACTGAAATGTTTCTGCCATATTTGCCATTACATTCAATTAAGCTGGGGACAAACTGTAAATTTATTGAAACCTGGACTAAATGGCCCGCAGATAATGACTTTACAACCACATACACAAATTTCCGATCATCTAATTGACAGGCATGTAAGATTAAAAAAAAAACACAACTTTGAATTAAAAGGACTTAAATCTCAACTTTTTCTGACATTAATATAGTCAAATAAAGGGACATTCAATTGTGTAATTTTTTTTGGTTCCATTCCATTTTGGTTCCAAGGCAAAGAAATGGAGGAAAATGGACAAATTTAGACCTAGTTGATAGATGTATGGACAACATAGTCCATTTTGGGACAATGATTACCGAACTGTGTGTAACCTATGTTAACAGTGAGTTGACCTTCAGTGGAAGTCTGACTCTGCCCTGACACATTTTTCCATTTTGTAGCTGTCATCAGTTTAGATTCTCATTGTAAAAGTCAAACTTGTTCGAAAACCATCTTTATGGGTACATATACATTCATATGGGTTCTGATCCAGCAGCTGGATCAGAAGGTAAACAATTGTCAATGGGCAGATGGATCTTTCTTCATCTGATCTGCTCTGATATAGGCATTCTGTCATTGACTGTACATGTGAGGTCAGTATGGAGTTAAATGTGCACACAATGCTGGTATTTTGGCTTGGTGATCAAAGAATAACATGGCTGACAAATTAACCAGTTGGAATCAGCCCAACAAAAACCAAAGGATCTAAGAAAGTTCCTGGTCACTGTAAGCATGTCATGTAAGCACAGCTGGCCCTTAAAAACTCATGGTCTCACAACTTTTTTTTTTTTTTTTTGTGAGCTTTATCTGTTTTGCACTCTTCCGTAAATTCTCAAAGTGTGACAGCAGTTTTCAGTCACTTGGTGGGTATGTTATTCATTTACATATTTTATCTTTAAAGGTGATGATAGTGTCTCATCAAAGCAGAATCCCAGTTAAGTGAGTTACTTGTGGCAAAGCTGCAGGCCACTGGGATTTCATGTCATGGCCGCTTCAAATGTAAATGTATACCCCAGAATGTACTGATCTCATATATTGAGGTTATGTATTGAACATTGTGGTTTCTAATGAAGAAAAAAATGCTTATTTTCCAAAAAAAGTAGATTTTTTTAATAACAGGACCCCCCCCCTTTAATGTTTGTATTGTAGTGGTGGATGTAATGCACACACATTTATCTTCTATCACTGATGAGGTTGATGAGTATAATAAATGAGGAGTTGTATTTTTATAAGGCTCATCATTATTTTCTTACCTTCACCAATCACAAGATCATCATTTTCCTGCTACAGGTGGTTACTGTTCATTGCAGTTTGCAAGAAACAGGTTTGTTTTTTAACAGCTTGTAACGGCTCAAAACATGAATCTGCTACATAAAAATAAATAAAATATATATAAATAAGATAAATAAAAGTGAATAAAAATATGAAATCGATGCAGAAGAGCTGCTGATTATGCTGTGGATAAACTCCTATTCAGTCCTATACAATCTATAATCAAAAATGAAACAACAAAATCTTTTTGTACTGTGAGATGTGCCCGAACATAGAGTTAGAAATCAAGCAGAGGTAACTCATTCTTTTAAAGTGTAAAAGGTTATGAGTTAAAAATGTTCACTATCCCAAGAAAGAAACAGAAGAAACGGTACAGAATTGGCTAGTTACATCTAGATATTTCATACGTGCTAACAAAACAAGTTTGAGGAGGGGCCTCTAAGCTCTTTAGCCCAACCTGTCTGTTGATGGTCGGGGATATAGACAAGTCATTTCTCTCTAAATGCAAGAGCTAACGTAGTGCAGTCTCTGTGGGGTTTTAATTGCTCCTTCTTACCATTTCTCCCCTGTCATAAATTAATTTATCACTAAAATGTTTAACTGTTTTCCAGCAAGTAGCTTTTTTCTTAAAGCAGAAAATATCCATATTCAAGGTATCGTGATATTGTGGTAATGCTCTTTCTAACCTCTTGGTCTCATAAATGAGGAGGCAAACTGTCATTGCTGAGGGATTTGACCCTTTTGATTCCCACAAGTCCCCCCCAGCAGTCAACAGAGGGACTGGCCCAGTGCCTCCACAAGTCTGTTCTGAGTTAAAACAGTATTACATTGGGGAGAGGAAATAAGGAGGAGGGGCTTACTGAAAGTGGGACTGTAAAACATTATGGTGATGTGCAAATTAGAAACAGCTAGGAAAAGATCAGCTGCTCTGTCACACATGCATGAATGCAAACACACAAGAATGCACATGCACACACAAACAGATACACACACATTGCTCTACTTTGCCAAGATCCCCAGCTGTTTCTTGGCAAGAGCTGCGTTTCATACATTAGCAGACCGATACAGAGGATATATCTTGTCAGATGTCAACCGAGAACAGATGTTACAGAATGCTTTCTCAATAGCTGCTTGAAAGTTGCCTATAACTACAGTAGTTGTAATTTGTTTCTCATTCAGTTCTCCTTGGATATTGCTCCTTTTTTAGTGGCCATACAGTACAATTCAACAAATCCTAAAGGTGGTAGTGATGAAAAAAAAAAAATTCTTCCATAAATATCCTATCTGTAATAGAGAAACAATATTACATTTTGAGTGGCTAATGCTGCTTAAAAGTGGGAAACCTAATAGTAACTTAATAATAACAGCTTAAAAGTGATTGGGTTTGGTGTTGCACAGCCATTATAGAAGACCATGGTCAACCCAAACAGCCCCTTATTGAAGGATCAAGACTTGGGTAATGAGTTCCATGATGGAATGAAGAATGGTTGGTCTCAAATGCCTTTGTCTTTTTCAGCTCTTTTTCAGGGTTTCAAATAGAAATTCCTTATTCAAAACAAATGGTTGTGGATATTACATAGAGTACAAGGTTTTAATTCTGTGTGTACCAAATGAACCCTGTCTCCTCCTCTCAAGGTAATTTATAACAGAAACTCATGTTCATGCAATATTTAGGCCCAATGCAGGAGGCACTGGGATGTCCCATCTTAAACCTTGACCAAACTTTGTCCACAGTGTTTCTTTGCTTCACCTAAAGCTGCATTAATAGATTTTCAGACACTGCAGGGCAATAGCACTCTGAAACCAACTAATAGATGCACAGTCATGAAACTGCCTTATATAGTAATGTGTTGAAAACACTTAATCAAACAATTGCCTATTTAAACATTGTCACACCATTGGATTTACAAACCTGGCTCCCCAATAAATCAACAATGTTCAAAATTCACTGTCTTCATCTCTGTGGACTCCTGAGAAAAGTATCTTTGTCCTACATAAGTTACTACTGAACAATTTGTATATTTCCATAATGAATTTATCAATAAAGTGCTGGCACTGAAAATTTTTGCAGATATGTTAAAACAAACAAAAAAAGTTGTGAAAAAGATACAGTATGTACCAGAGAATACATCTCCTGTAACTTACCAGGTAAAGAATTCTATCCTGTTCTGTCTGGCATGGTGAGCAATGCTTAGTATTTCACCATTTTACAACTTCCAAGAAGTGGCTGCAGAGCAGTTTGAAAATCTTTGGGAAGGAGACTAATTATCTATTCTATGGCTCATAGTTATTTTCTACGTTAGTCTTAGGCCAACTACCTATTAGTGTAACTCTGCTTCTATATCACATTAAAACTCACTGATATTGTAGAGGCTAAAGCAGTCCTAGAAAACACCAAAATGTCACCAATGATTTGTTTCTCCTACCACTACACAGACCGCCATATATCAGCAGCAATGCAGATAAAGAGGAGAATGAAAAGATACATGATCTAAGCTACGAGAGCAACCTACACAGATGCACAGCACTTGATTATTGATCTGTTTGGGTCAACTTAAACCAATCATGGACCAGTGCACACCGTGGGTGGCCCACTATTATCTGTAGTACCTCAGAGTGTTCAACCGACGTTGTTAGTCATGTACACTTTGCACAAGAGCTGACATCAACTATTGCATTCCCCAGCATACAGAGAGATACCTGGGAAAACAGCGTATGCATAACAGCTGTTGTCTTCTCACGCAGTGCCAGAGCTAAGCCTGCACTTATCAACTCCCACTGTCCCTGCAGAGCTGTTGTGCTGTGCTGTAAACATCCTTTTGCCCTCACAGGATGTTTGGCGCCCCATACTCCAAGATCCACTCAGTGGCATTTGAATGTCCATTGGGCTGGTGAGGGCCTATAACATCATTACTGCTTTGTTGTGTAGCAGGATACAGATTCAACTAGACAGGGGAAGCCATGAGAGCTAATGAAGTGCCTGCATGCAAAAGTACAACAATAAATATGTCGACATATCATATTGTTTATTATCATTGTTCAGATTCATGTCAGTTTTACTCCTCACCAGCGCCATCATCAAGACATAATCATCTACATTTACTACTTAAGGCATCAAAGTAAAGCTAACTTAAAAAAAAAAAAAAGGAAATGTTTTCTTCTTTGAGGGTGGTATTAAATATTTTTAATATGCATGGATCACCAGCCTGTAATAGTGGCAGTATTCTCAAGCTATTAAACAACAGACATGAAGAACCCATCAATGTAATCTTTTTTCAGTGCAAATACTAGGCAAAATGTTCCTTTTAAATAAAAGCTAAGGTAATCTCCAGTGCTCGTGTGCTTTCTGATGCTTCAAGGAGAATCTGACTAGAAGATAGAAATAAATACTATACTGTTGCACAGCTTTGCATGAGTGATTCTGTTACTGGAGAGCCAAATACAAAACTGGTCACCAGGGTACACTAATAAGCACAGTTTGCTTGCTATATAGATGTGGGAATGGAAAATTACTGGCATGGGGAACAGCAAAGTTTTACCCTCGGGTTTTGATTCAGTGCTGTCTGATAGCATTCTGATAAACAGTAGGAGTCAGGGAACCTCTGGTGCAGGGTCTTGTTCTGAGCACAGTCAGATTCTACTGTATATGGGCATAGTCTATAGCATTTCTATTCCCAGAGCAGAATGAACACCAGAACTATTAATATCAAGATTCCTTTTTGAATAGGGCAGCAAGTTTTTTTTTTCATTTGAAAAAAGCAAGTTTAAATGAATTCAAAACAATTAATATGATTTTTGAAAATCAATTTGAACTCAGCCCTAACTCTAAACTACGCTGTAAAATTGACAATGTTTGTTTGTGATAACACTGCCTCAGGTTCTCTGTGGAAGTTTCATTTTTAAAAGGAAGCAAACAGCCTAATCTTCATCCGCATTTTTTCTATTTTTACTTTAAAATCAAACATTCTTCCTCACAGTACTTCTGAGATGGCTTTGTGACACAATTATCCGTTCAGCATTAGCAAAGAGCAAGAATAGCTTAGTTTACTATAAGGTGACTTCAATTTTTTTCCTCTTTCCTCTCAGTTATTTATATAGATGTTTTCAGGTACTGATTCGTACCTGAGGTTTTGCAGCAGATGAAAGGTCACGGTCTAACCAAGGCTGAACATGGCCACACACAATATTAGACCAAGTTAGTGGTCTGGCTGGTTGACTAGTTTGGCTGAATGGTGTATACATACAGTACAAATATACAACACATATATATATATATATATATATATATATATATATATATATATATATATATATATATATATATATATATATATATATATATATATATATATATATATATATATATATATATATATATATATATATATATATATATATATATATATATATATATACATACATATATATATATATATATATATATATATATTATGTTGTGGCAAATCAACATCTATCTAACTATAAATGGAAGAATCTCTTTCTGTCTACCTGTTCTTAAGAAGGCTTCAAACATTTCTTTTTAAGATGTCACTTTATGTGAAGAAAAAGGCCGAACTACACAGAAAAGGCAGTGCAAAAAAACTTACTGCTCGTATATGCCAGGGTTCTAAGAAAGGAGGAACTCAACTGCCACAGCATTTTGTACTTTACACGCCGACACCCGACCATATTGGATTTGGGCTGCCAACCTCAGAAATCACACATTTGCTCTAGCTTTACTAGAAGAATCAACTATGCCATGGCGGGTACATTTCTCAGGATCTAGGGAAGTGCAGTGTCAATCTGAAGTTGTTTTGGTGCTGCACGTAAGAAAGCTGCAAGATGGATTGATGACGGCAAAGCAGTCACCTGCTACCCACAGGCACATTTTGAAAATGCACTGCACTAGTCTTTATGGGAGCAACTGTAAAATTTCACTTAAACTACTTTTAAAAAAATTTTCAAAACTGATCAGCTGCATAAAGTGTGCTGAGTTACAAATTTACACCATCCAGTTAGAAGTATACCTAGTAAAGCACATATGGCATGCTTCCACTGAAATATTTAATCATTCTCTGCATATGTGTAATCCATCCAATCATATGGATATCTAAGTAATGTTTTTTTAAATTCTCTTTAAACCAAACGTTATGGAAACAGGAGGTGGCCTTCTGAAATTTGAAAAAACACAGACTGTAAGTATAGGATCAAAGGTGACCATACTAAACCCAGTCCAAACTTTCTCAGGACATTAACTAGCCCAGTTTTACACGCAACACGTTTCTGGCCCAAGTTTCTATCTTTATCAAACAAATCTTTAGGACGAAACTTGAGGAATGCAGGTGTTCATGCAAAACATCACTCTAAAATATAACATACACAGAAAACACACACACACAAATATATATTTATTTTGCAAAATTAAATTAAAATTTTCAATTATCCTGACAAGAAAAGCTTCATGTGAGCACGGAGGCCAGCTTCCTCTCTCAGTCAGCAAGACCATATATAGTCATTTATACATTCAGATAATCTTTCCCATGTGACTGAAAAAATGTCAGAAATAGAGTTAAACATCTCAGTCACTGATGTTACTGAGCCCAGGACATGAGAACAGACCTCATGCAACCCTAAGAGTTACCAAGGGCATCAACAGATGTCAGGGAAACAATCCCTCACAGACATGAAGGAGGAGTTTTCCTTGTTGCATGAGAAGACCTTCTCAACTTTCAATCCACCCACCCTGACTAATGCACGCAATCTTCTTTGCATTAACATGGTAACAGGGAGGTTGTGTGCTAGTGGTCTTGCAGCACACAACAACCCAGATGCCTAAGTATTCATGTCATTGCATTTACGCCCTCATTGCTATCATGCCAGTGTTCTCAGGGCAAGCACCTGGCTCTACTTACAACTATATTGCTGCAAAAACTACTTTGCGATACTAATGTACTTAATGAGGGAATTAAGAGAAGAGAGGCTCATACTGGTGCTAAATATTGTTACTACAAATGATGCTAGAGATATAGCCCGTCAATATGTCCATTCAGACCCTTGATGGTTATATGGTCAAAGGATAGAAAATGCAGCCAAGTACCCTAAGGAATTATGAAGACTGAAAGATTCTGTCACACATGATCTTTGTCCAGAGCCAAAGCTTAGTACCAACACAGAATGCAGGGTGCCCTTTTAAAAGCAAGCTGGACAGTAAATGTGTGAGGGATGGGGTGGTTGATGGACATGTAATGCGTCAAGTGGAGTTTGTTTTTTGTCTCCCATATTCACTCTACTTTTGATTCCACTTTAGTCTCAGACTAACTCCTGAGAAAAACAAAAATTCACTCTTCAGATGCTTAATGCTCCACTATATTCACCAGCTAGTTGCTAACTAAGTCCGTCTGCTGTCTGGTGCTGGACAGGTAGTGTGCAGAGATTTTTACTGACAACAGCTGCCTGCTGCTGGTGGAGAAATGGCTGATGAGAGCTGAATTTATGAGCCAGAAAATCAAAACAATAATCTTGCGCTCTGTAGAGCTGAGGGTCACTGCGGATTTTGGTGAAGACTAAAGTTTCGTCACAACCAGGGACACCATTCACATGACCTGTAATCACTGATCCATTGCCAGTAAAAAATACTTATTTTTGCAGATTTAGAACTATCATCACCTCTTACATTTTGACATATTTTAATGGACCTGAGGATAAGTGGGCGCAAGTGACAGCTCACAGAGAAGTGTTTTTGTAGCAGGACAACCGCATAACATCACAAAACTCTGTCGGTACTGAATGCAGAATTCAGTTAGCGCTACTGTGAGTACTGTTGCTTCATGGGCGTTCCACCATCCGACATGCTAATCAAAATGAGCAGCTAATAAGCTGAATTATGGGCCTATTCCACATGTTTTTCTCCATTTTCCCCCATCACCTTCCAGCTTTCAACCAAATCAACAAACATTATCCAAAAGGAACAGTTTAACATTTTGGGAAACATACTTACTTACTTACTTGGCAAGAGGTTAAAGAGAGGATTGATTGACTTTTTACTCCACTACATTCGTCTGACAGTTTAAGTTACTATTTTAACACCAGTGTCTGGTTGGGGTTCACAGTTTCAGAAGTTTATGAGTTCTTTGCAGTATTACCAAAAAACAGTTCCATGCCCAAATAAGAGAAAAAAAAAAGCAAAGTCTGAAAATTTGTCAAAATATATTTAGCAGAACATTTTTTTCTTTGTTCTTTGTTCCTATCTCAACAAACTTCACCTCAGTTTTAATGTGTGACCCCCTGGATGGGAACCACTGTACTTGAACTACCAAACTACACAAAGTAGTGAAACTAAAATAACTTCATTTAGACAAGCTACAACAGTAAAATGCTTCTTAAATATTGATGCCCCAGTGTTAACAGTGTAATTTAATATATTAAATGCAACTGATTTTCTGCAAAAGAAAGACTCTACCTTTTAATACTGTAGGTAACTTTAGCTGATAATAATTTCATTCTTCTACTTAAGTAGTAATCTAAATGCAGTAATTGTGATTGTTATGAAGTTATGTTTAAGTTTAGCATTGTGATATTTGAACTTTTAATTAAGAATCAGGTACTTCTTTCAGTTCACTACCTGACTCTGACCAAAGGTAAAAAGGTCGCCCGATATCATGTTATATTTAGATAATTTATCCACGCAAAACCATGTGGAAAAATGACTATTTGCAGTAGCCTGGTGGATTATGTTACTCTATCTTAAGACAGAGTCAGAGTGGATGTTTCCCCCCTCTTGGGTAAATATATTGTTGCAGCCCGCAGGGCTGTGACAATATTTGACAAATTTTCAAATTTTGTCTACTGATAATTTGACAAATTTTCAGACTTTGCTTTTTTGACATGTGAATGGTATCAGTCTTCTTATGTAACTTTTGGCACATTAAATATGAATACTTTACAAAATGTCACACTATTCCTTTAAAAGAAGATACCAAATGCTGGCATGTTTCTCTGTGACAACAGACACACCATTAGTTGCTGAAAATTACATATTACCTCCGAATGTGAAACAGCAAAAAACATCACAAACAGCATGGTTCTCTTCAGATCTAGAGGTCTCACCAAAAGGCATCTGGTCTACACAGTTGAAAAAATAGTACTAATACCTAGATAAAAATACACTAGTTTAAAATAAACCAGGCTCCATCATGCATTGCACCTGTATAGCTGCTAGAAATTCTTATTGGTGTTAATGAAAATGTTTGGATGTAGCTGTAGGGCTTCTAGGCTGTGTTTAAAATGGTCTAACCTGTGGAGCATGTGCTCACTGCTTAACCTGAGGCATACAGTACAGTTGGTGGGAATGAGCAGCTAATTCGACCGATTCTTTCCACTACACAGAGCCACATTTTCACAGGTCACTTGATTTTCTTTTTCAATTGCTGTAAGTGTACTGACAGGCTGGCAGCTTCACACTATAGCTTAAGCTTTCTTGGCATTTTTTTTTTTTTATCCTTTCTGTGGGATATTTCTTCATCATAACTGGGTGGTGTTGCTTTTCACAGATTTTAGTTTCATAGCTGTTTGTTGCAGCAATTAGTAGTCATTAAACTGGCAGGCAGCTGGAAGCGTTTTTTCAGGCCAGAACTGCTCTGAGAGTTTAAATGGGAGTTTACATGTTCTTTCAACAATACTTCAGTTCAATTATCAGCTGTTTTTTGTCTGGCTGTGCTCAGAAAAAATATAAAACCAGAAAAATGTCCTTTGGGATCTCTCTGCAAGCTAGTCAAGCACCATTCACTAATCCCCCCCTGTGGTCAGTGTCATTTTATCCATCTGAACATTACCAAAGCTCCATATTACACACACACAGCATTAGTAAACGGGATTCTTGAATTCCCCAGGTAAAATACGTGAAAAACCTTGCCTTATCTGACAGTCTGATTTCAATATTATATCTCTTTTAGAATTTATTGGAGTCTGACAAAATTAGCCATGAAAACAGGGTTTTCTAGGACTGGTGTGTGTGGTTCCTTACTGGTATTGACATGACAAAAATAACCCTGGAGCTTGGTCAAATTCACAGCTGTTTTAAGTCGGCCCTAAGGAAGCCAAGGAAAATCCTCCATGTGCTCGCTGTGGGCCCTAGACTTGACCTCCAAGAGAGCTATTCGTGTCATTACTAACAGGCTCAAGTTGCTCTGAATGCCATCAGTTTGTGTAACAACAACATTTAACCGCTTACATGTGTGAGCTACTATGAAAATAGACAGTACACATATGAAATACAAAAGCTTTTGTAAAAATCTGAATCTGAAAAATGTGAACTGTTGTTGAAAAAGCCCACCAATGCCAACATGCGATATCAGTAGGGCTTTTTAACTATTGATTAATCTGCTGATTCTTCTCTTGTTGAAAGGTTTAGTAGAAATTTCCAATTTCTCAGAGGCAATGGTGATGTTTTCAGTTGGCTTGTTTTGCACATTTAACAGTGCAAAAGCATTATGACAAAGAAACATAGTATGCTGTCACCTCTTGAGAAGGTGAAATCAGATAATCTGGAGTATTTTTCTTTAAAAAATGAAAAAAATGAAATGTTTGACTGAAAATAAATGCTAATTAATATTCTTTTTTTTTTTTAATAATCAATAACTTCACTAATCGTTGATCGCTCCAAATAGCTGCTAAGACATGGGTGCCACCACTCACAGCTGCAGGCTTCTTTGTAGGAAATCTGAATTGTTTTTTTTTATTTAATGAATAAAAAGAAAAGTGGGGTTATAGTGACTTGGGGAAAAAAGAGCAAGTCTAAGCCCAAAGGTATGAGCAACAAAAATAGGCTATTCCTATTAGGGAAGACTGGAGAGCTATAGGCACTCATGGCATACAGTCGAACTGAAGTTATGATTAGTAATTCCTCTGTAAAGAAGGATATCAATAGAATGTGATTTTTCTCAATTTATTGTTGATAGAAATTATTACTCGTGTTTTGTGAATACAGGCCTCCTGGTAAATATCAGAAATGCTTTTTTGTCAGCAGCTACAGGGATGCATTGATGTCCATCTTTCAATGACAGCAAACACCACACTGAGCACCAGCAAGCGAAAAACACAGTGTTTCATTAGAGGTATTGAAGATTAAGGTCCACATCAGTATCTGCCCAAATGTAAATGACCAATGACCTATTGGGCCAGCAAACGGACAGTAGGAGTTGGCTGTGCACTTTCCAGGTGTTTGTTTTTGGTTTGCTCATTCATAAAGCTGAGGTCCATGACAAAACATGAGCATGATCAAACTGATTAACGCAGATGACAAAAAACAATTAAAAAATACATTTGTTTTGGGGGCATTGACTTTTTCTCAAAGGAGAGCACAGAACATGTTAATTAAAGAACAGATATTTATGCTGTAGCCACAAAAAACATACAATTTAATCTTAGTTGGTCTCTTAAAAGTTAATGTAGGCCCTCTTTTTCTTCTGAGATAAAGTATGTTAAATTAAAACGAATGAGATGTAATAATGACCAAAATAAATAATATGGACAATAATGCAGTACCAAGCAATTTGATTCCTTTATTAACCTTGGAAACCAACTGCAGCCTGGGTTCTACAATAATAATCACAGTATAATAATAGCTGATTGGAGTTCAAACAGAAATCTTGGCTGCAGATGTTTATTCATCACAGCAGCAAATGCACGTTGGAAAAAGGAGTCCAAAAATAGTGTGTACTGACTGGAAAGAGGGCTCTTCAATACCAGAAATCTCTGTACTTAGTGTGACAAGTTATTCAATAATGTGCTGTTCTGTAAAATCCCCAAGATGTGAAATAGGTAAGTTTGTTTTGGTACAGTAAGACCTTAGACTGCAAGGGCTGACTGGTGTACAGTACTGTGGGTTCACTACAAGCAAACAAACACAGAGCTTCCCATGGATCACTTCCTTTTATTTTGTGTGCCCTCTCACATAGTTAATCAGGAAGCCATTTGTCACTGACGGTTTGTTTAGCTCACAGAGGCATGGAACACCCTTAGAAAATGTGCCGCCTTTTTCCCCTGTCCTCTATCCTCCACAAAGTACAGCAACTCACACTGCCAACCTCTGCACACACACCAAAATTCTCAGAAGCTGCTTCTGAAGACATTAATCCATGAAAGGTGTCTTCAGGAACCTTGTGTACTGAAATTACAAACTGGACAGGAAAAAAAATGATGAGCCATAATGTATGAGTGGAAAAATAACCTCAAAAGGTTTCACATGACCAAGACTGTATCCAGAACCTGAGGGAAGCACTTTGAGACTAGTACATATGTACATGATTGTGCTTTTTTGTAATACAATAACTCTAGCCTGAGGTAAGCAAACAGGGAAAAACAAATAATACCTAGGTTGTTGGGGCGTTAAAAGATACTGTCAGAAAATAAAGTTGGCGGTCACATGCCTTTATAAATAAATGTGAGAGCTCTTACAGTGTCCACAACAGAACAGAGAACATAGCAATCAATAAGATGCAGGGCGCAGAAAGCCAGAGTGCCTTCATGATCGATGCGGGTTGAGTTTCATGAGCATCATCATTACTTTTGTGACTGCAAATGTGGCGGTTTTTGTAATCATCAGTGTGGGTTGCCAGCATTGTTTGTAGGAAGGTAGTTCCTCAGAATAGCATCCGTTTAACACACACACATTATAATCACTGCAAAACTGCCCTGCAGTGTCACTGCAGTCATTTTAACATGACAACAACTGCTCCTGAATGGAAGGTAGAAAGAAAATCACCCCTTTGCTGCTTGACTGCAAAAAATGATCATTAATGAACCCCTTATGGACCACAGAGCTACTGTATGATAGTATCAGCTATACTGTGAATGAGATTCCCCTGGCGCAACCTTCAAAATGCCATCGCATTAGAAATAGACCTACCATACCATGGAGATAACAAGAGCTTTGGGAGCTATGCCGCCAAGACCTTTCTCTCACCCACATTTAATAGCTGTTTTCTGGACTCGGGCAGTAAACACTCAGCATGTCAGTTTGGTGGTTGAATGTGTTGGGTTGCTCGACATTCCCACTGCACAATCAGCTCATGTATTTAGTGTAGGCCCAGGCAACTGGAAGATGTCAGAGCAAAAAGGCCTCACAGACTCATTTGACATTGCTGCCATCTGGCAGCTTTGACGTGTTCACTGTCCAAAGCGTCCTGAGAGCCGACATGCATGGACACTGAGCTAAAAACCCAGTTTTACCAGGCGTACTATGTGGTATTTAGAATCATTTGCATCTTCCTTGATATGATCAAGAGTAACTAATTTGCAATATAATTTACATTTATTTATTGGCAGTATTTTATGCAAATTTAGAAACTTGAGAGACGTTCATTGACCAGTAGAGCTTTAGCTCAGTGGTTACTAACTTGGAGGTCAGGACCCCCACAAGGGTCTGCAGAATAAATCTGAGGGGCCATAACAAGATCAAAAAGATAGAAAAGCAGAAAATCCATATTTCTGCAACACAAACTGCTTAGAAGAGACAAAGAAAAACCTTACTTGGTTGAACAGTTCACAACACACATTTGCAACAAAGTGACAGATGTTGCAACTAAGCACTGATTTGTTTGAAAGGCTGAAAGGCCCTTAAACATATTTTCTCAATCAGTCTCTTACTAAGAGAAGGGGGGGGGGTCTGTGAAAAACAAAAATCTGCCAAAGTTAAAACAGGGTTTTGGTTATTTCACGAGAGACTTCTGCATCTGTGCATCTGTTTTTTTCCTCTCACTGGTCTGAAGTGCGAGTTGATGTCATGTACTTCTGTGCATCAGTCAATACTTAGCAACATCTGGAGTAAAATGTGATGAGCGTTGTGGGCAGTTCGCTTGTGATGCCAGGCAGCGATCAATCAAATGATGATACCACAGAGTTCTGACAATGCAGACGATTCAATTTTAGTGTTAAACTCTTAAAAATTATACTTAAGTATGTTCTTTTCAAAACTGTGATTTTAATTGTTGTTTATTTAGTCATGAATGTTGAACATAACTGAAAATAATAAGATTTGGAACCAATTTCACAGGTGCTTTAAGCAGTTGGATTTCAATGGGTTTTAAGGGTTTTTGAATGTTTTGATCCTGTATTTAACCATGTCCACAATCTTTCCTTAACCAAGTCGTTTTAGTTTAAAGTTATTTTACAGGCATGTTCCTTACAAAAAAAGCACATAAACCTTTAGACATGTATTTCTTTTTTCCCACGGTCTGAGTCATGATAATTGCTGTTTATCTACTCACCGACACCAAATTGCTAAATCAAAGTGCGGTTAATAAAAATAATGGGCTATCTGGGAACACTTCCCTTCATCACTGCAAAATCCATGAGACATCTGCAGTAAAACCTCCAGCGGGACTGTATGAAATCTCTGGTTTTGACTGAAGGAGTTCACTCTGCTCTGAGAGGCGAATATGCATCACCTCGCCAGTTACCTCTGTCCTGTCACCTCCCCTGTAATCACTCCAGTGCGTCTTTCCCCGGCACGACTCACAGCCAGTGGCGACCACGGTCATCGTATCCTCCTCCTACTCATCATCATCACCATCATTAGCCATCATCATCATCATCACCCCTTTTTTCACCGTCTAGCCCACAAACTTCCAGCATGTCCAAATGTGCTGCTTATGTAACCGTGCAAATGGTGTAGCAACCGCTGACCGCCGCTTACATCAGAGCCGCGGCGCTGAATGGAGCTGAATCACCGCCGATTTCCACTTCAGTCAACCTGAAAAGCCCGAGTGCTGCTCTCCCCTTCATATACTTAACCAGCGAGGATCTAATCTATGTGCCAAGTCTGGTAAACTGAGCAACCCGTGGATGTACATAGACAACCCCAGCTGAGTCAGCCACGCATGTCGGCATATGGTAAAATGGATCCTTTACTCAGGATATAGTTTATCATATATAACAGAACTAATATAATCTTTGCGTTCAGAAAGATCCAGCCTAGGTTTGTTCTCGTGAAAAGGCTTTTATGCGTTTCCATAAAGCATGAATATACTGCAGGGCTGAACAACTCTCGCTACATCACCCGAAACACACCAACACGTCGTGAGCGAACCCTCCACGAAGCGGATGAAGGTGAGACCCCGTCTCCCGACGACCGCGCACTGGATCCATGCGACCTAACG
This sequence comes from Istiophorus platypterus, assembly GCA_016859345.1. Taxonomy (NCBI): domain Eukaryota; kingdom Metazoa; phylum Chordata; class Actinopteri; order Istiophoriformes; family Istiophoridae; genus Istiophorus; species Istiophorus platypterus. The sequence goes on from CM029122.1 coordinate 22,218,434, forward strand.
CACTGGACGTCGAGTGTGCGTGAGTCCGAACCCCGCGACGACCGCTGCTCCACCGCGGTCCTCTATCACACCCGTGTCCTTCACATCCAGCGCCTGACAGAGGGACAATGAAGATCCACTGGACCCAGCTATGGATGCTCGCACTGGTGCTCAGACGGCGTGTGAATGCTCATCTCGGCTTCGTAACCCAAGCCGACAGCCCACGGCTGAAACGACCTCGAACCACACCGCGATGGACAAAACGCGCCGCGTACTCCGACCCGACCCCGTCCCGAGGCACAGCGGCTCGGATCGGCCGCAAAGCGCGAACCAACGCGGCGCATCGCACGCAGCCCGCACTCCCGTTTCAGCGCGTCCTACCGGGGAGTGAGATCCGACGGCGGCGCAGGGGGCTCCGGCTGGGACGGGCTCTCCAAGCGGTCCCCGGACGGCGTCCTGTCCTCGGCTCCGGCGCGGAGGACCAAGCGCGGCAGATCTCCGGCGCTCAATGAGCGCAGCCGAGGCGCACGTCAGGTTGACGTCGGGAGGCGGCGACTACTTCCTGTTACATCACGCCGTAGTCCTCAGCCGAGGAGCGCGGCCGCCTCCAGGCGCCGCCCGGCCCCCACGCCGGACTGGAGCCCCGCGTACTGTGCGTTTTCTCGGATGTGCCCGGCGCCTTTCGCTTTCTCCGTCGCTTCCGCCGAGGATGTCTGGCTCATGGGAACCGGAGAGAAACTGTTGCGGGGACTTTGGCGGAAAGCGGCTGTTGCCCAGTTTCTGGCGGCTGCGCCACATAACCAGTCCGGTGACGAGAAACGAGGAAAGACAGGGCCCCTGATGTCCCGCAGCATAAGTAGCAGACGAAATCAATACGACCGGGGATTCTTTGTATTCAGTTTAGTTTTGGGGACATTTACCAGCCGTGACAGTGGCTGGTCTCGTTTTCACGTTCCGAGTATGTGTTTGCTGTGTGTGTTTTTGTCTTATCATGGAACATGTAGTGTAGTAATGTCTACTGAGTAAATACAGTAATAACTAGGGACAGGCGTCGCCGTTGCTGTGATCCCATTGCAGGATGGGCTCTTTTTTTATGTTTTCCTTTTTAAGGCCTTTGATGCGGCAAAAAACAAAAACGAAACAAAACAATCCTAAACACATCCTCTTATAACGTTGTAATGATAGTGTTAGCAGTTAGATATCCAACAGACTAGTACTAGTGCAGTGCCCCTTCAAAACATCCGTATTATTTATTAGAAAAATATTTTTCGATCATCTAATCCTCCTTTTCAAATTTCCACATCACTGCTGTGTTGTGACCTTAATAATTTCACTAGACTGTATTTGTCATATACCTGACAAAAGTATTGCTGTGACATACACACTCCCTTGCCAGTTTATTAGGTACAGCTAGATAAGCCTCCCTTGATGAGGTCAGAAAACTCAGTTTTTACTCAGTCTCTTTAAGAAGATGTTGATTTACTTTAATGGTCATTTTGGAGGTGTGTATTGCCCGAGGTCCCAAGAACGTGCATTTTCGAATTTGAAGGTCTTTGGATGAGTCGTTCTCAAGAAACATAGAAGTGAAACATTAAACAACAGCAAGTTAGAGTTGGGGCGACTCATCCATGCAACGTCCTTGATTAGCCAACTAAATCATTTCAAATATTTTCCTTGCTGATGCAAAATACATTTGTCAGTGATTTTCTTAACTGCATGTTACTCCATGAATTAATTATCCATACCATCCCCATTTTAAGTCAAACACTTCAGTAAAAACACTAAACCTCCAGATCAGGGAAAGAGTTACCATGACACACATTGATTAAATGAATCTACTACAGTGGCTGTGTGGATGCGTCACCCCAGACCCCAGTTCTAACCAACTATCATTTAAGGTTTCTCTTTTTTAAGTTTCTTTATATATATATACATACATATATATATATATATATATATATATATATATATATATATATATATATATAGAATCTTATTTGATCTGCAGTTGTCCAGCTGAGTTTAAGAAGACAGAAAGTGAATCAAGGTCAAACAGTAATTTGTGATAGGAGTATGGCATCTCTGGTATTGCATAATTCTCCATCTCTCTCTCTCTCTCTCTCTCTCTCTCTTTATATATATCTATATATATATATATATACATATTTTTTTTTTAAATTAATAATTTTTTTTTTTTTTTTTTAACTGGGGCTCTTTGGCCTTTTTATGAACAAAAGACTGGTGTGGAAATAAAACGGATAAAACCAACGTAATGAAGGAAAGACCATGGTGGATATGTATTATATAAAATATCACAGTTCAGTTCTTTAGAGTCATAAAACAAGACCATGAAGCAAATACTGTGCAGTCCAGGAGGGCCAGTGCCAAAAATTTACTTTACACAACACTGCCCCCTTCTGTTTTTCCTTAAAAACACCGACATTATTGCAATGGTGAATAAAATGGCATAACATTGTTCTAAAAAATAGTTCATTGTTAATCTAACAGGAATAAAGCAGTTATACCTTATTCATATTGATTTATAGCTGCAAGGACACAATTTGTTGCTTTTGAGAAGATTCTATGTATTGTTGTCATTGATCCTGGAACAAGGACTGTCCACCCCCTTAATCCACTAATGTTGTTATTCACATTGATAGACAATGGTGCAGCTTTACCAAAAACATTGTAGAAAAGGATCAGTTGCTGTATGAACACAGTAAACATGCAGTAGAAGCATTCATTTAGCTACTGAATAAAAATTATACTGTAGCTTTACAGTTACAAAAGAATGTTCATATCAGTATGAAATTGAAGAGCACTGAAACTGTAGAATTAGAAAGACAAAATATATTTGTATACAAAAAAATGATATGCAAAATATCAGTGTACAAAGCTGCTATATTAGAATTCAGCAAAACAAACCCGTTTTTTTGTCAATGAGTTATTCAAACAATTTGGATAATGATTCAGTCACTATAAAGTTAATTCACCTACACTGGAAGTTATTTTTACACCAGTACTGTTGCACTGCAATACAACAGTATGAGAAAAGCTTAAAATAAAACATGGATATAAATATAAGGGACTCCACAGTAGTGCAGTATCTATTGCAGAGCCAAGTGTTCAGACTGAGCGATGAACAATGTGGTTTATGTTTTTTCTCTTTATTCGAATCATCTTCATCCTATAACCTGCAACAGAACAGAGACACAAAGATTTTTAATTTCAAAATTTTCTATCTAAGATTATCTCAAAGATGCCAATTTACAAGTTATGTGTCTCAGTGAGAGACCAATACCAAATCATTGAAATAATTATAATTTTAAATAATTATACAATACTAAGTAAAAAAATTCAATTTTTTTCCTAAAATGGAAACGTGAATTTTGGAAATGTCATACCCACTCTGCCTTTAATGCACTTTTTGATACAGAGTTTCCGATGTCTGAAGTTATTCTCGTTTCCCCCACATCCACTGTAGTGAAAGATCTGGCATCGCTTGGTCTTGGGGTTGTATGCAAACCGCCTCTCTGAACCGTGACAATTTCCCCTGTCTATAGGACTGGAGCACACATCTTTAGGCTTCAAATCTGTAAACCACAGTAAGAGCGAGAAAATATTAAAGTTATAAATTGTGGCTACAACTAACGAATGTTTTCACTGACAGCCCCTGTTTAGTCAGGACCCAAAATGATATGTATCATCCTGTATACTATCTTTTCAATTACATATCATTAAAATAAAATAAGTTGTATCCATTCCATTATTGCAGGATCAGGAAGTGCGTGAAAGATGCATTGGATAGCATTTTTTCATCATCATCTTAGCTTAAAACGCCACATGGGTTCATATACTCACAAATTATGCTTCAGTCTGGTTCTGACTGATATAGAGTTTGTCCATTGTCTGCAGGCTCTCAGACTTACATTGATGGATTTGAAAAGTGAGAGTTGTTGTCATGGCTCTCCACAAGGCCACGTATGCTCCCCTCTTTGATTTATTCAGCAGCTCTCTTTGTGGAGAGAAACAGCCATACTCAAACTGTAGGAGAGCATGCTAGCAGCCGTGGGTGAGCTTCTACACAAGTGGTGGACATTGCTTTTCATAGGTAAACACTATGGATTAAGAGGTCCCACATTTACCTCATTATCACTTAATTTGTGTCAACTGGAGTGTGTTAAATAAGAAAATTTGAGGAATGGATTAATTGTAACGAAACTGTCAATGAATATGATATAATTATTACATCAATGATATTACCATGAGGGATACCCACTGATGAACTACTGTATTGGATCTGTAATTTACAGAGATATTTGATATAAGCATAGTCTCGGAGTACCCAAACTATACAAATCCACAAAATGCACTAAATCGGAAGTGCAGTGTGATTTTAATTTCCCTGCAAAAAAAATTTGATTTTGCCTTAGCAAGTACAAAACTGCATAGCAGAGAAATCCTGACATAGAAAATGACTCTATATTAATGCTAGATGTAGATTATTAATTTTAACAGAAGTAGAAGTTGTATCATAGTAATATTTTTTGGCCACTGACTACAAAGCCAATTATGTTTTCAGGATTTTGGATCAGGAGCTGCTTTAGTTTACGGTTAGTTTACCTTCCTCCAGTACAGCTTCTCCCACTGTCATTAAAAGTATACATCACCATATAACCACAAGATGTCAGTATTTGGTTTCTCCATGGCAACATCTGCTTGATAAACTGACATCAAGATTTACACATTTATATTTCTATAAAGCTTACTTTCCAGCATTGGCTCATACAGATACCTTCTACATGCCGGAGATCCCATCATAAAAATATACAAAAAAATAGATTTAGGATAAGACAAGGAGGCAGAACTACTGAGACTTACTCGTCCTGAATCTTTCTCTCTTGCTATTTTCTGACAAGGGTGAAATTGAATTTTGGAAATTATAACTCTATGAATAAGCTGAGGGAAGTAGGCCTGTGCTCTCCTACTGCAGCACAAAAGAGCCTTGGGACATGACAGCCATGATATACGGTATGCGCCTTCACTGCAAATACACAAAAATTAGTAAGTGGGAAGATGTGACAAATGGGCTGTGGGAAGGAGAAACTGATACACTTTGTTTCTGCCCATTCCCTTTCATGACAGAAGCAATTTGGAAGGCTGTCTCCCATGTATGCATCACTGCACCTTAACTTTTTTTTTCTTTTTACAAAAAAACTATTGGCAGCACACACGGGATTAATAAATAACCTAGATTTGTTGTCATTGAGTTTTAAGGAATTCAGTATGGACTAGTTGCTACACCGAGGACAAGATGTTTGATTGGTGTTGATTTAAATGTGCCTTACATCAGCTTCTTGCGGTTTCTGAAGGGTGGCATGCCAGAACTAGTTGGAGAACCGCTGCCATCGGCTGATCTCTGATGTTGTTATTAAGACTGAAAAACGGCCCTCTTACAGTGTGCTCAGACAGTAAGTGAAGCAAATTTTCAGCTCATGTTGTTCATATGAATTTGACTGTAAATTTGTCTATAACAACCAATGTACAGTCCATACACGATTTTGTGGCTTTCTTTGGCATTGTTGCAGCCTAAAACACCTGATTTCACAGCAGATCTCTAAAAAACTACAGTGCATGTTAGGATGATTTTAGGCATATTTTTGCAATGAAATTGAGGTAGCAAGTGAAAATTGCAAAAAGGGTTGCCTTTTTTAAAACTTTGTATAATTCATTGAAAATCACATCTAACGATACTTTATTTGAGACAAAATTGCAAGGTCAAGCACAATTTAAAGGGATTGGTTGATTTTGCCTTGATTGTTGTGATCATTCCGACATCCTGGACGGACTGACTATAGAGAAAATAGCTCTAAACTGCTGGCTAGACTGACAGAGAATGTGCCTGGTGCGTGCTTATGTGTGTTTGTGTGATGGCTCAGCCTCTGACTGATCTGAGAACATCAAGAACTTCAGCTTTCATTAAAGCTGAAAAATTTTCAACCATGGAGAAGTGTGTTTGCCTACGGTTAAACCACCCCTGGTGAATCTGTGTCTAATCTTGCTCACTAATGTGTTTCCATTGACTTTATATTCAATCCTGCCACGCCTAAAATTAGCTTTGCATTCTGCCTGAACATACCCTTAGAGTCATAATTTCTTACCTTTTGCCTCTTGATTAGTGTCATTCAATTGCACCTGAGGTTCACGTACAATCAGTTCCCCTGAGAAACATAAATAAAACATATAATATCAAGAGATTGGTCGTTTAAAGGAATAGTTCAGTATTTGGAGAACTAAGCATATTGACTTTTTTTTCCACAGAGTGAGATGAGTAGTTAAAATGTTTTGAAAAATCTACAAACACTGCTAAAACTCTAAATAGGTAAAATGATGTACTTTCTTGATGAGTAACACTTTATCTACCTTCACAGTACTTTTGTGCAGATTGTTTTTTTTTTACTTTAAACAGTAATAATTGCTAATTTCCTCCAGCTCTGTACTTAAAACACATACATTGGAGTGGTATCGACCTTCTCATTTCACTCTCATGAATATATATATGATAAGCAGTTATAAGCATGATGTCTTACCAGTTATTATGGTTGGCTGCACGGCAACAGATATTATAGAAGACTGTGTATGGACTTCCGGTGCCCTAGTGGGTTTTTCTATATGGACACAAAACACGGAAAAAAAATATCTACATTTGAGTAGGTGTCTCTACATAACATGAATCCAAAAATCCTGCTTCCCAGCTCTTCTCGGCTCGTTTCCCACACCTGCTCACTTCTCCCAAGCCCAGTTCTCCCCGTCATTACCCTTGATTCTTCATCCGCCCACCAGATGTCCCCAGGCTTTTTTCCTGTGTCATCCACATGTCACCTGTTTCACTTTGCCTGTGGTTCCCTGCCCACTCACAAACCTGATCCCAGTTCCCAGGTCATCACTCACATCTGTATCTAAACCTTCTAATGACACCAGCTCCTTGTCGGTTCATTTATTATGTTCCCTGTTCCCTTGTGTACCTGCTACCTGCACACATCTTCTTGTCTGTTCCTGCCTACCTACCTCGCAACTCACCTGGATAATTATCCACACGTCTGTCTGTTAACCTGTTTCATTATTGAAAGTATCTCCATTGAATCTGCCTGTGTTTGAGTCCTCCCTTCCTCTGCTGTTATCAGAAAACCGTGACAAACCGATTGTGAGCCAGGGTTTTTACATCACCTATATTTAGAACAAATCTCATCAAATCCCAGTGATCAGTCAGGAGTATTCCTCTCATACTAGAAAGGGTGTTTGCTGGCAGATATCATCTACTAATGATATCAGACAGTCATCTATCTGAAATTTTTATCAATAAATAAAATTTAAAAATCACACCCTTTTTCAGTTCATTGTCACTACAACTTCAGCTGTCAGCAAAATTGGTCACAGTCGAGCAACTTGTTCATTATTTTCCTTGACAATTTCAATATCTCTGGCTTCTAAGTCATGCCTAAATCTAGCGTAATTGAGTGTGCTTCAGTCACTTTAAAATGACTTAAATGATAAATCAAGGTGAAAAGCGATTTCATGGTCAGCTAAAAATCTTCAGAAAGTTAATTTTCCGAGGTAGAACTATTTTGATTATGTCACCACTCTGAAATGAGTTTTCATTTGTTGTGCAGCAACTGTGATCTGCTTTGCCTTGGCTGTCTATGAACCCCGAAGTATATAAAAGACACCCTGGTCTGCATCCTACATACATTCTGTTTAGCCAAATTAAAGGAAAAATGGGATAGACTACAATTAAAATCTTGACTGACTTACAAGGCTGAGGTGTAGTTGTATTTTCTGTTATAAAACCTTGGAATAGTCCTTTCTTTCACCAAATGACATCTTTGGTGCATTCACAGTGGCTGAACACAATAAACCCCTAGATTTTATGTGGTGTTGAATTTAACCTAACAATGCTGCTGCCATGACAACTTGGGCATTTGACTGTGTTTACAGTAAAAGCATAGTAGTTCAACCTGGCCTACCTGGGTTCTGACATTTTGCCTGGCACTGTTCTATGCTCCTGAAATTGTTGGCATTGCCAAAACAGCCACCGTAAAAGAAGTGCTTGCACTGCTGAGTCTTGCTGTCAAAGAAGTAGCGTGTCAGCATCCCTCGACAGGGACCAGGAGCCTCTGCTAAATGACACGGGTCCTTGTCATCTACAAAAGGAGAAGGAAGAAAAAAATTAAGAGACAAAGAAAAGACTCAATTACCACCCATAATTACTGGGTCTGTCGCTAAATAAATAAATAGTAAATGTATGTTTCTTTACAGTGCATGACAGTTACCAGTTTTTCCTTCATATCCACTTTGTTCTGGAATATAAAATTATTTACTACACATTTATCAAAGATACAATTTAGCTTTCTTACATGGAGGTTTTGTTTGACAAAGAGAGAAAGACAGGGTCAGACAAAAGTGCCAAACTGGCTTCAACATTCTACATCTTCACTTTGTTTGCATTGATACGTGTTTCTTTTCAGTTTCTTCTTCTAGTTCTTTTCTTTCTTCTTAAATTTTGTTCAGAGCTCGAAAAACTGTGAAATCAACTTCCCCTAAAGAAGTAAAATTAAAACAAAATGCAAGAAAAAAAAACAGAATGCACATCACATCCTTCACTGAATTTTCAACTTTGATGTAAGACATCTAAATTGTACTGTTTATTTAATGACTTTTTAAAGTATGAAATATCTAGCAGCAAAGCCAGTGGTAGTTTTATGCTCATCTATCTATGATGCAAGGCCTTGAGCAGTGAATGACACATTTGAAAGAGAACACAGTACGATCCAGTTCAATGAAACATGTTTTGAAATATTATTATATCCCTGTGTAGAAAAAGACATAGGGAGGGAGGACACACCAATTTGAAGCCTGTGTACTTTGAGGTGTGATGAATGAACAGCAGGCCATCGTCTACTTTGCAATCAATGGCCCCTTGGTCACAGCTAGCCCACTTCCTGTCTCCCGAGAGGTTACAGTGACATTTTCACTCCAGTCAGGTTCTCGGATTCAGATTCACTCCTAGTCTCCCTCTGCAAGCTGAAAAGTCAGCACTTCTAGTGAGAACCACCTTTTGTTGCCTGGTCCCCAGTGAACCCCATCTCCTCCTCTGCCATATCTGTGCTTTCCTTTCTACCTCCTACCTTGACTCCCACCACCTGTGTTTCACTTCTCAGCAGTAATCGCATATATCATAACCCTTGGGTCTTGGAATATTGGGATCAGATTCTTATAGTTCAAAGCAACAGTTTGATGCTTATCTAAATTCTGCATCTTTCACTGATTGTTTTTTCTTGGAACAGAACAGTTTTGTTCCCAGTTTATTTACCTTTCCTTGAATACAGTTCATGTTATTTGTCACTCCATTATAGGTTTACAAAAAGATGGTGACAGTTAGCTCACCAGACGGTTTGATTTGCTGGTTAACAAGGTGACAAAACACAAAATCGAACAAGCTAAAAAAATAATTCTGAGACTTTTGACTTGTGTGTAAACAAATGCTGCTACCTGGTACACCCACTGTGTCCCAGTAGCTGAGGACTTGTAATGTCAGAGGAGCTCTATTTGGTTTAGCTGTTAAGACTTTGTATAAACACTATCTACTAGAGAGTGACAATGATTAAAATGCTATCATTGTAACATCTAAATAAATTCTATGAGGTGACGTTAACTTAAAAGCATGGGAAAGTAGTTGTGTCAAAGGGTACTCTAGGACTCTCTAGTGCAATGCAGTGATGAATAATTCAGAAATACAATTCTCTATTAAAGCTGTGAAGGTGGAAGAGGTGATTTGTGTTTTGAGGAGAATTATTGGTCGGCTCTTTTTCAAGTGCTGGGTGTGAATCATATGGTCCGCCATTCCAGAGGGCCCTGGCTGCTCTCCAAAGACAACCTCAATATTTTTCCAAAACAGACTTCAACACTGAAGATGGGCATGGAGGAGGAGGTTAAGAGGCTGGTTTGCGAATGAAAAAACATAGAGTTAATGTTGGCTTTCATATTTTGTCCCCTATAAGTGGCATGCCCAGAAAGATGAGAACGATAAGATTTTAGGGCAATGTACAATGAATCTATTGAAAACAAAAAATGTTTAGACTACACTTTGTATGACTCCAAACTCCCCTTCTCTCTGTTCTCTTGCTTTCTTGCTGCTTAGTTTCTTCCTTCAATTTTCTTCAATATGTTTTTTTCAAGATATTTTGAAAGGTTTTTGTAGTTCTGCCTCTAAGCATGTGACACAGTCTTGGCAAGGTCTTATGGTGAAAAAGAGACAACTGCACTATACCTCTGTAGACATTTAAGCAAAATAAACGTACTCAGGAACAAAAACAACAGTGGCCACCAGCTGGAAATACACATAATCCAGTCCTACAAAACAAAACTGAACATAGAAACAATGTCAGTCTATCCATGTTCCAAAAAAATGTGTGTTATCTCAGAAGAGAAACCACATGTCATAAATTGTTTGAATTAGCGGTAAGGCCTGAACCTTTTTGAGATTATATTCATCTGTGATTAAAGCAAAGTAATAATGCTTCAACTAACAATTACTTTCTAGATTAATGAGTTAATAATATGGTCTATAAAGCAAAAAAAATACCAAAAGTGACGAAAAGAATTTCCAAAAATCTAAGCAATGCCCACAACATAGAGGCTGGAAGCGGGGATTGTCTGGTACTGTTAACTGAAAAGTTACTTTAATGATTTATTTTCTGTCAATCAGGTATCGATTAAACAAGTAATTGTTTCTGCTCTACTCTAACATCTTTACATTTTATCCGTTTCTGCCACCTCTGGCGAAATCATTTTTTATGCTGTAAGCTTTTCTTCCCCTTTTCCTTTGCTTACTTTCTTTTGGACTGTCTCTGCTCAAAGACTGAGCATAAGCCCTGAGCAAAGGACAAAAAAAAATTCACATGTCACGGAGAAACAAAGTTCCTGTCTCTGGACTCTTCAAGCAGAGCGATAAAAAGGAGACCAGACTGAGGGAAGAGTTAGGAACACAATGGCTATCACTTATTTGAGTTTCAGAACATCCGAGCTAGAAAAAAGAAGCCTTTGCTAGGGTGCAAGGATTGGAAAAAAAAGAACCAGTATCCTGGAAAGAAAGCCAAAAATTTTCCTCATAGTAGTTTGTCACCTTTACAAGAACAGTCTTTTTAAGACATCTGTGGCTGTGTTATCACTTTGAAGAAATGAGAGGATATAGCTAACTGAATTCAAACAAGAATGTGTCAACTAGCAGTTTTTGCAGGGTACACTGTCTGAGAGAATTAAAAATTTGATCATAACAGCCCTGCTGCACAGGATGGATGAAATTACATGCAAGTACGACAAAACACATTAGCCCTTGAAGACTGCGTTCTGTGAGTTAGAAGTGTGGTGACATTTTCAAATGCCTGTAGCTGCAAAATGACCAGCTTGTGAGCACTACTACACTGAGCCACAGAGTTAAGATTAAGATTTAATGTATGTATTTCTACAAAGAAACATTAAACACTATATATATATATATATATATATATATATATATATATATATATAAAGTCAAAGCTGTGTTCCAATTGCATACCGACTGTATAAACTGCAAACTACTCTTTGTACTAGACTGTTTTTGGAAACAGTCTTCCACTTTTTTTCCATAAGCAATGCAGCTTTAAGGTTGAAAAAATGTATCTTATTCCACACTACTTGCTAGCTAATAAACAGTGGTAAGCAGCCACGAGCGGCTACTGTTGAGCTCTATGTCTCTGTTGGAAAGACAGGGAGTCTGATGGAGCGTTTGCAGTCAGTAGAGCCACATTTATGGCCCTTTTGGGAAGTTTTTGTGTGGTTACCTGTGTCGTGGCTTTGTCACTGTGCCAGTTTATCATGGTTACATGATAAACTGTTCATGGACCCAAAATATCTAGTTTTGAATGTCACAAATCTATCTATAGCTCCAGAAATATTTTGGTATTAATAACCCTGACACCTGCCTTTATATTTTAGAAAAGAGCTGGCCAGCTAGTGTTCTGCTTTTTATACTTTGCTTGGTTACTCCTAACACACTTGGTAGCAACAAACAAAATACACCTTGGATTTCCTCTTTAATTTTTCCAGGGTGAATAAACTTCATAGTGAAAAACTGCTCAAATTAGTATGTAATGTGTAATTTGGAAATTTTATTTCTTTCTCTTTCCATTGTTGTTTCGGTTTAGGCTATTACAACAAAGCACAGCAAATAGTTGTGAAAGAGCCCTTTAAATGCCATGTCATTTTCTTTAAGATCACACAGAGAAGCTTTAACTGTGCTGACAAGCCACATTCACATTTCTGTCCCAGCAGTTTCATTCAATGCCAACTTTGTGTGGATACTGACAGAGATTAATACATCTAACGGAGGTATCCACCGTATATAAGACAATGTCTGAGGGTACAAATTAATTCATGAACCTTTTCTTTGACTGTTTAACGCCGCCCATGACCTGCACTAAGAATGTGGAGGTTATTGCTCGCCAGTGGGAGTAAGAACTTTGTCACACCACAGAATAACACCCCATCTAAATACTTTAATAGATGTGTTAATACCATACCTGCAAGGGTATATAAGGGTATATAGCAGACAAGCTTGAGTATTAAGGATGCGTTTTTCCCTGCTATAGATAACAGACAGGATTACAAACTGGACACAGCTGTTATGCCACAGAAAAAGTAGTTCTGCCATTCTCAAGGTTTCCTTTTGCAGACACCTACTGTTTTTTACATGTATCTCAGCACTGTCCAATTCACCTGAAGTGCAGAACAACTTTTCTTACTATGGATGAATTGAAATCGCAGGTGTGAAAGGTTTAATTGTTGCTGCTTTGATTGCTTTTAAAGAGCAACAGTTTCCTAATATATTACTGAGATCCCACTTAACACAAAGACGTATTGAATTCCTACAGTGCCAAGACTGCACTTTGCCTGTAGCTGGTATCACGAAACAAAGATCAATGAGTGTTCTGTTATTTTAAGTACATCCCCTACTCATTTTGAAACTCACACGTTCACAGTGACCTTTCTGACTTTAGTCACCCTGAGTCATTGTTATATCCCAGTCACACCACACCACACCTGTTTGTTCATATCTCTGCCTCTTTAATTATCAACTAATCTCTGACAGTTGGTGTAAAATAGCTGCTGGAGAAAAAGAACTTGTCTTAATTCTGAGAACTCATGTCAGCACTTTATGGTGATACTGATAAGATGACACATCAAAAAATGACATACATACATACTGTATCACAAATTTAACTTTACGTTATAGAAGCATATTCCAACTGCAATCCAATTTATGTGTGGCTGGTGTATTAACCAAGGTGTTTTAGGTTGGTGTCAGTGAAATTAAACTGAACTGGAGGTTTTGATCTGCATTTCGAACTCATCACTTACCTGGGAACACTACTATAGGTAAGATATTCACCCCACCCATCCAGCACCCAGTGGGAAGTATTTAAGCTCCATTTTTCATTTCACTCTAACTAAACTTAACTTAAAAAAAGGAAAAAAAAACACCCCAAAATCCAGATCTTTTACAGAAGGTTATGTGCAAACAACACAAACAGATTCATAGACACAGATGTATACTGATAAAAAATGCAGAGTAAGCATGCACAGACCACTGAAGTAAAACACATTCATTATTGTGTTAAATATGTAGACTTCATTTGATACACCCTCCTTATTGCTATGTTAATATTCCTGGCTGATGAACTGTTGTCAGTTGATAACTTTTATCTAATCTAACTGCATAATAAAACATCATATTGCCTGTTATGAAGGCATCGCCACCTGTCTGTTGAGGATGAACACATGCTGATGTGGGCAGAGACAAAAAGCTGAGAGGAGATGAAGAAAGTCAAAATTGTATGTACAAAAGCTGGGTGGGTCTTTCTGACATGATTCTCAAATGGTTTCAATCTTACCTGCGTCACGTGAAATCCGTTTTCACCTTTGGAGAATTTCACTCCAACAAACATGATGTATTGTTAAGGGTCACACAGAGTTCATCCTTGGACCTCTCCTTTTCAACCTTTATATGCCCCCCTTTGGCTACATTATCAGCAAATATAACATTATATAACATTCTTATCTCACTACTCTACAATGACTTGTATCCCATAAACTCCCTAAATGTTTCGATATAATTATCAACTGATTCTTCTCCAAATGTCCTACAGCTGAAAAAGGAGAAAACTGAAATTTTGGTCATGGGTGGTGAAGCTTGTAGGCAGCTGGTCTGTGAGTAAATGGAGACAAAGTCATCAAAAGGAGTCAAAAAATAAAAAGCAAGGAGAACTTATGAGGGGTTGGTTTAGTCTTTGGAGTCATATCAACACTGACAAGGTCTCCTTCTACCAGTTAAGAAAATTCTCCAAAATCAGAGCCTCTCTCTCCCAGTCTGATCAGTATGTGTATATGCATGAATGGAAATTTCTTATGTTTGTACAGATACTACATGTATGCCTGTGTATGTTCATATATCATTATTGTATAATCATCATACTTTGTACTGCTTTTGTATGAAATTGTGCTGCACAAACAAAAATTTGAATTGAACTGAACTTAATATCAGAGACACCAGAAATCCAAACCTGATTAGCATAGCAACAGTAACTAAGACAGGCTTAACAAACTGTCAGTTTACAGTGAATGATCATACTATTGTCACATTTAAAGAGGACAGATGGCTGTAGGTGGACACACAAGGGTATATGAACTAATAAATCTTTACCCCCAAGGTCACCCCATTTCTCAGCCTGTCCAGGTGACATATGGTGACTATAGAACAGTTTTCTCAAGGCCACACATATCCAGTGTCTCTTGTGGTGAAGTGTTTATTTCTTCATTTTTCATTTTAAGAAGATGGATAATACATTTTCACAGTTAGTTTAAGAATATTTAAAATCAGTTTTCAGTGGGAGGTCCCATCAGCTGACATGAGAATCAGGAAATCCAGTTGTTCTGAGTTTAAGCACTCTGTTATTAGTTATGATCAATTAATTCAATTCTACTGTATCATCACTTTAATATGTGTAAACCATAAATAATACAATACTGACTGCCTCTCTTCAAAGTGCCCATTTTTTTCATTAACCAGATGCCTTCGGGAAAACAGTTAATGTGCTGGCAATGTCCCATTTTAGCTGCATATCTACAAAATGTCTTTGTAATAGGATTTTATGCACGAGATGACAATAAAGTCTAATGAGCAACAGTCCTTAAAGAACAAAAAGTAATCCTATGCTAACAACAGCATAAAAATGCAAAGCTTTAATAAATCCTTGTTCTAAATTATACAATTCTTTTGTATCTATCCATAGTCACTGTTACCATAAGTTTAAATGGATAAAGTTAAATTGGTGAATTTGTAAAAACATAAAGGCTTTTTTTTATTTATTTAATTTTAATGTTGCTGTAAGTGTCAGGCTCACCTGAGACAATACAAGTTTCTTCACATGCCTCCATAGTCATAAAATTGTTGTCGTTTCCACCACAGCCGCCATATTCAAACATCTCACAGCGTCCCGTGTCGACATTGAAGAAGAATCTCTCCTTAATGCCCCTGCAAGGCCCCTGATCGTCCTTTAGGGCGCAAAACTCATTGAAGATGAAGGGCTCCGCTTGTGCCCTATCTGCTGAGATGGGACAGAGAGACAAGTTTTAGTACTCTTCTTCCTCTGGCACTCACAAAGGATTTTTTTCTATTATTTAGTGGGGGAAGAATTTAGGTCATAGCATCAAATTCTAACCTCAGGCTTTAAGATAAGGTAAAGTTGCATGACAGTACAATTTCCAAAAGACTTCAGAATAAATGGCTTGACAGCTTACTGTCTTTATACTGAGCTGAAGAGGGAGGCTGCGTGGAGGATTTGTTAACAACAGAGAATGGTGGGCTGTGTGACCTGATTGACCATTTAGCCTGGATAATTAAAAATATGCAAATGTCATAAAAGTCAGAAAATTTTATAAAATAACTTAAAAACAACTTCTGGTTTGGGTACAGGCCTGCAGGTGTTTCTGTTGTACTTGCACTGAAAATAAGAATCAAGGGAACCCTTGAATCCCCCCAGAACGTTAAAGCAGACCAAGGCAGGTGGCAGTTAGCAGGAGAAGAGGGAAAGACATTAGGAGATTTCACAGCATGCAGCACACAGCAAACATGTGCACAGTATATTGCACAGATTGAGAGACCAGTGTGTTTTGAATAATCTGCTATTTTGTGGAGAGCATGTTTGATCACTTAGAGGTTAGTGAATATTGTGTTGGACAGTCACTTAGGTCACATTATTAGTAACTGTCAAGATGACAAATGGCTGTGGACAGTTAACTCTACACATACTTCCTTAATTTCATTATCATGCATAAATGCTTGGTGTGTCAGATCCAGGAAAGAGGTGACATGAAACCCTCTTAGCTTGACTAACCACTAGTGCCAATGTTAATTCACTATCTCAGTGTGCTTCTGGAAAATGGCTGTCTCTGCCCTCATGCATGCCGTTTTTAGGTAAGGTCTCTGTTATGCCAGGCTTTAGTGATGCAGTTACTTGAGAGGAGAGTGTCTTTCCAAAGGGATCTGCATTTGGTCAAAGCTTAAATGACAGTATTTAAAAATGTCTTTCTGCAATGCACATGCTAATATTAAATGACGTTGATGTTGTTACAAGATCTTCCATTTCAAGTTCTACTCTTTTACATGCCTTTGTTATC
The DNA here is from genome assembly GCA_016859345.1 of Istiophorus platypterus. Taxonomy (NCBI): domain Eukaryota; kingdom Metazoa; phylum Chordata; class Actinopteri; order Istiophoriformes; family Istiophoridae; genus Istiophorus; species Istiophorus platypterus. The sequence goes on from CM029122.1 coordinate 22,235,186, forward strand.
TATGGATTTATGGTTTGCAATGTCTTGTTACTTATCACACAACATTTCCACCAATGACTATACACACTATCTGCATTAAGCTGATTATATGGTGATATATTGACCTGGCCAATTAATCAGTCTAGCTCTAGCACTTTTTGTTTAGCGCTATCATTTTAGCTCACTTGAGCTAAATTCAAAGTGTTATAGAAAAGGGTCTGAATACTCATGTCAATGTGATTGCTCAGTTTTTGCTCTGTCATTATGGAGTATTGAGTGTATACTGATGAGGGAAAATATTAATTTCCAAGATTTTAGCATAAGGCTGCAACAGAAAATGTGAAAAAAATGAGGGAGTCTGAATATTTTCAGAATGCCCTGTACATTAATCATCATTCAGTTCTTTTTCTTTCTGGTTTCACTGTAAAATATGGAAAACAAGCATTAAATTATCTTTCCCATGAGGTATGAAGCTCCATCAAAACAACCTCTAATGGTAACCATCCAGCCTTCTCCTATCAGCACAGCAATCAACAAACAGTCCCTCTGCCAGACAAGGTAATGAGGGCAGCAGCTCAGCATTACAACCTGCCCTCCTCCTTCACCTGTCCAATTCTAACTTATTACCATGGATTTGGGACATAAATCAAATACTCCCAATCTCCATCCTTCCATGCAGTGAGTGGTATTGCTATTGGATGTGGGAGGTGGTGTGAGGACAGCAGGGTTTCCCTGCAGAGCCTTGTGGTGTTTTTATTTACTAGACATTCCTCTCATTGTGGCTGATGAACAGTGGCAGACTGGGCCATCTAGCAGGGGAGAAATTACACATCAGCACAGGCGATGAGGGTATCTGTCAGGTACACAACCCCATTTTTGCTATGTAAAAACCCCTCATTGCAAGTACTGTGGAAGAAAAATCTAATCCTTGCGTTTAGGCTGCCTCAGTAGACCCTATTCCCCTTTAATACAGCCACTGTCATACCAGTGCAAAAACTTAAATTAACACAGTCAGCACATGTATGTAGGAATGGATTGAAGAAAGACTTTTTTAGGTCTTCATTGTAACCTAAGCGTCAGATTACAGTGGAAAGCCATTTTCCTCACACCTCCAATGAGAAAGGATTACTGTATTTCATAATTAGAGACTATTGAATAAGAATTCGCTGGAATACTCTTTTATTTGTGGTTACCATGTAATTTAGTTTATATATATAGTGAGACAGAGAGAGAGAGAGAGAGAGAGAGAGAGGGAGGGAGAAGAGAGAGATATGAAAACATTATATATATACTGCTATAAATCATTTATTCAGCCGACAGTAGCAGTTATAATTATAATATAACAATATAACCTTTTTAAAAATGCAGATAAAAAGCCCTCCCCATGTTGGGGAGGTTGGCACCAAGTTCCAATATTCTCCTTACTACTTTACAGAGAAATAATGTCAAGTTGAGATTGTTTCCTGTCTTTTTTTTTATCAGAGCTCAAGCTACCGATGCTGCAACAGGGTCATTCCTTTTGGGCAAAAAAGAAAGAGTATAGATGTGGTGCAGACAAGTCTTTGTGAAAGACAATATCTTCCAGATAAGAAAGTTCAATAAGATAGAGTTTGGCTGCCCAAGGAAAGAGGGACACACTGCTTCTTCCTATTGATTTCTACCCATCTTGTCTGAGACAGAACAAAGTACAACAAGCAGTGTGTTTTTCAATCTCACATGTCCAATATCCAGACAGACCCATTGTGAGAAAGTCCTGAAAAAACTTAACAGAAGACAATGTTAAAACATTTTCTCTGAAAGGAAACCAGAAATGGTCTTTGAAAATGCAGTGAAATGCAGACATGCACCCACATACACATATGCATTCACATACACAGTTAATCTTGTAAAGCAACTTCGGATATATTTTTAACATACAATACAGCTGGTAAAAACACTTTACTACTACTGAAGTGTACCTGTATAGCCATCCCACGAACCATGGTACAACACATAGGCACTGATTCTGTGGCCAATCACAGACTTGGAGGCAACTGTGAGCATCCATGGGGAATCATTCTGTAAATAGTAGCATTGCCCAGTGAAGATATAAAGGGGCAGAGAGGGGACGGTCTGAGTTTTAACTTCAAACATATCCATTCCTATATTGACTTTCTAGATGTCGTCCATAGTCCCACTGCAAGTTTTTATCACAGTCATTTCATGCACTGATATAATGCAAGTCACTTAGCATTACATTGTGAACTGTGTGAGTTTAGCACGTGCTTTCCTTCAACAACCAAACTTTTTAAAGATGGGATACATGTTTACTGTAAAATAACACAGACACAGATAGAAGTTGTAAAGACCTGATGTGATCAGTCACCAGTAATTAGAGGAGACAGCTAGGTCTTTATTTGGGACAGGCTTATATTAGACAAATGCTTTTACAACTCATTTGCCTTGTTTCCCAGTTAATGCAAAGTCAAAAAGTCCTCCATGTTTACCTGTTGTCTCAATACATTCAATCTCATGTCTATTTCCACTGTGCTAAATAGCTAGAGTTAAGTAGGGCATTCCATTTTCCCCCTGTGGTGTGAATCTTGTGTAAATAAAACTCAATACTTCCTCCATAATTTTCATATTAAGAGTCTTGCAGCCTTACCTTTATAGGCAGGCTTTCAACATGAAAAACCATCAGGGGAGTATAGGAATGAAGAAATGAACGGTAGTTGATTAGAGTGTGAACTATGATTTCTTTAAAAAAAAAAAAGGAAACTTAGACTCTATTGTACTGATGGAATTAATATTGGGGAAATGTACATTATACTAAATCTACTATGTGAGCTTTTGTAGAAGGTAATTTCTTTATTCCTTAATTAATTAATTTGCCTTTATTTGTTCATGCTGAAACTGGGCATTACTTGATCAGGGTTTACTAATAGTACTACACAGTAATTAAGCATTAAAACAGAGGGAATGAACAGCATGAGCTACATTTAGTTTTACTGCTTTTGTTGGTCTTGGAGGCTGATAGTAATTAGTTATGCATCATGAAGTTTGCAAAATAGAAATTAATTATTGAAGCACACTGGATTAAAAACTTTGTCATTAAAATAAATTAAAAAATAAATAAAAAAGAGAGTGATTTGCATACCCTTTGTAAAAGCTCTTAATGAAAACAACCTTTACGAGCAATCCACAAATCAACCCAAAGCTCCAGTTCTTTCCTCAAGAATCCTCCAAGTTGTTGAACAGAAATTAATATAGTCCTACTCACACAATGTGTTAGCAAAATCATTGGAAGCCAACCAATGAATCAGCCAGCTCCATGAAATATGGATTATAATGAATAGGGAAACAGATTTAAGACATGTCAAATTTCCAATGGCACCTGGTCTGCTGACAGACTGAGCTTAGCCAAGATTCCCACACATGCACACACACACACACACACATACACAAACACATTTGGATGAAGATTTGAGTTGCTCAATATGGGCACTATGCCAAGCACCCCTGTAATTCCTGATATGGGCAAGTTGAGTTGTTCTGGGGCCCAGTCCCAGCTTGTTCAGTGTACCAGAAGATTATCCTTTATCTTCATTTCTAGGTTCCCTAGCAAAGGGAACCTAAGCACCAACGTTGCAGCAGCCACAGAGCAGAAAAAAACAGCCCTTTATTGATGAGTTACTAAAAAACAAAACACCAAAGAGCACACACCACCATCAGGACAACAGTAAAGTATGATGTATTAAAAATCAGCTGGAGAAAGTGAGACAGACTAGGAAAGAAACAGAGAAAAATGGCAGAGCGATGTCAGTCTTGACAGCTCTCAGTTTTGTCAGCTGCACTTTCCACTATATGAGAGAAAATAGTTTCCATGCTTACTTAAGGATGTCCCTTTCTACATTTTTCCATCACTGAGTAAGAAACTGTGGAAAAAGTGAGGTGTATGTAAAAAACATTTGCTTACTATATTCAGTAAGTGTAAGAAAATAACCAGAGTAGTACCAACAGAAAAATAAAAATTGAAAATTCTAATTTGTGTTCAAAATTAAAGTGCAAAACCCACCCTTATGATCTAATTCAATAATTCACAAATGCTCCCCTACAGTGTTAAGGTATTTAATGTGTCTGATTAAGGGATAGTATAACACAGCATAATTACAGTAATTACAAAAATTCTGGAGCAGAAACCATGGTGTTTGAATAGCTTAGGGGGATTTAATTTCTATCTTCTCTAAATAAAAGTTTAAATGTGTCTTTCCTGAATAAGGAAGAATGAATACTGCATGTTTTTAGAAGTTTTTGTTGATTGGTTAGAAAATAAAAACTGAAATCTCTCATTAACAGCAGTAATCAAACCATTTACTGTGGCATGTGCATCGGCTTTGCTTTATTCACCTTGAGATGTGACTAGAACTTGACTGAAGTCCACCTGTGGCAAATTGGACTTAGTTTAGAAAGGCAAACACCTGTGTATATAAGGTCCCACTACTCACACTACATGTCGGGACAAAAACAAACCATTGAATTTCAGGAAACCCTCTGTGATAAAATTGTGGTGGTGCACAGATCAGGTCAAGAATATAAAGCTGTTTCCAAAGATCTGAGTGTTCTCAGGAGCACAGTGGCCTCAATAACTGTGAAGCAAATCCGGAACCACCACGACTCTTCCTGGAGTTGGCCCTCTAGCCAAACTGAGTAAGACAGAGTAACTGGGCAAGAAAAGGCCTTGGTCAGGGAGATGAACAAGAACCCAATGGCCAGCTACTAACAGCTGCAGAGGACCTCTGTCTGAAGCTGACATGAGACAGTACTAAACACTGTTATGTGTAAAGAAGACATGACACTGCTGGTCTTTAATTAAGAACAAAAGGACACAGCCCACTCTTAATTACTTTTAATCACAATGGTTTGTGATATTGTTTTCCTCAATGAAACCCTCTTTGGCTAAGCAACAATAGCTAGCCAGCTAGCTACAACCAGTTAACTACAGTTGAGTACATTTACTGCTGATAGTATTCTTTAAAGCCAGTGAAATCAACAGTTGTCTGTATAACCTTTAATTTCTTACAGCTTGTCAAGACGCTCTCTTAATTATGGTAATAAGCTATAATTGAAGTCATAGTTCTTTTTACCTTGTTTTGATATGTCATTTTGATTTGATTTGAATACTCGTTCTGCTGTCATAATGCAGATTTTCATTTTACCTTCTTTGTTTAATAAGAACTTATACATCTCAACTAAGTTGACAAAGAAAACTGGAACTGTTGAGTATTGGTACTAAATGTGACACAGTATTTAATCTTCTACTTTTAAAAGGTGTTAGCATATTGTGAAAAATTATGATTTCATATTAGATTTTATGACAAGAGGCTCTGTCGAAACTGAACAAAATAAAAGCAGAGCAGAGCTTATTTCACAACACTTGAGTCAAATGTGAAGATAGATACTTAAGATGCATGACTCCAAGGCTCAAAACCACTGATATGGAAAAAAAGGGGGTATGGGGAAACTGTAAAGAAGTAGTGACAGTGGCACCATGGATCATTTCTGATAAAGCTCATTAAAGCAGTAAATTATGACCTATGCCCAGCTTTAGAGGGATGACCTCATTCCTGCAGTAATCTCTCAAACAGGGGAGAGCCATTCCTATAGCTCTCCATGTTGAGGGATCAAAGTGGGATTCAAGCACTTTCCAAAGCAGTTTCTCCATCAGATCAAAGGAGTCCCACTGAAAAATGAACATGTTTGTGCCTCCAGGAGAAATCTGTTGCCATTTCTACAAACAATTAAAGCTCTGAGAACTCTTGTTGTATGGTTGGAAACAACCTGGAGGCTACCCTGAAGCCTGAGAGGGTACTGAACGTACTCATGTTTGGGCAGCAACAGGCCTGGTCCTGCATAGCTCAGTACATAGAGCAAGACACAGACTCTTCCAGGATTGGCGGGCTGATGGTTGGTGGGGACGCCCAAATGCAAAAAAAGTCACAATTTCATAAAATATCATAAAAGATCAATTTCTTGTACTTCAAGTTTAGTTTAAATCTCTGTTCAAGCCACTACTGAAGGAATTTCTCATATGTTGCTCAAAAAAAATGCAACTGTGCTTTCTACTTTGCTCTAACTAGTAGCACCGCAGAGAAAACCTTCTGAATTATCTAAAAGACTTGTCAGACCCATGCATTTTTAATCAGAGCCTGCATGATGCAATGAGTAGGATAATTGTCGTTTCCCATCTCAATAGCTTTTGTGGACTTCTTTTGTCCATGCCGAGCCAGATTTATCTCAGTTTGCCTTTTCCACCCACAACATCAAAAGTGTTTTGTTGTTGTTTTTTTGTTTTTGTTTTGCTCTTTGAAAAAAAATCAAACTTTCTGGCTGCCTTTTCATGGCTTCAACTCTATTTCCTATATTTATCAGCTGCAATCTTGAATTGCTGAATTGCCAATGTCAGCTCATTGGTGGAAATATCCACTTCCTCTCTTCAGCAATGGCATTATGTTTTCCTGCCAATATCTAAGTTGAAGCCTACCTGTTTGGCACTAGGTCCTGATAACAAAATAATAGTGGGAACCAGCAATCCCTCTCGCTCCAGTGAGTCACCCAAATCCACACTCTGACATTTGCAAGATCTGAACCGAAGAATCCCACTCAATGCCAATTAGAGTCTGTCTCAGCTGGTTCTCAGCCAATCAATTGGACAAATGCATTTCCTGGACTGGACTCCAATGGATGCGTGTGTGATTGGCTGAACCACAGGTTGCTGACAGATATCCTTAAACCGCTAATGACTCTGCAACAAATCCAGCACTTATCTGTAGTATCAAAATGGTTGTCTGGCCCTCTAATTTGAGGGGAAATGGCAGCTTCTCAGTCCAGAAGGAGCATATGGAAAACAATGATGTAGACACAGGATGACATAATGTGAGTTTGCCATAAGCTGCACAGGCCTGTAGGCAAGAACGTACCAAGGCACCATCTGCCAAACTGACGAAGCACCAATTACAAAACTCTGAATTATTCATCGCATCCCTCGCAATAACAACCAAATGATTCACAGGAAGGGAGATGTTCAAACGAGTAATAGAAATTGATCAAATATGAAAAAAGCAAAGGCTATCACTACAAAGAGCATTGGCATATAGTAATGTGATTAGATTACAATGTCTGTAACTGCTTCAAGTGAAACAGGGGCTGTGAATCACTAATTAAGAAAATTCCTACATTACATAAAATCCAACAACCTAATTCTAAAATCTACAGACACTGGAAAGCAACAATTTTTGAATGATTGATTTAGGCTCAAGGCAAGAGTTTAAGGCCGCAGGGCTGACATTTTGTATCTAATAACATTAGAATGTATATAGAATTTTAGTGCCAGAAATTGTCTTTTTTTTTCCTCAATCGCAGTTTTACATTTTGAGGTTAAAAATAATCAATGACATATTTAGGCCAGTTGTATGTATTATCACCACACTGGTCCCACAAAAAACATACTGAAATAAAAGAGTGAAAACACAGAATAGGAGAAAACAGAGGAGAGAAAAGCCACAGTAGGGTTCAGTCTTTGGCCAGCTTGGCTGAATAGCTAAGGGGGACAGAGTTTTTAAACACACAGACAATACAATCTATGACAGTTACTATTATGTACTACTTGTGTTTTCTAAAAGTGTCTGTGAAGCTTCTCGGTGATATCTGCTTGTGAAATATGTATCCTGATCAGGTTTATTTCCCCGGCTCACTGCATTGTGAAATATCTAAAAATAGCAGAATAGCCTGTCTGGTTTAGGATGCTCTAACAACATTTGTGTTTATTGCTTCAGGCTTTGAGAGTATATTCTTCAACAGTTCTTGTGCTGGGATCACCAGCTGTTGCAGTTCTATATACAGAAGCCATATGAATATGGGAAGATGTAGCTGGTTGGCTAGTGGTCTGTTGTTATCATACAAATATAAAAGAATTAGATTAAAATGATTTAATATGCTGCAAATCCTAGCTTTTGGTGTTTATTTATAAATCATTTAGGCTAATAAGGCTACCAGATAGAAAGCACTCAGGGCCCTGTAGCTAATTTAGTTAATCTAGATATAACGTGCAGATTATTTTTCCCCCATGACCAATTGATTGGTTGAAGGGTAGGTACAATTTCAGTCAAGATTTTCTTTGGTTGACTATAGCCTTACAAAGAAGTGCATATGATCTAATTTTCCACTCTTCACACTCTCCTTCAGAATCCACACTTATTCGTTTTAACTATAGAAGGTCTGAAAAACAACAGAGATAATATGCATATCCATGCCCTGTATTCAATTCAATTCAATTCAATTCAACTTTATTTATATAGTGCCATATCATAACAGATGTTATCTCAGGGCACTTTTCATATAGAGCAGGTCTAGACCAGACTCTTTATAGTTATTATTTACAGAGACCCAATATTTCACCCGTGAGCAAGAACCTGGTGAACCTGGTAAACTGCCTTTTAACAGGTAGAAACGTTGAACAGATCCTGGCTCATGGTGGGGGGGGGGGGGTCGTCTGCCTCGACAGGCTGGGTGGAGAGAGAGAAAGAGAGAGAGAGAGAGAGAGAGGGAGAGAGAGAGAGAGAGAGAGAGAGAGAGCAAGAGACAAGGGGGAGCAGGTACTGTGTAAAAATGTATGACGATAATGGGACTAATAATAAAACTAGGTATAGTAATTGGGTCAATAATATTACTAATAGAACTAAATGAAATGGTAACAGTAGGAATCATGATAATTAAAGCAGTGGGTGTTGATCAGGCTCATGGGGCAGTAGATGGTCTGAAGCCATGAATCCAGACTCAGGAGCACCAGAAAAAACCTGCAGAAAGGAGGAGGGGGAGAGAGACGAAGAAGCAGAAAACTACAGGAGAGAGGAAGGACAGCTGGTTATGAGCATTTTTGAGGTGTTAATGCAACAGGGAGAGAGGAGGTGGTGGTGGAAAGGGGAGCATGGTGCATCATGGGAAGTCCCCCGGCAGTCTAGGCCTATAGCAGCATAGTGAGGCGATGGCTCAAGCTAATGCTGAGCTAGTTCTGACCATAAGCTATAACAAAGAGGGAGGATTTAAGCCGACTCTTAAATGTGGAGAGGGTGTCGACCTCCTGGACCCAAACTGGAAGATGGTTCCACAGCAGAGGAGCCTGATAACTGAAAGCTCTGCCCCTCGTTCTGCTTGTGGAGACACTAGGAACCACTGGTAGACCTGCGTTCTGGGAACAAAGTGTTCTCATGGGGTAGGAAGGTACTATGAGCTCTTTAAGACAGGATGGTGTCTGACCATTAAGGGCTTTGTAGGTGAGGAGGAGGATTATAAATTGTATTCTGGATTTCACAGGGAGCCACTGCAGAGAAGCTAACACAGGAGATATATGATCTCCTTCTCTGTTTCTTTTCAATACTCAGAAATCAGCAGAATTCTGAATCAGCTGGAAGGAATTTAATGTTTTCTTGGGACAGCCTGATAATAGGGAGCTGCAATAATCAAGCCAAGAAGTAATGAAAGCATTTACTAGTTTTTCTGCGTCAATTTGAGAAGTGCCTGATTTTTGTGATATTACTTATGTGATATTGACATTACTGCCATTTAAGTGAGACACTTCTGCTGGAAAATCAAAATCATTTTTTGCTCTTAAGGGTTTTATTTTATTATCAAAATTTCTTTAAAACATGATTTTTTTTTTTTTTAAGAAATTAAAGCTTATACAGACAAAAAAATCCATGTTAAAGTCTTTGCAATGGCATGATACCATGTTATGGAATTGCAATATGAATTGAATATGAGCCTGTTTCCCATCTCTATTATCACACCATTTCTATGTGTGCGCAGTGTTTACAGAGTATGCTGTTTGCCCAAAAGCAATATTATTTGCTGTCAGAATATCACGACAAGGTGAAACTTTAGAAAGTCATTAAATCATTCATTTCTGAGAGTGACAACCATATGAAAATAAAAACCTGTTGAATTGCACACAGCAATCATCAGGCAGGCTGGCAAATTGCTACGCTGTCCAGTCTGAGTGGCTGACATAAAACTCTGATTTCATAAATGAATTTTCAATACCTCACATAAAATGGAGCATTCAGGGTTTGATTTATGTTGAAGTTCTCTCCCCCAAGATGGAAAAATTAACAGGCTGAGGGGGATTGATAGTACATGCAACTTTAAAAATAAATCTTAACATATGTGTCCAACATTCAATTCTCGAATTAACCTGTAACATGATACGAGACATCTTGACTTGAGTGAGTAAGTGTCTAGCACAGGAAAGTCACCCGCCCTCCCCCAAAAATCTTCAGGCCCTGAAAATTACACTGCATCTGATTTTTTTCCTGCAGTAGGCAGTGTCCAAACTACAAGTTAGACAGGGGGGCTTAGCGCCACCAAAAAGAGACCTGAGCTCCACCCAGAAACAACAAGAGTTTGAGTTCAAGGCTGGGGGCTCTCATAAAGGTGGTACATAACCATTATAATTTCAAATACTACAATAAATTAAAGTCTAATTCAAGTCAGTGTCCTGTTATTTTAAATGTACAGAGCAGCGTATGCAGCATAAATGTATGAGCAGCATTGTCCTGCTGTCGATTATGTCTGGAACATGACTGATCGGGACTTGTCCAGGATGATTATATTTTTCATGGCTATTTTTTGTTTTGTGTGCCCATGCATAATTATTGTGCTTACAGTTGTTGTCAGATCAGCGAGTTGCTAAAAACCTGCTGGAGAAGCACCTCCTGACGATGCATTCAGTTCAGTTGTCTCTCTCTCATCTCATAAACACCCTCTCATAGCAATTTTTCCCCGCAGTGACAAAAATGGTCCCCCCTCAACCCCATGTAGGCAGATCCACCCAAAATCCACTATGTAATTTGAACCCTGGAAGCTGTCATTTGTCACAGAATGGACCTTCAAGCACTCTGGAGACTGCAGCCATGAACATTTATGTCTTAGACTCTCATTTGATGTGAATCTGATTACACAACTGAATCAATGGGACAGACAGAAAGCGTGAGCAAGAGGCTCATTCCCTATCTGTGCAAATGTCATCCTCACCCGATAGTACTGTAGATGCACTCTAGATTAGATGAGGGAATCAATACAGCGGTCCTGTTCTACACAGCAGGTTATCATTCAAACAAAAAAATGTGAAAAGGCAGTGGAATTTTTCCTTCATTGGCAGTTGGTGAGTGTTACTGAGACTGAGTTTAGTCTGAAAGCATGCTATCCTGCGAGGAATGAACCGTGCTGCTGATCGGGGAACACACCTCAGTAGCTAATGATTACACGTGTAATACAATGAAAGTATATATTAGATTAGATTTTTTGTTCGGTCTTCACTGAGTACAAATCGGCAGCATCTATTTCTGTCCTCTCTAACATGGTCACTGTGACGCCATCATTATTGCAGATTTCTCAACAGAAAATATCAGAATCCATTGTAGCGTGTTTGTAAATTCCAGTTAATTTAAGACTGGAACTATAATTATTTGTTGATTTACTGTTTAAACAACAATGAGTCATCAGAGGAAATGCAAAGCAAATCTTAAGAGGCAGCACAAATGTATATAAAGTCTAAAGAAAGACATAACTGGATTAGAAGTGGATCTATAAAATCATTAAGATACATCCTCTGGTAACGATGAATGTCTGTACCAAATTTTATGCCTAGATATTTCACAAGATAAGTAACATTTTTGCTGGTGGATTTGAATTAATGTCATAAAACATAATAAGTACAACTCTGTGTGTAATGGAGATTCAACATTTTCTTTCACCAGATCAGGAATATTATCTGGATCTGCTCCAGTACAAAGTCACAGATCTCAACACCATAAGTATGTCTGAATTTTTTATATCAAGATCCATCCATATGACCGTTGAAGTAAATTTCGCAAAATGTTAAGGACAGAGATGAAAAAAATTCCTGGATCTGCCCCTTTAACCGCATTATCACCAAAATTTAATGGTACCTTCAGAGGCCCTCCAACATCCCTCCAACAAGTTTGGAGTAAATCAGTTGATTACTTTTTGTGCAATCCTGCTGACACTGGTAAAAAAAACATCCATCTTGGCAGAATTAATAACTTAATCAACAAGTAAGTGAACACCATTATACAGCTGTTTCAGAAAGTATTAAGAATTAATTAAGTTGCCATTTTTGCCAATCAATTTACACTAAGCAACCCACAATGACTAAGTAAAACATGTTTTTACTTTATCATTTTTTAAAAATCAAAAACTGAAATCTCTCATTTACATAGTACTCAGACCCTTTACTGTGGCTCCAAATTGTGGTCAAGTTCATCCTTTTTGCTTTATTCACCTTAGAAGGGAAACACCTGTGAGTATAAGGTCCCACTACTCACACTACATGTCAGGACAAAAACAAACCATTGAATTTCAGGAAACCCTCTGTGATAAAATTGTGGTGGTGCACAGATCAGGTCAAGAGTATAAAGCTGTTTCCAAAGATCTAAGTGTTCTCAGGAGCACAGTGGCCTCAATAACTGTGAAGCAAATCCGGAACCACCACGACTCTTCCTGGAGTTGGCCCTCTAGCCAAACTGAGTAAGAGGCAGGAAAAGGCCTCTGCTGAGACAGGAGAACCTGCTGGAAGGACGACCATCTTAGCAGCACACCATCAATCAGACGGTTATGATGGACTGGATAGACAGAAGCCGCTTTGAGTAAATTTCTTATGAGGACTCTGGGAGCATGAGGAAAAAGACTGATGAGACAAACACTGAACTCTCTGAACAGAATTCCAAACACTATGTCTGGCAAACACCAGGTGCTGCTCATCACCTGACTAATGTCATCTCTATGGTGAAGCATGGTGGAGGCAGTATCATGCTATGTTGGTGCTTCTCTGCAGCAGGGGCAGAGATGAGAGAAGAATGAATGCAGCCATATATAGAGGGGTCAGTGATGAAAACCTGCTGAGTGCATGTGACCTGAGACTGGAGCGACAGTTCAGCTTTCATCACGACAATGACCCAAAGCAGAAAACGCCGGTGTGGCTTTGACACAAGTCTCTGAGTGTCCGTGAGTGACCCAGGCAAAGGACAGAATTAAACGCCATAGAACATCTATGGAGAGACCTGAAGATGGCAGATGCTTCCCAACTCCCAACCTGATGGAGCATGAGATGATCTGCCAGGAAGAATGGGATAAACAGCCCAAATCCAGGTGAGGAAAGCTTGTAGAGACTCTCCCCAAGAAGGTTGAAATTCTGCTCAATGCTGCTGGATGAGAAGCTTCGAAAAAAGTATTTAATTATGCACAAGAACTAAAAGGCAGCAAAACAGCTTTTTTCCCAGAGCTGTAGATGGCTGAAACCCTCAATAACCCATGAACACATACCACACTCAAACACACGGGGCAGAATAAGTGCAATATTCAAAGACTCCTATTGATTACTATTTATCATTTCTATATTTATATTTATTTACTTATCCATGTCATCATTTATATGCTATATGGATTAAACAAAGTTTTGTTGTCCTATATGTGCAATGAAAATCTATGAATCTATGCATTTATTAAGAGTCTCAGTACTTTTGTAAATTTCAGTAATTGATTTATAATAAATTAAAAAAAAAATCCTAAAAACACATTTTCATTCTTTTTTTTATCATAGAGTGTTTAGCGTAGGTTGATGTGAAAACAATGGCAATTTTTTCCATTTAAATTTGATCAACAACACAGTAAAGTGTGAAAAAAGTTGAGGGGTCTAAATACTTTCTAAGGTCACTGTATATCTTTCAATTTTAGGCATCCGTATATTGCTCATTTCCAGTATGACTTTGAAATTACAGTTATCTCCCACAAGTTCAGTTTTCTATAAGACATGTCACTTCCTGAAACTCTCCCTTTAAATAAACCCCTTACAGTTATCTTCACTACAACTCATACAGGAAACATTACTTACTGCAGATGGCCAGTGGCAAAAACTTTCCAGGCTGGGAAATTATCGTTTCAAACAAACCAAAGGGAGTGAGTCATGGGGGCAAGAACACAACGGAACCACATCCTAATGAGTACCCTTGTTGGGGACATTCACCCTCTGTGCAAAATGTGAAATATTTCTCAAATTATGTGTCAACATTTAAGAAATTAAAGTTTCCTGTAAGCTGCAGAGCGCCACTAATAATGTATCCCCAGCTGTAGACCCTGCTGTCCACACACTGCCCTTCTCAGTCCAGTCTGGTATATTAAGCCAAATTGTGCAATACTTTAGCTTTTTGTTTAGTTTAGTTTAGAGTTGTTTAGTAAGTTCCATCATAATATTTAATTTACTATTATTATAGTCTTGATGCTAAACACGGGTAGCTGATGCCTAGTCAGTATTTTATACATGATCTTAGAAGATGTATGAGTTAATTGTAAGCATACATTTTTCTGTACTATAAATTGCCATCAGGAAATACCAAGAAGTAAAAAAGCAGCAATTAAATCTTGCGATTCATGTTTCACCCTTGCTACTATGGTGACATGACAAGTAGTGCTGTAACTAATAGATATTTTCTTAATCAATGTATTAGGCAGGATCTTTGGAAACATTGTATGAGCCTCTTTAAAATCCTGCCTTGTGTAGCTTTGAATTTTAGACTGTAATCTGCACCACAAGTCACCAAAACCCCCAAAAGTCAATACAGTTCAGTGATAGCTACCTATGAGCATGCTACTAACAAAAGCACTTAGCTACTAATAGAAAAATACTGAATGTTTCTGTCTAATACTACCCATGCAGAAAAAGAAAAACTGTTGGTTGTTCTGAAGCCATATGATTCCATTAAAGTCATATATATCCATTTGGTCTAAGTTATCTTCTCCTGCTATTGAGCAAGTAAGATGGCACAGAGATTACTTGGTTGTCGGATTTGAAAACAACTCTTCTCACTAAATACAGTCAAGGAAGTGTCCTTTGCCAATTTCAATACATGACAGTGCACAGGATATGTAAATAAATCTGTTGGTGCTGCTCAGCAAATGTGTAATTTCTCCAGCTCTGTCAAGCTCAAGTGGACAGACATTTTGTCTTACACATATCTCCACCATTTTGCAATGTAGTCAGCCTTTTATCTGGACATAGAATTATAGTAATTGAAAAGTTTGATGGTCAGAACCTATTTCCTCGTAGCAAAGACTTTTGTTTGAGAATCTGTGTTCTGCATAGGATAAATCAAATGTTTTTTGTGCTACTGTTTAGTTCTTATTGTTTATAGCTCTAAAAATGGCTTGGAGTTAATTCACAAGACATTGCATCTCTCTGGAATAGTTGTCTTTGTTTCATTACTCTCACTCTTACCCGAGAAATCACACACAGTGTCCTGACATAGCATTCTTGTTTGTCATGCTATACACCATTTTGACCCTTATTTTGTAATCTGCAGCAGATGAATCTGCGAGAACTTTTGAACTCTTCAGTTTTCAATTGTTTAAGATGGACTAAAAATCATAAAACTGTCCCCAATCAGTAAGATTATATAATGCAAGTGTCATAAGGAGTTCATGACTCACAGTCAGTCGTGAGGCATCTTTGTCATTTTGTGTATTCATGTGCAGTACAAGTACATATATTATATATTAACTATGCAGGATTATACACCATATACACACATTTATCTATTGAAACAGTGAGAGAAAAAGACAACACAAACGATAACTAGACAGGCAGTGTACTAGCTGGAAGCTTCACCTTCAGCGGAATTCAACAGTACAGTAACCTCCAGTTATGCTATGCCGGGAGCAAGCTGGGAATGTCAAAACTAGGCCACATGCACCAATGGGACTCAAACAAGTCTGTTTTTCCATTTCAGAACAATGTCACCTTTTAGTACAAGTCAGCAGTAATCAGCTTCTTTGTTACAGCAAAGATTACATGTTTCTTGCCGTTATTATGACTTACACAGCTAATTTCCACTAGTGACTATTATTATTTAATCCATGCAGCCTACTTAAAGTGCCACAAAACACAGGAACACAATAACAGTTGTGCTGGGACCATTTAGTGTATTTAGTGTATGAAGGAAAGAAGGCTGTCTGCATGCAACATTTCACTCTTTCAGATATTAAATGCAGAGCTGTTTTTAAGTCTTTTGGATCAAGTCCAAGTCAGGTCTCAAGTATGCATAGGACTATAGTTCCATTTACATTATGAGCATCTGCATTATGAGCATCTACATTTTTCATTTCCATGGTAAGTTACAAATCATTGTTATCCTTCACAAGTTCAGTGTCCTATAAGACACATCACTTCCTCAAACTCCTCTCCTTAAATAAACCCCCTTATAACTATTGTCACTGCAACTCATACAGGAAACACTATTATAACCTTATCCATCTGCAGATGGCCGTTTGAACTCTGCAGCACCACTTGGCTTTTCCACATCTAATTTCAAGTCTTAAGGGGCAAATCCAAGTCCGCTCTAAAGTTTTTATT
This sequence comes from Istiophorus platypterus, assembly GCA_016859345.1. Classification (NCBI taxonomy): domain Eukaryota; kingdom Metazoa; phylum Chordata; class Actinopteri; order Istiophoriformes; family Istiophoridae; genus Istiophorus; species Istiophorus platypterus. The sequence continues at coordinate 22,251,621 of CM029122.1, forward strand.
AGAAGTCAAGCCTCAAGTCTTAACCCAGTCTCCTAAAAATGACTTTCATATACAATGAAACTGGAACAGCAAGTCATTAAGTAGGAAGTGTAATTGAGACCAGATTACATTTTCTATTAACTTAATGAGGATATGTTGTTAACCGATGCATCTGGCAAGTTGCAAATATGTTGATATAGATCATATCAGTAAAATGTTCATGGATGACATATTTGTTTCCCTGGGAGTCTCCATTAGGTTGGGCGAGTTAAAAGTCTCTAATCGAGGCTTTGATTTTTCTTTTCTTTAGTCTGGTGCCCTCCGCTGAAACTGCGAATATGTATGAGGTTATAGAAATGTTTTGAATAGAACATGTTGTTAATTATTCATGACCAATTTGGTACCACTCCATCGATCAAACTACTCATTGCACGGTATTTTTTGATATCTATGAGACAATAACTCAAGTCTCCTGACCTTTTTTTGGCCTAGAGTCAAGTCGAGTCTTCAAGCTGTTATACTGACAGTAGACAAGTCTAAATGAAGTGATAAGTCCTCATTAGTGCAACTTATGTTCGAATCAAGTCCAAGTCTCAAGTTGCCAGTTCTCATTAATGGGATGGATTTGTGGACCAATAGTCGTTCATAAAAACAACAACTTAGTATGGCAAACAAAAAGTCAGAATTTGTAAAAAGTATCAATTAAATCTGGATAAAATAAACAAGACTCAATAAATCTCCTGCACCAAAGAAAGAAAGAGACTGGGCTCATGCTCATATAAAAAGTGGGCGTGGGTGGATGCATGCATGTGAACACAGAGAACAGACAGAGGGTTGTGAACTGCATCACGAGAACATTTCATGCAATTTCTTTTCAGACAAGTGTCCGTCTTATAATGTTGGAGTGGCCCCAGAAAGAATGGGGAAATTGTTCCTAGGTGAGATTCAAGTTGAGGCGAAACAGACATTTTCTCTGCATACTGGTATGTCCAGAAAGCATTAGGCTACACCTAATTATTGACAAGGCAGAGAAGTGTCTACACTTTCCAGTTATACATGTATTCATCTAATGGTAAAATGGTTTTTAGTGACACTTTGGGTCAGTGCTTTTCTGTAGTCTACCGCTTATTGCAAACACTAATTAAGATGGCACATGCTACACAGTTTCCTCTCTCTCTATGCCCTGAGGCTCCCTAATAAAAGGACCATTTCATACACCAAGTGAGTATCTAATTAAATTTCTCCACAAATTAATGAGACACAATGTTTACACCTCCGTGGGAAGATTAGTGAAGCTACCAGGATCGTGTACCAATGATACTGATGTTAAGTTTCAAAGAGCCTCAGGGAGTCACTTAATGTTTTACCTCTCAAGAGCACCTATATGATATGCAAATAGTAAAAACTAATGTTCATCAATGTAAGAGACTAGACTGCCTTTCTGTCTTTACATCTGGCCTCGATTCTCTAATCTCTGATGGATGACAAATACAGTTGCAATACAGTAATGTGTTCATGTGATGCTGCCTGGAGGCTCGATTTTCGTTTGGAGTTTTTTAGAACTCATCATATTTTGTCCTTGTGTACTTTAAGGTCAAAACAATACACGTGGATTGTTGTAAATGCAAACTATCAGCAAATGTCAGCTGATGAGTTGAGGGAAATCAGTGCCTTTTAGAAAGATTTTAAATGCTTGTTAAAGGAAAGAGCACGAAAATATTCAATCCCTCAGCGAATGTAACTCAAACGCATTCCGATTCAAATATATTCATACAAGACACAATGTTGTACTCTGATGTTTGCTCTAATGACAAAATAACATTAAACTAGCAACATGTTATATTTACCATTCTTCCAAGGTGCAGTAGATGTATATTTATCTCCAAAAGTACTGATTTTGCTCTTTCATTCAAGGATAAGAACACCTTGTCCAGTAGTTGGTTTTTTTTGTTTGCTTTTCTTCTTGTGGACACTAAAGGGTACCTGAAGTGCCAAATGGACATCTCATTTAGTCAGAGTGGTTGTTTCAGATACACCAAATTTGCTATTTTGATCAGTAGTGTAGTTGATACTATTCAAGGAATAGTGGTTGGTTTCTGGTCTTTTGAACATAATATTACAAGGCTACCATGTGTAGTCTGTATGGGCATTGTATCTAATTGGGTCTTTTATCACAACAGGACACAAACACAATGCACAACGTGGGAACTACGGCTTTTAAAACAAATGTATCTTTTAACATAATTAGAGGAGAAGCTTTTTGACACTGGGAACTATTAACTGTATGTATCTAAATAAGTTATGGGAGCAATGCTGTCAAGAATTATTTGTAATTTTTTTTCTGGAGAAAACAATGTCATATATTTTCGCCATAATAAGGTTTTCATGCATCATGTTTTATCAGAAATGATGCTTATAGACTGTAAATGTTTCTTCCATACTGGGAAATGAGACACAAAACCAGCAGTGACACTGACATTAGAGGCATAGAGTGAATGTTGTTGTTCCTCACCAAACTTCTCATCTACCTTCAGCCAATACCTGACCTAACAGTCTGAAAATGACCTTTCTGTACTTTCCCCTTAACCACAAGGCTAAGTTTCTGCTCCACTTGGCACCAGCCCTGACTCCCCTCAGACCTCTGCAGCTTGCTGGCAATGTGACACCCAACCTCAACAGCCTCGTCACCGCCAGCACTGTTGTTGCAACGTGACAGGACGGGAGGAGGTGTTAGGCGGTTCAGGTTTGGGTCCTGGCCGGTATAAGAACTGCCGTGGACTTTGGCCCTGACTTAGCTCGCGTTTCTACCCACATTAACCGGGACTTAAAAGGCCCCAACACAACAAAAAAAACCAAGTAGTGCATCAAATGCGCTGTTGGTAGAAAGCAGGATTTCAGTAAAAGCGGTGCTTAGAGTATAGGAGCATATGTTATTAGTTGGTGGGATGTTACACATTATCACTTCCCGAGCAAAACTGCAAGATACAGCAGGCAGTTGGTTATTTTACCAGTTTTAATGAGTTTAACAGGTCTCTCTGAAGCGCAACGATTCTGTTTGAAAATAAGTTTAAACATTAACTTTAAAAGACAAATATCACAGAAAAAAAACCGTGAATACTGTTCCAAAATCCCAGCGATAATAACATACACTGTACGGTAAGAAACACGCCAAGCTCTCCAGAAAGAAGAAACTGAGGTTAAGGCGTATAAAAGCGTGAACATAGTTTGGACTCAAGTTCCATTTTGCGAGGGAGTTTCGGGAGGAAAACTCTGCCCTAGTTCCGTCGCCCAGGAGCTCAGGAGAACTCTGATCACCACCGAGACGATAATGCGCTCACACCTATGTTTCCCATCATCTTACCTCGTCTGGCTGGACTGTCGCTTCTACAAGAGCCGGAACGGGCGACGCAGGAGAGCGTGAGGGCGCAGAGGACCCAGCGCTTGTCGGACGGAGCCATGGTGCAGGGAGGACGACGCGTCCGCGCTCAGTGGCAACTTACGCACAAACTTGATCGAGTTGTAGCCGCTCAAGTTGTGTGCGTGTGTGGGTGCGTACTTCCGTCCGATAACACTGTCCGTGGCCACTATGCCATTCCCAGTAATTTCCTGGCTGGACAGTTCAACATAAGGAAAATTTCCAAAAAAATTCCATTGAGTCATAACGTTTGCTGTAGAACTGAATGATGACCAATGAGTTTGTTTATGTTATTTTATCACATTTCCCGTCTCCCATCTGGTATTATTATACTGTTATTGTTATTATCATTATTATTATTATTATTATTATTATTATTATTATTGTTGTTGTTGTTGTTGTTGTTATTGTTATTATTGTGGTCGATAGTTTAATCCCACTTTTTTATAGGCACACAGGTTCTCTCTCTCTCTCTCTCTGGGGAGTTGTTGAACTGTAGCAAGCGGCCCCAGGTTGCATCTTTTCAATACTCTAATTCTGCAGAAATTCATCTCACAGAGATGAGAAATTTTCATCAGAAGACCATTACTCAGACTCTGCTGTCTGTTTCATTCAGGAAATTCTTATCTGAGTAATGGGCTGTGGAGAGGGTCTGAAACCTCGTCCAGCTCCCCCAGGACCTTACTATAGTGCAATGCTTTGATTTGGCAGGTATACACTAAAATTATAGTCTGTCTGTGTCTTTGCACTCAATACTTTCATAACTCGAATGAATGAATTACATTGTGTTAAATACCCCATTGAATTTATGTACAGAACACACTATGTTAAATAGGGATGTCTGCATTGCTGCCAAGGCTTAGGATTTGACGCACGGTTTGAGGTCGCACTGAATAAAAATTCATGCTTTGACACTCATGCGTGGCAATTTAGAAGAGATTTGCCTTATTAAAATCCAGAGAAGGATGTCTTCTGTTGTACAGATTGCAAAGCCCTCAGAGACAAATTTGTGATTTTAGGATTTAGTGATAAGATTCACTGGTCTATAGTTGAAAGCAAAAGCAGTGGCATATTTAACAGCTAGAGTAAAGTGGGCTACTTCACACACTGGAGACTCAGCATGGCCACAAGCAGTAACAATTGTGAAACAGTTTAAACCTCAAAACTGCAAACAGACATTGAAAAGTAGTTTACTGGTCCCGGCCAAGAAAGAGCCAGTCACATAATCCCTTCTGAAACAGCAAATTGTCACTTTTACACTTTGGTTTTTGTACAGATTAAACAAACAAGATATATATATATATATATATATATATATATATATATATATATATATATATATATATATATATATATATATATGTTAATTAGTGAGGTTTAAATATGCTGCAGATTTTTTCATACCTTTGGACAGAGCAAAGCTAGCTGTTTCCCCTACCTTTCCTTTAACTCTCAGAATGGAAGAAAATTAGGGCATTTCCAAAAATGTAAAAATTACTACAATGACATTTTGGATATTTGCTTCCAATTTTTTATCGCAGTAGTTCGGGGAATACCCTTTCCTGTTTCAGTATGACAGTTTCCCAATGCCTAAAGCCATTGATCATCTTTGGGGTGAACTGGAAAGATGATTGTCTTCACTGCCTTCCCATTCATAATACCAAAACTTTATGCCGCTTCTTCTAACTGTTCACACTTCGGCATGAGTTCAGTTTGTTGCATGTTTGAAACAGCTTTCATTCAGTTCACTTCAAAACTAATCAAACACAACCACTGTTTATAGGGTTTAAAGTTTATAAACCATAAATCTAAACTGAATTTAAGGCTTCATGATTGTTTCAGTGAGCCTCTACCTTAAAAGTAATTTACTGTATAGGGAAGATGAGCTCTGTGTACACCTGTACTTTGAATTTTGTTAAATATGGTGATTGCATACTTTAACTGTAGTTACTCAAATTCTAACTGAGGACAAACGGTTTTGGGTTTTAGATAAATGTAACTTTTGTAAATGTACAATTAACCGACTAAATCATATTTGCATTCTTTATAAACTCTCATTGCTGTCAAAGAAAGTGAAAGATATTTCAAATCATTCCAAAACTGATGGCCAAAACTTTTTGTCCTAGCCCCAGATGATGGTGCAGTTTGCAGACAAAAATGTGAAAGGGGCTCCTGGTTCAACTCCCATGAACAGCTGTAAAAATCTGTGCAGGGAAAGTTAATATTTGTTTGCTCTCCCTGAAGGGATGCTGAGGTGCCAACAAGCCTGTCTCCTAAACTCCAACTGCTCTCATGAAGCTCATAAATAGCCAGCAGTAGTAGACAGTGGTTATACTGGTCAGTTCCCAGGAGTGACTGTGTGGAAATTTATGGGTGTGATGCAGAGTAGGAAAAGGGATGAGAGATGTTCAGTTCACCTTCATTTGGCAAATAAAGGTTTGGAATGAAATAATGAAAATTGGAAAAATAAAAAATAAAAGCGCTGTATCTATCTTAATGTCTTTAAGATAACTCCTATGAAAATGTCGTTCATTTTATGAGTCAGTTAAATGAAATCACCACTCTGACTAAACCAGGACTATTTCATTTCTCATCGGCAAATATCAACCTGGGGAATATTTAAAGTGAATTGCACATGTGTGATATCCCAACATCAGCTTTTTCATATGAATAATATTGATTTGCAATTTTTCCATAATAGCAATTATGGCAAAAATTTGTTTTAGGTTTAATTTTAGGTTTAAGGGCAGCATTTTGGTGAAAAAAGCTCCAAAAACCCACTGTACATTACCTGCTCAGCACCAAACAACAGACAGACATAACTAGCAACTAGCTGGTGAACATACTAGAGCATTTAGAGGCTAAAAAATTTGATTTTTCCCTCTTGATTTGGAGGTGACCAAAAAAGAGCTAAAAGGAGGGTAAATATAAGGCTTGTATTTGTCAGATGGATAGAAAAATAATGAATGCTAATATTGGTCTGCTGAATGTGAACATAGGCAAGTGTTTGCAAATATGTTAATTGATAATAACTTCTGGCGTACTGCTGACAGGTTGGTGATCTGCCCCTAAGAGGTTAAACAATTAACCGATACAATTTAAACCTATGTTAATGATAATGCCATTACCATATTGTTTCCCTGCATTTAAGCAGGTGGTTTTATTTGCTTATCTTTTGCCACACTTTAAATCACAATTGCCAGTTTTTGATAATAATATGTACAATATGTTTAGAGATGGTTTAACTGAGCCAGCATTATTTTTCCCCAGAATGCATTTTGCTCCCTCAAATTAGCCAACTGAGAAAGTGCAGTAGTTATTTTCTTTGTACATATAAATAACAATTTTCAATATAGCAGGAGATGTAAGGCAAACTGATTTTAAGATGTCTGGCTGTGACACATGTACACACAGATTGTAAGAATTAACATTAAATGTTTGGCAGATGTTAATAAATGTTCAGTCAATTGAATGAACATTTACTCTGTCTTTTATTAAGATAATAAAACTTTTAATATTCTGAAACAAGGGAAACCACACTTAGAACAGGCTGAATTATCTCACCCCATTGGCAAATTTGTTCTTGTTAAGAGTAAATCAGCACTGAAGGCTCAAAATGAGACTAAATCACTTGCAACCTACTAGTCCACAGTCTTGGCACGTTGTCAGTGTGTGTATTTCTGAGTGTGCATGCTTGGTTGTACATTTGTGCACATTTGTGGGATGTCAGTCGACAAGAATGTGCTTGTCTGTGAGACTAATCATGCAGGGCTATTACTAACTCTGTTCAGGGAAACCATGCCTCTGTGGTCCCCCCTCCTCCTTGGTGGAAAGTTGTAGTCTGAAAGAAAATAAAGGTCTCATGGTCAAATCTGAAAAAAAAAACAAAAAACGGATGGAATTTCCTGTGTGCTAATTTCCCCACCATATCATGACCTCACTGTTTCTCAGCTAAAACAATGTGTTGGAGTGGAAGATTCCTGACACTTCATGGAGTGTAGCAGATAAAATTATGTCATTGTCTGTGCTGTACTTTAGATAAATTGGAGACCTGGATTTTATTTGTCTCCAGAAAGGAAAATGTATTTGAGATGCAGAGGGCACTAAAATTGATACTGATTATTTACATATCTCTTGTTCATTGTTAGAAACGTTTAATTCATTACAGTATGTTTTAAATAAGGGAAATAAATGATGATTACGTATCTTTCAAAAGTGAATATCTGATGGTTTGCAGCATCAAGATAACTTTTTTAGTATTTAATATTCATAATTTTTAATAAAAATTTACTGTTTGTTTAGTATGACACAATATTTTCTTTTTGTACTTAATTTTAGCTAAAATATGCTTAATTTAAACCCCAGAAAAAAACATTGTCGCTCTAATATTCATTGCCTGCAGGTGGTGCAAAAATTTAAATTGCAGCAGCAAATACATTCATGTCTTTTAGGACAGCTGTTCCCAGGCGGGGTTCGGGACATCTCACGGAATTACAAGGTAAACCCAAGGGGTCCCAAGATGATTGTCAGTTTAGGAAAGGTAAAGGGTAAAAAAGGTAAGGTAAAAAAAAGGTAAAAAAAAAAAATAAAATAAAATATATATATATATATATAAAGACTAAGAACAGGGAGAGAACAGGAATTGACATCAACATGTCTGCCTCTAGAAATTTAAAGTTCCACTGCTATTAGATTCCTTTCCACAGGGTGGTGCAGGTCAGCATGAAAGCTGATCTGACAATGACCAAACAGTTCTCCTTGTGGAGAATCAGCAGGCTGCAATATGTAAGTGTAGTTCTGAAGTAGTGAGTGAGTTACAAGCTAGTTCACTGATGGCTTTGTGAAAAAATGAATGAGCAAACAATTTTGTTTACCCCCTACTGTACATACATGTAATTCTGCTACCTCTACTTCCATTAGAAATCCCCTGCTGCGGCCAAAAATATTTCATGTTATAATGAAATGAAGTTTAAAAATAGTCTGATGCTGTTGGGATATTTCAGGATTGGTGATTAAGAAAAGGGAGTAAATTATTAAAGTTAACAAAGTTCTACCTAAATGTTCTGCTCCTATATGAATTGAAATAAGGAAGCCAACAATTTGCACAAGTTCCCATAGTGAGTCAACCTATAGGTCAATCATTAATTTAGTGAGTCAGTAGAAGTCTTCGTTTGACAAAGGATGGTCCTTGAGTATCAGCTTGCTGTGTGGGTTGAGAAATGTGGTACAGAGCATGAGTCATAGCAACAACACCTGCTGCCTTTAATGTGAACCTCCCTGCTGGAGTCTGTAACCACCTGGTGCACTTCACTTTCTGTCTCAATGTAATCCCTGTAACTTCTCTGGGGCACAGAAGCCAATGAATAAGTAGCTCTCTTTGATGTAAAATCGCACCATGTTCACAGTGCAAACAAATTACATTATCTACCACAGCGTTACAAAACGTCTGAGCTGTTGATTTTTTCACTGCTGGCTTAAACCTTGGATTCCGTTGTCACTACAGGCATGGAGGGGGTTACAAAAGGTCTCCTACCTCGAGCTGAAAAACAAGCTACTGTTGCCTTGATAGCAAAAGGAAATAACACATCACACTGTACATTACTGTTTATAGCCCAGTCTATCTCTTTCCTGAACTGAACTGAACCAAGCTCACATTAATCTCAAATCTAGGTTATACATATGGGATGCTTTAATTGCATCTCCAGGAGATGATGAGTCATTTTGCATCTGGAGGGAGACAAGCTAATCTCAAATTCACACTCCTAAATACACAGAGAAAAAAAAAACCCAACTTGTCAATGCTTGTGCAAAAATGTCACAAGTTAAGGGTGGTAATGGATTAAAGTTCATTGAAGGACAAGGACATTTTAATTCAATTGTATTTATTTTGTGTAATTAACATTTCAGTTATGCAAGTGAGAGCAAACAAAACCAAATATCATTAAGTATAACATCCTCGGTACCATCAAGTAGGCCAATCACATTAATTTTAATGCAGGCACCATCTTGTGAAGTAGTTTGCAGAGGTTTATTGGGCTTGAGAGTGATTCAAACACAGAGACAAAAGATAAGCTGTCAGATAAAGTGCTCTATGAATCTGTCCATGAAAATAAAAAGCTGCCTCATTATCTATCATACATTTTTTTTTATTTGACACACTCCCACAACCCTATTAGATGACCACAGGTAATGTCTTCATATCACCTCAATTAAAGTATGCATTTAACACCATAAAAGTGAATATTGTCATAATAATATGTTTGATAATAATGTGTTTAAGTCAGTTTGGTCAGTTGCTTTGCAGTCATATTACTATTTATTTATTTATCATATTTAGCTAACTACTGTGTATCCATTACTTTGAGACAACTACTGACCAATTTTATTTTCTAATTCATTTTTTTTTAATTCATGCTGGTCAATATGGTTTGAGCCCAACAAATTAAAGTGAGCATCAGAGCTCTTGAAAACTGTCACTATAGAAACAGCTATCATACTACAACAGATAGTTAGCTACCTGAGCCAGATGTAAGCTATTTAAAACCAGGCATAACTTTTTTGGCAAAAAATCCTCTTTTTGATCTCATATCTGTGTAGGATATGGTGATTTCAGGCCATATGACCTCCTCATAGATGTGACGTCTTCTTTCAACTGAAGACACTGAAGGCTGTCTGAAGTTATCAGGACCAAAATTGAACTGGCAGAAACATCTTCCCGGTCCACATAAGGTAAATATACAAATATGTGGATTTTTTTTTCATCAAATCATAATTTTTATTTCTTTCCTATTAGTTAAGGGACTCCATAATCTTTCTTCACCCCCTGCTGCAACTGCAAAAGACTTTTGTGCAGGACAAGTGCCTCTGGTTGTTAACCACTGCTCTAAATAATTTCTCCATGTATAGTTTTTACAAAAGAATCTGTTGTTGTCTCTGGGCCAAATTCAAGGAAGGACAGCTTCACTTTGTCAGAAAAAATATATCTCTCTCAGCAGGAATAGGTCAGATTGTGTGCTTAAATTAAAACAAAAGTCAACTAGAACTTGATTAAAATGGGTTTAAGTACGAGGCTAATGTCAAACAAAGGAGCCTGAGGGGATTTGCAGCTCATACAATTGCTTCATACCGAAATAGGAGTACAAAGGCTTTGCTCTGCAATTAAAGTCCTTACTCTGCCCCAACTCTAGTATGTGTATGAGTATGTGATTTTGGTTACAGGGAAAAGCTAAAAGTAGGCAAATGAAAAGCAGACATAATAAAAGCACTAATGAAGTTAGTAAATTTTATGCTTCATCTGAGTTTTAAGATGACACAGTTTTCTCACTTTGAAGAAACTTAATTCAAAAGCATAGTCAGTTATAGTAAACTTCCATTACATCACAAATACAAATGTGCACGCGCGCACACTCACACACCCACACACACCCCCACACACACACACACACACACACACACACACACACGCACACACACACACACACACACACACACACACACACACACACACACACACACACACACACACACCAAAAATAGATTATCGCTGTTTCTGTTGCACTTTCAGGCCCCCTTGAAAGACAATAACCTCTGATTGTTATGTTTTTATCCTGAGAGAAACCTCGTCAACACGCTGTCTAGCGATAAAACATCAGGCTAAATTTTAGGAACCTGTTATTTAACTGAGTTAGATTTTTGAAACACTCTAGTCTCAAAACTGTTAATTAATCGCAAGTACATTATAGACAGACTACAAAGAAAATCATTTCCGTCTGACTCCAAGTCTGTCAAGTGGCCAATAAACAGGGGCAGACTGGGTACAAAAGTAGCCTGGGAATTTGCTGAGAAGCAGCTGAGATTTGACAACCAAATCCAAACTGACACGTCTTTGCTCAAAGGATAATTCATTAAAGAATAAAAAATAAAAATATGTTAATTTCTATCGCTTGTGTTAGGCTAATATGTAAAGAGTATTATATTTACACAGTATCTCATAAAACTTACTATATTCACGCTATATCACATAAAGTATATTAAATATACAATGGTCTTAATTTTTTGTGATTTCTTTTGTGAAGAGTAGAGTGTAAAATTTTGGGGTTATATATGTCTGAGATGCTCACATGAATGTTAAGGACATAACAGGCCAGAAAAGATGCTTGAAAGGTGCACACAGACCTCCCTGGGCAAGTGGATCAGGTAGCTGCTCATCATGGATGATGGGTTTTTACTGTCCATTTGGATGCCCTGGTATAGGTCACAAACACACCTACACGCAAACTGTTGTTTCATATGTGTCAGGCCTATACATATCCCTCACTGAAAAGAAAAACACAATCTAGCATTTAGAGTATTTTATGCCAAAAACACACACTTACATATACTGACTTTCTAATGCAACGGAGTACTGTGGAAAACCTAGCTTGAGTTGTCATGAGGTGGCACAGAATTGTCATCATCATCATCATCACATCATCATCATTATCATCATCATCTGCGGACCATTTAAGTAAATCTGAGCTCACATTGCAACATCAGCCAGCAAAGCCTTTGTTCTTTTTTATTTTTTTGATTTCCCACAGAGTTATCCGGTGCTGTACAGAAGCCCAACCAATTTTAACGGCATCATGGTATGATGTAGCCTTAAACGTAATCTGCTGGTTCTGAGCAGCACAGTTATAAAAACCCATGGAAAGATATAATACAATAAAAAAAAGAGATAAGAATAGTCAAATTGGCCATACTGTCCTTTCCGAGGTGATAGGCAGAATTTCTATTAAAAGACAAAAAAAGACTAACATTTTACCTTTAAAGCATGTATGGATGATGGATGGATATGTGCATCTCTGCTGTAAAAACAAATTCTCATCAATTATTGCAGCCGCAAATCCACTGTGTTCACTTTTCCAAGATGCCTTTCAATCAAATTAATCCTAAAAGGGCTTTTCAATAAAATAAATATTAGAGAAATTAATATTCAATCGCTATTAATATTAGAGATCTGAATAATATGAGAGGAGAAATAGAACAAGTGCAAATACTTGTATTCTCACTGCCTTTACACTCACTAAAACCTGTGTTTATAAAATAGTTATAGATGAACTATTGGGCTAAGAGAAAGAAAATCATTCTTTCACCAACGGAACTTGAACTCTCTAAAATAGTATCAGAATTTCATTTTGAGCCTATAATTTGCATTTGAGTTGAACATTCTGAGGATTTAGCACTTATGGTGTGGGTGATTTTTTTAAATTTTTGTTTTGTTTTGTTTTATCTTGGCATCTACTATCGATGCAAACAATAAGAAAAAAACGGGCAGTGTTTTTTTCCAGGCATCTTTATTGCCTGCATTTGTCTTTTTTGGCATTAATGGATTCCCCAATGTAGCGCTGTGGCTGAATACACTGATATTTAGGTCCAGAACCTTTGGCAACAACAACATCCTCTAAATGGTGTAGCATCTAGAAGCTTCTTGCACCTGTCTGCTTCTAGATTCTGCTGTTCTTCCTCTGCTATGAGTTCAAGCTCTTTAGTTTGCAGGAGTCCCTTTAGTAATGACAGGTTTCAGCTCTCTCCAGAGGTTTTTGATGGGATTTGGGTCAGGACTCATTGGTGAGAGTTTAAAACAGTCCTTCTCCCTTTTCAACCATTCTCATGTGCTGCTGGATGTTTGCTTTGGGTTGTTGTCCTACTGTCAGACCCAAGACATTCACCTCAAACCTAGTTCTCTGACACTGGGTAACGCATTTCACTCTAAACCATTGGTAATCTTTTGATTTCATAATTCCTTTGATTATTTTAACACCCCAGTACCAGAGGCAGCAAAGCAGCCTCACAGCCTGATGGAACCTCCAGCATCTTTCACTGTAGGTAGGGTTTTCTTTTCCTTATGGGCTTCATTTCATCACCTATAAACACTGATTCACTGAATTCCCAAAGAGCTCTTATTTGGTTTCATCTGCTCATATCCCAAAAAGACTGTGGCTTATCTATGAAAGTTTTTGCAAACCTTAGTCTTTTGCACTAGTCCATTTTGTGCCTTTGTTTAAATAGTGGTGTCCACCTTGGCCTTTGCCTATGCAACCCTACTTGTTTTACTGTGCAGCATCTGGTACAGGTTGAAACCATCACTACGTGTTGCTCCAGTTCATCCTTAAGCTCTTAAATTGTCTTCTGAGGTATTTTTCCACAATCGACATCAGTCTTCACAGACGTCTTCCTCCTTAAGCACAGGTTGGTCTTATTTGTTTTTTATTTTGCTTGATGAACTAATTTAAATTCATCCAAAGAGTGCCAATAATTGTGTCAAACATATATTTTATGTCTCTTTTTTTAAGGAAAGAATTTTTTTTTTCAGAAACTTGAAATTTTATTAAATATTTTGATTATACATAATTGGTTAATTAACATTTATTTCTGAAGATATTCTAAATTCTGTTCTTAAAATTCCGGCATTCCAATAATTTCAAATAAGACTATATATAATGATTTGCTGTTGATTTCATGTGGTAACTAGTTAGGGAAACCTGGACCATCTTTCGACGGGATTACAATAGCCACATTGCCCATCAGCATGTTGATTTTCTGACCCATGAGTACTCACAAGGTGTTACTACATTATTACATGAGTACTCAGCAGTTATATGAGTAAGCACTAGTTATAACTACATTATTACATGAGTACACAATAATCATTGGCTAAACCACACTGATCTTTGAACTCGGCCTGTGCTTTGATCTCAGCTACACACGTGTAAAGTTTTGTGACTGTATCTTGCATGGTTGCACTACTATTGTGGTGACAAAATCCATCCACAGTCAGACAGAGAGACAGATAGACCTATAAACACTTGCCAAAGAACTCAAAATTCTCTGTGGCAGAGCGTTTTTCCAAGACCACATTTTACCATGATGAGACACACACACATACAGACAAGGTGAAACCAATACCAGCCACACTGTAGCAGCTGGAAAAAACAACATACAGTGTCTTAATGAGGTGATGGTTCATGATGAGCTGCCAGACACATCCGTTCACAGTCATCCATATTGTACCATGTATGTTAAGGAGGGTTGAGAACTTCACTGTATTTATCAAACTTCTATATATATATATATTCTAGATCAAAGATCTAGTATAAGGCAACTCTCACTGTGCAAGTTGTAGTGAAGCATAAACGAGTTTTTGCACAGGAGATAGTTTAACTGTATTTTTTAGTCATCTGTTGCAAGCACATCTGTCATATATCACACATCTCTCACACAGGCTGCCTAATGGCTCATGTTTCCCTTGTGTTCAAGTGCTCCACAATATGTTTGCTACACTGCAGGTCTATCTTCTTCTATAGCATGTGCCTAACTACAGTGATTGTGTGTTGGGCTCTAAGCACTTCCAAAACTTCAACCTACCCTCAATGCTATTCCCAAATGAATCCTACTGAAGCTGCTGAAGCTGCTGCTGCACTTTAACATGGTGTTATTGGTATGCAGGCTGTGTAGAAAGTGTCAGAGTAAGACAGCAACTCTCAAGTGACTACATGATTAATCACATGTAGAATAAGGAGGAATAGCCAATCAGAAAAAGATGATTGACCCTACATCTGCTATATTGTTATTCTTCACTTCCCTACCTTTTACTCAAGATGTGTTTTTTCTTATTAAACACAAGATGTTCCAAAAAGCTCCAACAAGGGTAATTTGTGTGATATCTCCAATCAAGAAGCAATTACTGGTTGTTTTCCACTATGGATTTTCCCTGTGAAGCCATGCGGATAAGGCCTGTGAGAGGTATATATTGTTGACTTGTTGTGGAAGTTAAACAACTGTGAAAACGGGTTGTGTTTTTAGTAACCTCCTAACTTATTTAAATTTTATGTTTGCAGATACTGTTGTGACATTTTCTCCCTGAAATGGTGTCTGCAGCAGCTGTTTACTGGCAATTAAACCATCACATCTAATAAAAGGATTCATTGGAGACTGCATTCATGTGGGTTTCTTTGAATATAATTCTTATCCTTCCTCTGAATGGGTATGCAGTGAAAAGAAAACCATGAACAGTTTTTTTTCGTTTTTTTTTCTCTGTTAGCAGGTCCTTGTGCTCAGAGTCCTTTCTGGACTTTTCCCGTATAACAGATTCATGAATGACAAACTTTATGAATGCAGATGGTTAATGTAGGAATGCCCATTAGGCAGCCTGCCTGTCAGTCAGGGAGGACATGCTGATAAGGCTATGCTGAAATAATTCCTTTATAGGCTGAAATTAGAGGCTATCATCTCAACAGATTTTGCCAAATGGTAGTGATTTACCTTTGCAGGCTGCTCTGCTCTGCTGCACAAATTAGAGGTTTGGAGAGTTGGCAAAAATCGCCTCTTCCTCAGCTGTCTTAGCTTTGTCAGTATAGACCCTAATCGAACAGATGAAATGGGCTGTGACCAGAGTTGGTCATGTTACTGAAAATGATTAATTAGTTACAGTTACTGCTTACTTCTTTCAAAAGAATTTTGAATTCTTACCAATTACTACACAAATAGTATTAGTTACTTGGGAAAGAAAGTGTTGAGTTATTTTTAAATGTCTGCTTCAATTATCAATGCAGACGTAGTTGTATTATTTTAGTGTTGCTGAGCCTGTGACAGTAAAGCACAACTGCAATGTTGTGGCAATGAGACATGATATAACTGTTTCAAAGGCATTTGACAGAATTTCCTAAGCCTAATGAAGGAAGATTGATTAAAGGAACTTACAGATGCATAAACACACATAATGTGTAATGATGTGACATATCCTTTGCAACCTTAACTGTCAGTCAGACCAGCTGAACTTTGTTCACCAATTGGTGAAATAATCTTCAATAATGGTAGGGAAAATGCAAATATTTTCAGCCTCAAAAGAACAAACTAAATACATCACCTTGAGATGCAACCTAATATAGCTCTGGGATCTGATAAATTGGATGTATAATATTTAACAAGAGAATCCCTAAATGGTTTCACAGAAATAATCCTACCTCACTTGACTAAAACTTAAAGTTTATTTTATTAAACATTATATGAAGAAAAATGTAATGGTTTCAGCCTTCAGTCTCTCGAGGGTAGGCTAAATAGATATAAAATGAGATGCTTTATAGTAAGGCAGAAATATCTGAATGTGTAATCTTAACAAAAGGCACCTAGCCTGAAATAAGGGTTGAGACCAACTAATTTCCAGTCAGAGCCGTAAAACATTCGAAGCCCTCAAATCAATGATTGAACCTCAAGAGGAGAAGCCTCTCAAACTTTTGATCCAAGAGCCAATTCTTCTTTGGAGAGAGAATCAGGTTTCCCAGGCTAAACAGTCTTTCTACAGAGAAACTGAATGGACTGGATGCATTATGTTAAGAGATATTTTCTTTATTGCTGGAAATTGATGGAGAATGTCTATTCCTGATGTCCGGGTTTGAGGTTTCAGCAGTGGCATCATTACCCTCCTCATCCTCCTCAAAGGAAAATAATTTCTCCACTTCGGTAAAAGCCAGGGACTGTGTTGCCTGGGTTATACCTTGTTGTTGCTCCTGCTCGGGGGCATGTTTTCTGCACTCTGCTACCAGACTTGCCTTTGCCCGGTCCTTCCTTTCCTGGTTACACAACCAACATAACTTGAACTCAGGGAGTGTCACTGCAGAAAGAAGATTATCTTTACATTCGGGAATACATGCAATCTTGTTCTGATTGCCTGAAATAAATGACACAATAAAATTGTGCAGAAAAAAATGATTGCATTGTACATTGTACAAGTATAGTTGATTTATACACTCAGTTGCCAGTTTAATAGATAGACCTGTTGTAGTCTAATACAACACTCCTGCAATAAATCCCTTTTTGTGGAGGTTAATGTTCAGTTTATGTTGAAACAGTTTAATAGAGGTAGCAACTCAACTGGTAATTTTGAAGAACATAATTTGTAGTATTGTTAACCTGTACTGAATTAAACACAGTGGTGTTTCTGTTATTTAGCTTAGCCTATTGGATTGAAATTGGATGATTAATATAATAGACAGATGTCTCAGTACAATACAATACAATTTAACAGCACCACAAACTGCAGTCTCCAAAAATGATATTACAGTTGAATTACGGGCTCTCTAAATTAGTTTAAACAAAACTGAATATTCTAACCTTTGCAGAACTGTTGTTTTAGACAGTGTTAGTTTTAGCTCAGTTCCTAAAGCAAAAACAACTTAGTGCATACACATATTACATAAAGCAAAAAATTGTAGGCTAAGGATACGGATAAATTGTTTAGATCACTTAAACCTAAACTTAAACTGCTCTTAATTTTCTACATATGCTGCATGTAGCCTCTCTTACCATTTGTGAAATATTAAACAAAATGCCATTAAGTGATTGGTTGAATGAAATTTACGTGCAGAAGACATTAACAGCTCTTACCTGAACAATTGCATCTGGCAGGCTGCCTGAGGAATTCAAGATCTAGGTTTCAAGCGTGGGTAGGAGTTTGCCAGAAAAACAATCGTCCTCTCCCTTCAGAGTGCCCCGTGCCACAGTAAATGGCTTCATGAAAGCACAATATTCTTTGAGAAACTGATGTTCCCTTTCATTGACACATTTCAACTGTAGTTTGGGGGAGATCATGTTCAACTCAACCATAAGTATCTGAGTTTTAGGTATCATAGAATGAATTTCACCTGGTTATGCAGGGTTCTAATAGTTACTTGGAAATAACGTCTTCTATAATCTCAGGGGCGTCTGTGGACCGACTCACCTTGTTCAAGAGCCCAGTGCATTTTGTGGTAGTGCTTCTGTAAATGGCTTTTGTTTAAACTTATGATATGAGCCTCTTGTGCACTTCATTGCATGAAACAAGGTTCAATGTGTGTGATGTGCATCTCTGATGTAGCGGTATACAAATCCTGTTATCACCATCATCAGTAGGACTGTTCAGCCCATCTTCAAGTTGCCTCATCCTTGTCCTCTTTATCTTCAGAGTCCAACTCAAGTAGTGCTTGGTTCATTGAAAAGGCCCTAACATAAATGAAGCCATTGTCTGTAACAGCTGCTGTTAGCTTCAAGGATGTGAAGGAGTGAGTGCTATCTATCTCACCTGCAATATTATCATACATATGCTGACCCTGGATTCTTTTGCATGACAGTCCTGCTTCTAACATTGCAAGTTGTATGGATTTATCCAGTTTTCATTCATGGCAAGAAAAAAATTATAATACACAGTCCAAATGTCTGCTGTGATACAAAAATATTCTAGTCCCTCAAAAGTCTTTTTGAGCTTGAACTCTGTTTTAGCATATTCTTTTTTTCAGGTAGCTGGAAAGTGCCTCACAGTCATACTTTGTCACCTATATTTTGCTAATCAGTTTTCTGAGGATAATTCTACTGTTGACATAGGTTCTCCATAGGTGTCTCCAATAACATACCTGGCAAAAGAATCAAGCCTTAGCTAATTGGGTCTTACTCAGTGATGCTAGTACCTTGGTCTTTTGTGATTATATTTTTATAAGCATGCTTTTTTTTAAGTGGTTCTAATTGATTGATTCCATTATTTGCAACACAAATGAAGGGCCGGTTGCATTTGTCTAGTATAGTCTGCAGTTATTCATTTCAATGTAAGACAAATTTAATGAGTAATTGTAATTACATTTCTTAATTTGGGTAATTAGATACACTACTAATTATTGCCAAAAGAATTGGCATGACCCCCCATGTGATAGATTCACACTGTAAATGATAAGTTCAATATTATCATGCATATTGTATCCTTTGGTAAGTTATTTTCAGTGTCAGTAGATTTGTACAACTGACGACTTCAGTGAGAGCTGCATCTCTAACTTTGGGTTACAGTCTAACACACTTTGCCAGTTAGGAATAGTGAGCCAAAAACAGTCTGGTCATTACATACTCTGACTTCTCCAAATCAACAGATGTCTTAAAATGTCAATAACAGGGAGATTCTGTGCAGAATAAACTCCGTACTAAGGGGTTGCAAACTAACTTAGGAAGCTAGAAGTCTCTGAAACCACTGAGCCAAAAAAAAAAAAACTATTCTCTTCTGATAAGATGCTATTGCTGTTCTGTGCTTCTGGACAAAAAAGCTATCATTTAGAAAAGGTGGTGTCCAGTGTGTAGCTAAACAGCAAAAACGTATGGGAAGACATTGCATTTAAAATGATATTATTTGGATAAAATTATTTATTTAGGTAAAATCTTTTACAACAAATAACACATAACATCACAAGAGTGATCATGTCTCCTCTTGTTGAAGGGTCAGACTGAGTGGGATGAGAATGGAATTCCGAGTACAAATGCATTTAGTCTAACAGCTTCCCTTGATAACAAGGGCAGTGTTGTGCTTTTGTCATAGTCATTCACAGAGTCATTCATAACTATATGAATCCTGTTAGTGTCTGCATGAATAAATTGTCGTTAACTTATATTTAAAATTACAGTGAGGCAAACATACTCTCAGTTGAGGGATTAGATGACTCTGCCATTTGGCATCTTATTAAATCATTAAAGTATTAATTATTTTATCACCTATTATACAGTTGTTATGGATGATAACTTGGATCATTTTAAACTCAATGAATTTTTAAACTCTACGAATTTGTATGTACCATGTGATATTATCGGTAACTTTTGCATTTTATGTTGTTTTGTATGTATTTTCTTGTTGAGCTTTGTGTTTAAAGGACTTGTCTCTGTACTTGATCTGTTAGATCTTAGTGTCATATTTGACACTATTGACCATCAAATCCTATTACAGGGACTGGAGCATTTTATTTCCATCAAAGGACTTGCTCTTAGCCAGTTTATGTCCTACTTATCAGATCTATTTCAATTCGTGCACATTAACGATGAATCCTCCACCTACTCAAAAGTTAGTCACTCAGTTCCTCAAGGTTCAGTGCTTGGGCCAGTTCTATTCACCATATATATATGCTTCCCTTAAGCAATATTATCAGGAAACATTCTTAAACTTCCATTGTTCTGCAGATGATACCGAATTGTACCTGTCAGTGAAGCCCTTCCGAAACCAGTCAGTTAGCTAAACTTCAAGCATGTCTTTGGGATATAAACATCTGGATGACCAGGAACTTACTACTATTGAACTCAGAAAAACTGAAGTTAATGTGCTTGGCCCACAACACCTCAAAAACACATTATCATTTGACATACTTACTCTAGATGGCATTGCTCTGGCCTCTTGCACCACCGCTAGGAATCTTGGAGTTGTCTTCGATCAGGACAAGTCCTTTAACTCCCACATAAAACAAACCTCAAAAACTGCCGTATTTCACCTTCGTAATATCACAAAAATCAGGTGCATCCTGTCTCAAAATGATGCAGAAAAACTAGTACATGCTTTTGTTACTTCTGAGCTTGATTATTGCAGCTCCCTATTATCAGGCTGTCCCAAGAAAACATTTAATTCTCTCCAGCTGATTCTGAATGCTGCAGCAAGAGTATTGACAAGAACCAGAATAAGAGATCATATATCTCCTGTGTGGTGCTTCTCTGCATTGGCTCCCTGTGAAATCCAGAATACAATTTAAAATCCTCCTCCTCACCTACAAAGCCCTTAATGGCCAGACACCATCCTGTCTTAAAGAGCTCATAGTACCTTCCTACCCCATGAGAACACTTCATTCCCAGAATGCAGGTCTACCAGTGGTTCCTAGAGTCTCCACAAGCAGAACGAGGGGCAGAGCTTTCAGTTATCAGGCTCCTCTGCTGTGGAACCATCTTCCAGTTTGGGTCCAGGAGGCAGACGCCCTCCACATTTAAAAGTCGGCATAAATCCTCCCTCTTTGTTATAGCTTATGGTCAGAACTGGCTCAGCATTAGCTCGAGCCATCTCCTCACTATACTGCTATAGGCCTAGACTACCAGGGGATGCAGCATGCTTCCCTTTCCACCACCACCTCCTCTCTCCCTGTGCACATTAACACCTCAAAAATGCTCGTTACTAACTGTCCTTCCTCTCTCCTGTAGTTTTGTACTTCCTCATCTCTCTCCTCTTCCTCCTGTCGCTTTCTGATGGTTTTTTCTGATGCTCCTGAGTCTGGATCCATGGCTTCAGACCATCTCCTGCCCCATGAACCTGATCAACACCAACTGCTTTAATTATTATGATTACTACTGTTACCATTTCATTTAGTCCTATTAGTAATATCATCAGCCCTGTTAGTATAATTATAGTACATATGGCTATTAGTCCCATTATTGTGCTATGCTCTCTCCTCCCTCCTGCCCTCCTCTCTCCCTCTCTCTCTCTCTCTTTTTCACTCTCTCTCCAGCCTGTCGAGGCAGACCCCCCCCCCAGCATGAGCTGGGAGATGCTCAACATTTCTACCATTTAAAAGGGAGTTTTTCTTTGCCACTATCACCAAGTGCTACTCATGGGAGAAATGTTGGGTCTCTGTAGATAAAAACTATAAAGAGTCTGGTCTAGACCTGCTCTATAGGAAAAGTGCCCTGAGATAATGTCTGTTATGATATGGTGCTATATAAATAAAGTTGATTTGAATTGAATTGAATTGTTTTTTAAAAGCCCATCTTGGAGGTAACTATCATAGGCTATAAAGAGAATGTCCTTTCCTGAGCAACAGGTCCATAAACAGGTGACCTCTATTGCCTATAGTAATTATTCCAGGAGCAGGTGAGATGATCAGATCTTTTTCTAAACATTACCAACTTGTTTTTGTGCCTAAACCTAATCAAACGATGATAATTCCATTATATTATTATGGGTTTATACCTGTTACTATGTGATGGAAGTGTGCCTGTCACTGGTACACTCATATGGGTCTTCTCTGAGGGTAAAGAGAAGCAACTTATACTGTTGTTTAAATACGAGGACTTTGGCTACAAATGCTGTTTTATATGGCGTAGGTTCATTATACACATCCCTATACAAATAAACATTCAATAAATAAATTATATGAAAATATTGATTACTTCAGCTCAAAACCCATTTACAAACCTAACTAAAAACCTTTATTAACAGACAGTAGTTTTTTATAGATGGTAACACATATTTTAAATTTGTCAGGTGTCAAACTTAGTAAATTATGACATTAATATATTGTATACATCACACTGATACAACAAAGTAGAAACGCAGACACAGGATAGGATACCAAAAAACTCAAGGTCTACACTGAGAAGACAGGTTCAGTGCACAGGCAGGCAATGAGGGGCAGGCAGACAAAACCAGAGGACTAGGCAAAGGCGAGGTCATAAAACAAGAACAGAGTCACACAGAGAATAACACCACTAAGAAAGAGGAGCAGAGAATGAAAACTAAATGGAGGGCAGGATGTGGGCATCTGTAATGAGAAGAACAAGGGTAAGAAACAGGGAATGAAAGAGGAAAGGTGACATGAAAACCTGGAAAAAACAAAACATGACCTTTTAAGCAGAGCTGGACGGTTGATCTTTCAATGTATCTAGACTCCGTTAAGATTGTTCCATTTGATCAGTAAGTCGTCCTCATGCTACTTTATGACAGAGCAGGCAAAGCAAATCAATAAAACATATTTCGTTTTCCAATCTCATAGGTGACCAGTTTAAAAAAAAAAAAAAGGAGGAGCACTCATATGCTTGTCATATTGGGCTTCTCATGTATCAATAACACTTTTCTGGGGGGGGGGGGGGGGGGGTAGAAAGAAACATTAATTGGTTCAGTATTATGGACTATTATGGACTGGAATATTAGGGCTACCATTTTTCAAAGAAGGTAATCCAATGGTCGGATCTGACAAAGTAATCTCATGGTAAGCTAGAAATAATAACTGCCGCTCCCTGCTGTCTGTCCTGACAGTTAATATCAGTGAGACATAGCAAAAATAAACAAACGCATAAATGTTTCAAGACATGAGACAACTTAGAGAAATAACAATAATAGATATCATGTAAACAGAGACAAGATGAAAAAAGACGACAACATTCAGTGAATAAATAATCAATGCAGAATTATCAATTTAGTAGTTTTTACATATTCAGTAGCTGCAAAATGCTTGCAGCACTTACAGTATATGGTATTACATCCTTAACTTCCCACTGTTAATCATGAATATCAGCCTAGGGCTACAACCTTTTTTCTTTTCGAAGGGTTGCATTGTCAGCTCTTAAAGTATTCTAGCAGTACCTTGTGTATGCATGCCGTCAAAACTCTGCTAGATCCCTCATTTGATACCTGCCACAGGCTAAAACAATGTGACTAATGTAGTAAAGAAATGAATATCTCCCCTCCTCTTTTAAGCTCTATCTACCCCCCCATCCTTTCAACTAAATGAAAGGCTGCTAAACTGCTGTGAGATCTATTTTGAGGTTACACTTCCTGATACTTTTTGCCATGCCTCATCAAGAATTATTATCAAGGAAATGCAGAGAAAAAGAGGAAGTGGAAAATATTCTCTCATAATCAGTGCTGTATATGAAATGTACCTTAAGTTTTGGCTGCCAAAACTAGTGGCCCGGGGGGGGGGTGTCCATACTATATACTGTGTCATACTCAATGATTAATTAAAAATTTCTGTTGAAATCTCTGATCATTTCATCTACCAAAACTCTGTTCCTCAACTATGGTTATGCACATTCTAGTTACTATTACTATGTACTAATGTAATGTATTTATTACCACTGAAATGATTGCGTACTGTGCAGATTGTATCATGCAGTAAACATGGACAAATGTAAGATAAAGCCATTCTTCCTGCTTTGTTGTCTATTATTTAGAATGCCCCCCTAGCTGTTTTTTTCTATGCCAATACCAGAAGCAAATCATTGGGTGGCTTCAACTGTGTATGAGTTAAAGAACAAAGATGATATTTTCAACTGGATAATTTCTTCTGTGTTGTATAGTCCTACCTGTCCAGCTACAAGAGAAAGGCCTTGGGACCACTCTTACAATGGTGCAAGACATACAGACTCAAAGAGACACAAAAAGGCTTCAAACAAAGCAGCATGAGTGACTGCAATTGTCTCTTAAAGCTGCTTTGTCTCTCTTTGTAGTTGTTTTTACTTTGTAAACAAATTACATCTCATTTTGACTGTTTTACTTCTCTTTGTAGTTGTTTGATTAATTGTCCAAAATGAAATGTGGACAGTCAGTCAGACAAAGGTGCTTTGCCTTTTCTCAACTTCTGAAAGTCAGCAGTAGCACCTACAAAGCCACCAAAGTCACCCCATTAATACCTTTCACACACAGAATTTGCAGGACAAGTCTAAAAGTATTGAAGATGTATCGAAAAATATTAAAAATACATATTAGAGTTTGAATTTGGGGAGGTGAGTTCCTGCTCACGTCTACTGTCTACTGCTCAGATGTCCTTGGTTAAGGTTGTTGCAATAAAATAATGATCAAGCAGCTTCAGTGACCAACCAACTGTTCTCATACTTTGAATATTGGATTCATTTTGATTTTTCAGTACAGAGACTTTTCCATATATGAAAATTTTGCTATCATGGGTGTGGAGTATGGAGGAGTATGTTGTTTGTATCAGTCTTGGCAGTCCACATTTGAAATATCACATTTGAGTGATTGATTACCTGTGTTTCCAACACACTTACCTTTGTCACTGGAGTTCAGATCTACACACAAAACTTTTTGTGCATGAAAACCACTCTGCCACTAAGGAGGGGATATTAATCTGCTGGGCTTCATTACCATGTGTGATCCTGTTAAGGCTGAAATAGGAAGCTTTTCTAAATTGAAAACCATGGCTGAGTATTGAAAGCAGAGAGCATCTGTATGCCCTGAAGATCAAAGATTTATTTTTTCATCGAGGAAAAGAAGACACAGTGATTTTGACATTGACTGAAGAATACTATGAAAAACAATCATTATAAATAAACAAACAGAGAGATAGACATAGATGAGTCTCATCCTCTCAATTTCTGTGTCTTCCCAAATGCAGTACAGGAAAGACTCCTGTGAAGAGCTACATCATTTAAAAATAAACACATTAATGGGTGTTATTTGTATTTTTCTGACATTTTATAACACTATTTGAGATTAATGATAAGATCAAATTAAACTCCCAGGGGTTGTTAAGTTTTTTTTTGTTTTTTTTTTTGGGGGGGGGGGTGCAATTATTATGATTGTAAATAAAATTACTGTGGCTAAAACTTACTGATACTTTGTGATACTTTTAGAATTCCTTTAAATTAATAGAATATATTCATAAAATTATTGATTTTTTTTGTTTTATAACGGAAACCACTGTAAAAAGAAACTTTTATCAATGAATTTGATTTTGTTGAACACCAAACTGTAGAAGAAGTGAAGAAACAGAAAAACACTCGAGGACAGTATAGACACTGTAAATGCATTTGGAATGTCACTGCTGTTTATGTTGTGATGGAGGATGATGGATGATCTTTCAGGCACCTGTTTGTGGATGGGATGGAACATAATAAACAATGGATACAAAGAGGTGCATTGCAGAATGTTAGTTTTTTCACCCAGTTTAAGTATCATGATTCATGAATTATTTTTCTTTTCTTTTTTATTAAAATTCCCTTTTCAATACTCTCCTCTCTTGTTCTAACTAAGAGTGTTGTCTTAATGCTAGGAGTTCAATATGAATTGCTCTGTACCTGAAAACTGAAAAGTTTCAGCTACAATGGACAACCACAAATTTGACCAAAATTTTGCATTGCTTTTGACAGTCATAATGCACTGTGTGTCCCTCTTCCACTAACTTGTTCCCCACTCACACTCTTGCTTCAAGCCATTTCTACCTGGAAAGAAAACATCACGTACACTGCTGCTGGAAATCTTTACAATGCATTGGCAGTCTCAACAATGCGTAATCGTATCCAGAACCAGCCCTGACTAATTTGGTCCCCTTGTCTATGACATCATAAGACAGGTGTTGTGAGACCTAATGATGGAAGGTCCAGTGAGATGTTCTTGTACTGTAGGTGATCTGAAGTGGGGTTTTAATGGGTTTGAGTTCATAGAAGCCCCTTCAGAAGAAGCCACTGTAACAGGAAGAGTGACTGCAATCATTAATACTACTTTAAGTGTGGGCACCACATGGGACAAAATGGCCTTTGAGTTGATGTTTGAGTTCAGCATAACCTGAAAACCTTTATTCTTTCCCATCGTGTTGGCGCCGTTGTTTCACTTTCCAGCCTACCAACATGCTGCTTTATTCCTGAGTTATTCCTATTTAGCCATAAGCTCTATCTCTTTGATAAAATTGGCATTGCCTGGTTTAATGTTGCTGGGGACCCCCTTAAAGCCATGTTTCTTTCAGCTAAGAACTGAATTATTGCCACCATTCTAGAAAGAACTTCAGGCCACCTGTTTCTCTCAGCCACAGTGAGTGCCATTTCTTGCTTATCTATTGTTCGCCAGTATGCAAGATGGACCTCCAATAACTTCCATAGTGCCATGTGTTTATTGTGCTCCTGGCTGTCCTCATGGGCCTTGGGCAAGTGTCTTACATTTTTCTATTCCCTTAGTCCTTCTCTTTTCATTTGAAATCTCTGAGAAAACATTTTGCAGTAGAAGCAGTAGAGAAATTCATTCTTTTCTGAGTAAATTTGCCTATAAAACATGCTATGTAATTATTGTATCTTCTTGGGTTTTTTGTAATATTTTGATATAATATTATTAAAGGGAAAAAAAAGGAATTTATTTTTTCCTACCTGGTTTTGGTATTTCATGTATCTAATTAACACTTTTACCATTGAACAGCAGAATTATCAAATCCCACTTAAACTAATATGAATAGTATTGAATTGGCTTGAACTGTAGCATTCTTGTGTCAGATTATGACTTGAGTATCTAGACAAATACTTGAGGAGAAAGTTATGGAAACCCCTTAACACCATAAAAAGCAAAAGTGGCATGCCCTAGTGCTTTTGCACTGCTTTTCTTCTCAGCACTAACTCTGCTGTTGTCCTTTTGGGGCTGTGTACCACTGTTATACAGCATAGTCTGTCCCCTCTGATTAACTGCCAGCAATGAACCTCCCTGGTAGGTGCCAGCAGGAGTGCCAAGTGATGCAGCAAGGATAAGACAAGAACCTTTATGTGTCTGTGAAGCCACTGCCTAGTTGTCAGCACCGCTACCAGGGACTGAACCCTGGGTCCTGTGCACCCTGCATGGGCACAACCACAACTGTAGACTATAAGTTTTATGATATACATATAACAACCCTGTGTCCTAGAAATTATATTAATACATTAACAATTTGTTTTCCCAATTTTGGTTTATGTTGGCTTAATTGTAGCCTCGGTTATGTTCAGAGGCAACAAATGAAGCCCCACAGCATATTTAGTGTACAAGACTTCACTGCCACCTCTGACGAGGACTGTGATAAGCTCTGAAAATATTTTGTTGAGAAGATAGAAAACATCAAAGCATCAATTACTTCTGCTGGCTCACATACTGTCACCTGAGGCCTCCCCCTCCCGAACGCTGTTAGATGGATTTACCTCCTTTACCCTTAGGAATATGGTCGAAATATGTCCCACACTAATCTCACTACTTGTAAACTTGATTTTCTCACTTCTCACTTGAAGTTTTTCAATGAGGCTTCTAGAGTCATTACTACTTGGCTTTTTAGTATTGCGAGCCCAAATCAACAGGCCTGTATCCAGCCTCTCTGTACAAAACCTGATTTAGATCTGACAGTCCCCCATAACTACTCTCCTGTATCACAACTATCTTTGGTTCCAAAAGTTGTTGAAAAGGTATTTGCTCGGCACCTTTTCAAGATATTAGAAAGAACCACAGTATAGAAATAGCCCTACTCAGTGTAGCAAATGACATCAGAATGAGTGTAGACTCTGGTAGTGTTACTGTCTTAATTTTTAATTTTGCTGTTGATTATATTACTAACCTCAACATACTCAGGTACTGGGTTGGCAAAGGTGGAGTATTCAAGGCCAGCTGTAGTTCTTCAACTGCTCTCATTTCATGTAGGGTACCACAGGGTTCAGTCCATGGCCCTATTTTGTCCAGTTTGTCTGTTTCCCCCCTGGCCACATTTTAAATCAGTACTTCGGTCTGAAAAACTTTTGAAAACCCACCAATATAGACATGTATTGAATATTTTCATGTCTTTTCAAATGTTTAATGTTGTTTCTTAATATTCTTATATTTCTTTTAATCTCGCTCACTTTTTGATATCCATGTTTTTATGTATTATACTCTTTTAAATTTTCTGTTTTATTTGTCTTCTCTTGCTATCTATCTAAGTTCTTGGACAGTGATATAACTTTTATAATTTTTCTTCTATACACTATCTCAATGGATTTGAAACAAAGGCATCAAGATGTGATTGAAATGTCGACTTTCAGCTTTAATTCAAGGGGTTTACAAAAATATCAGATTAATGGTTAGGAATACCAGCCAAATTTTTATATAGATCCTCGTGTTCAGATGCCCAAAAGTAATTGGAAAAACCAACATAATTATAAATATAAGGATTATTTTTAATACTCAGATGAAAATTATTTACAGTCAGTGACTGTCTGAAGTCTCACCAAATACTGATCCTCCTCCCTTTAGGTGCTTTTCCAGCCTTTTACTGCAGCTAGTTGCTGCTTTTTTGTGGCTTTTTCTGCCCTCAGTTTTGCCTTTCTGTTCTTGAGTGTGACCAGTAGTTTACACCTTGAGGTAAAGCCTCTGTTCTTAAATTTCCTGAAGGTGTCTCTTGATTTGTAGACTTTGACAACGATACACTTTCCTCCTGGAGAATTTCTTAACCTGACCGGATGTTGTGAAGAGGTTTTTCTTTACCAAGGAAAGAATTCTGTGACCATCCACTTTAGTCGTCCTCTGTGGTCTTCCTGGACTTTTGGTGTTGCTGTACTTGCCAATGAATTCCTTCTCTTTAAGAATGTACCAAATTGTTGATTTGGCCACTGGTAAAGTTTCTGCATCTGTCTGATGGATTTGCTTTGTTTTTTTCAGAAGACCTCCCTCATTTGCATTGACACCCCTTTGGAACAACAGTAAAAGTTCCTATGAATATCTGAAAAATGCAAAGTCAACACTTTTAATTTACCCCAGACCTTTTATCTGCTTCATTTGTAATGAAAAAATGAAGGAACAGGCCACAATTCACCATGAAATTTGTTAGTCAATGTCCAATTACTTTAGAGTCCCTGAAAATGAGGGATTCTCTATAAAAACGACTTTAATTCCTAAAGAAGTAATTCAATATTCAAGTGAAACCCCCTGGATTAAAGCTGAAAGTCTCCACTTCAATCACATCTTGATGCAGTTGTTTTTTGTTTTTTTTTTCAAATCCAATGTGGTGATGTACATAGACAAAATTGCAAATGTTGTGTCACTGTTCAAATACTTGCTAACTGTATATTGTATGGTACTGTATTTTATAAAGAAGCTCATAACTCTTTGAAAGGTGCTGTAGAAATAAAGTTTATTATTATATATAACTATTACTAATATTGTTCTTCTTGTTATTATTTATGTACTGCACCAGAGTTGGTCAGGGTGGATGCTGGGGGTTTCTAGTGCAGGACCTTGACCCCAGAGATCACGGTTTATCACCTGAATCCGGTCTGTGGTTAGATTTAGGGAACCAAAGCACTTTGACTACTGTTAAGGACATATCATGGTTTTGGTTAAATCTAAATGAGCATATTGTGTCTGAAGTTACTCTGAACTATTTCTGAATTAACTAGACCAGGATCCTTCCCTAACCTTAACCGAGTGATGTGAGTGTGCAAACATAAACATAAAAAATGTAATAATGCTGTGGCCACCACTACATTTTGAATATGTGCTGAAAGACTGGATATTTTGGTTTACAATAAATGAAATAAATTGTCAGTGAACATTTTAGTGATATATTCAATATGAACATTTTTGTGCTTTGTAAGATACATTCATACATCACTACACTGTTGAGAGATCAAGATTTTGTAGGGAAACAGAAAAAAAGCATTGTTTGTTGTTTGGTTGTTTTCTTCAATCATTTTTTTGTTCTTGATGTCCCCTCCTGGGCTTCATATTCAACTGTTGATCTAGAAGGCACAAAATTCTGGAGTCCATTACTCAATGGAGTCATTGTCCTTACTCTTTTCTCTATGCCATATTCAAATATTGCTTGGATGCCTATTTTATCATTTATCATGTTCCTATCCTCAGAGACTGAAGTCTCAAAACTCCATGACCCTCTTCAATCAATTATTAAAATAAAAAAACAAATGAAAAAAAAAACCAAAAAATCCAACTTATTCAGTATTTGACTTTTGGCTTCACCTTCTATGCACTTGGGACATGGCTGGTCCCTTTATTTGTATTTGCATACAGATTTAGACTTTTAAGCAAATAACATTCAAAATGAAAGAGACACTTTTTCATTTCAGATAGGTTTGCTCCTTTGTGGACTATGATGTGAGAGGCACACCAGGCACTTCAAGTATTAACATCAAAGAGCTGTTGAAAATGTGAGGTTGATTGAATTGTGGCATTTGCCAAGTCTTTCTTTGTTCCTGCTAATTAGATGCCTTGGTTTCCCTATATTATCACATTTATTCACATTTCTTAGCAACTTGAGAGTATCATGCAATATACCATTTGAATTTCTAAACGTTTTCTCTGTGAGTGAGCCAGTGCACACATTCAACTGAAAATCTATTTACCAATTGCAAAGGCATTCTTTTTATTATTGTTAATACATCTATGTCCTCAAGGACAGCACACCAAATATTGCATATTTTTCCTTCTTTCTGTGCTTGTCTC
The DNA here is from genome assembly GCA_016859345.1 of Istiophorus platypterus. Classification (NCBI taxonomy): domain Eukaryota; kingdom Metazoa; phylum Chordata; class Actinopteri; order Istiophoriformes; family Istiophoridae; genus Istiophorus; species Istiophorus platypterus. The sequence goes on from CM029122.1 coordinate 22,282,760, forward strand.
TTTCTATTACTCAAATAGACCAAAACACAGCTAGGATCAGTGCCTGAGGTCAGCGGCTGTGCAGTAGCTGGTGCAGAGAGCTGAGAGAGCCAGTGGTTGGCATCCAGTTTAATATGCAGCAGACCTGCAGTTTGGTAGCTCACCCCCACTTCCTTCTGCTCTGCCATTGCCCCTACCCAGCTAAGCTGCTCTCCAGATGAGCAGGTAAACAGAAGTAGACTGACACTAGGCCGAGTAAAAAAAAAAACAAAAAACAGTGTTCACAGATTTCACTCAAATATGTATTCATATTCAGATTTATAAAACTTTGAGTATTTATTGATTCATCATAGCATTTGCTTTTCCTTGACTTTGTGACTTTGTAGAGTGAAGAAGAAACGTCTCATTTTGAGGCACTGTGAGTTCCGGAACAGCCGGACATGTAGTTTGATTTCACTTGATGGTTTCTAATGGTGACCATGCAATATCCCATGTCCTCTACAGACACATCTGAGTTTAGCCAGTGAGGATACAACTGAGGGGAGTCAAACATCATGGGTTGGCTTTGGTCAGCAAGCAGCCAACCCATGATGCAGCATGGTTGGGCATGGCTACCTCCTACTGGGAGGCTGTAGGGGAAAAATATTTCATCACAGCTTTGCTGAGCACAGAGTGGTTAAAAATGGAAAAACCCTAATAGATGACACTGACCATTTGCTAAACCCCTCCCATGAACAGTGACTGACAAATCCGTGCTTAGCAACTGTAACTAGGCCGAGAAGGCCTGTCAAACTTTGGATCGATCATCATGCTGAAGCTGTTTGCATGGGGCTGTAGTAGGAGCTACACTAGAGGGCTTGACCTTCTGTATCATTTAAAAACACAAGATCCAAAGTGTAAGGAACTGACACATGGTATAGGTTCTCAATTCAGACGGTAAAACCTTGGTGTAGTGTGGGTAAAAGATAATGGATGAATTTGAATGATATAACACCATCAAATCACAAAATAACATATTTAAAATTTCAAGTATTTTCAAGGGAAATAAAATTCAAGGGAAATAAAATTGCCACGGTAAATTTGTTACATCTAAGGAATGATTGCCTTCCAATACAACTAAACAGGCTCACACAAACACACACAAAATTCCTTTATTCTTCTTTCGTCACAGTAAGACAGTCAATTTAATCTAATGAAACTGGAACTTAACATACTTTGTTTACTACTACAGCACTTTGTCCTATTATTAACCATATTATTATTAACCTTTCTATCTCTCTTACTGACAGATCCATGTATGCTTCTGATCGCATAAGGAGAGGAAAGTTTCAACTTCAGCAAGCTGATGAGTTAATGTATCAGCGATGCCACAAGGCAGGATACTGATGTCTCATCCTGTAACTCAATTAAGGCAGGAACGGCTGCAAACTTCAGCTGAGGAATCAATTTCTAACTCAGCCCGGTTTTAATCGGCAGCAGTGGATTCCGCAGTGTCAGTGGGTGAGGTGTCGTTATTCACAACACCTGAGGGAAGTGACAGCAGATGTAATGAGATTCTCAGGGCACTGCCTCTCATGCACATCAGAACCACTAAACAGCATGAAGAAAGCTGGGGATTATGTTTATAAATGTTCTTTGCATGGCAGCCTGTGGATGGTGGGCCCTTTTAAATGGCACTTTTGTCTCCCAGCTTTCATTTTTTTCACAACATGTTCATTACATCTTGTCCACAATTTTTTTTTGTAAGAGGTGGGCTAAAAAATTAGGTGGAAAAAAGGTTTTTAGTGGGTATTTCTATCCAGTATTTTGCTTTGGGGCTGGTGGACAGGTTGGCAATATGTCCTGTTGGATGGCAGCATGGTGAAAAGGTCATTGCTGGACTGCTCATGGCTGTAAATTTTATAACAGAGGGTTTCAATAGTTTGTTATTCATGTGTTTATTTTAATTTTTTGTTTGGATGTTTGTGAGTTATTTTGTATGAATGAGTTTGGAGAATAAGGAGAAATTTTTTTGGACTTCCTTTAGGTTTTCATCAGGAAAAAAAAACAAAACCCTATACATAGTTAAACATTTATAAACTTAAAAAAAATCACCAATTCAATGCTATCCTATTTAAATGACAACCTCATTTTAACCCAAACAGCATTTCAGCCAAGATCTAAATTCAAATCTTAAAACAGTTATAAAATATAACTGAACCCATAAATCTGGAAAACATATATGTACAGTGGGTTCTGACCACTTTTCCATTCACTTGAATGGAAGAAAAAAAACAAGAAAAAGAATTTAGCATTTAGTTTCATGCCCTTTAAACAAGGGCTCTTGCCACCATGGCACACTGACCTTTCAAGAATGGTGTAGAGAGTTGTTCTTAGAGGAAATTGACTGTATAGATGACCAAGTACAGGTGATCTTAGCTAAACTTCAAGCCTGTCTTAGGGATATAAAGATCTTGATGACCAGGAACTTCCTACTATTGAACTCAGATAAAACTGAAGTTATTGTGCTTGGCCTGCAACACCTCAGAAACACATTATCATATGACATACTTACTCTAGATGGCGTTGCTCTGGCCTCTAGCACCAATTAGGAATCTTGGAGTTGTCTTCGATCTGGACATGTCTTTTAACTCCCACATAAAACAAACCTCAACGACTGATGTATTTCACCTTTGTAATATCACAAAAATCAGGCTCGTTCTTTCTCAAAATGATGCAGAAAAACTAGTACATGCTTTTGTTACTTCTGAGCTTGATTATTGCAGCTCCCTATTATCAGGCTGTCCCAATAAAACATTAAACAGACTCCAGCTGATTCTGAATTCTGCTGCGAGAGTATTGACAAGAACCAGAATAAGAGATCATATATCTCCTGTGTGGTGCTTCTCTGCATTGGCTCCCTGTGAAATCCAGAATACAATTTAAAATCCTCCTCCTCACCTACAGAGCCCTCAATGGTCAGACACCATCCTGTCTTAAAGAGCTCATAGTACCTTCCTACCCCATGAGAACACTTCATTCCCAGAACACAGGTCTACTAGTGGTTCCTAGAGTCTCCACAAGCAGAACGGGAGACAGAGCTTTCAGTTATCAGACTCCTCTGCTGTGGAAACATCTTCCAGTTTGGGTCCAGGAGGCAGACGCCCTCTCCACATTTAAGAATCGGCTTAAATCCTCTTTGTCATAGCTTATGGTCAGAACTGGCTCAGCATTAGCTTGAACCATCCCCTCACTATGCTGCTTAAGGCCTAGACTACCAGGGGACTTCCCATGATGCACCATGCTCCCCTTTCCTCTGCCTCCTCTTCTCTCACCATGTTCATTAACACCTCAAAAATGCTCGTTACTAACTGTCCCTCCTCTCTCCTGTAGTTTTGTGCTTCTTTGTCTCTCTCCTCTTCCTCCTGTTGCTTTCTGCAGGTTTTTCTGCCTCTGATGCTCCTGAGTCTGGATCCATGGCTTCAGACCATCTACTGCCCCATGAGCCTGATCAATACCCACTGCTATAATTATAATGATTACTACTGTTACCATTTCATTTAGTCCTATTAGTAATATTATTAGCCCTGTTAGTATTACTATAGTATATATAGCTATTAGTCCCATTATTGTGCTACGTTCTCTCTCCTCCCTCCTGCCCCTCTCTCTCTCTCTCTCTCTCTCTTCTCTCTCTCTCTCTGTGTTTCTCAGATGGTAGACGGCCGCCCACTATGAATAAGGATCTGTTCAATGTTTCTACCTGTTAAAAGGGAGTTTTTCTTCGCTGCTGTCTTCAAGTTCTTGCTCATGAGAGAAATGTTGGGTCTCTGTAAATAATAACTATGAAGAGTCTGGTCTAGACCTGCTCTATATGAAAAGTGCCCTGAGATAATGTTTGCTATGATATGGTGCTATATAAATAAAGTTGAATTGAATTTAATTAAATTGAACGTCTCTTTTAAAGTTGAATTCAGGTTTTTGGACATGTTCAAAGCTTATGAACATTATGTCTTCCATGCATAATAGTGTGTAGTTATATTTGTCATCACAATGACCTATACAATAACTACCTTCACTTGAACACCACTATAGTGCCATGTGCATAGTGAAAGTAAAATTTAAAATCCTTTTCCTATCCTTTTTATATGTTATATTTTTGTATCTCTGCAATTATTTTTATAGTTTCAAGGTAGATTGGACGATTTTACATACAAAAATATTTGCTGAAAATCTGGGAATAAAATATTTGCCCGCATAATGTTCAAATTGTGAAATCAATGTGATCCAGGAATTCATCAACAGATAATGGTGGCCCTGAGTTTCAAAACACATTTCACAAAACAACAATTTTACAAAACATAGAATATGAGATTTCAGCAAACACGACATTTCACAAAACAAATATCACAAACCACATTTCAGATTTCAGATTACAGAAAAGGTGGGATAATACCTCTTGTTTGTGACTGGAGAGAACTGAAGTTCTTGCTGACAGTTCAGTCTACTGAGTACTTCTCTCAGCAATGCCTGTTTCAAAGGATGAAAGAGGAGATTGAAACATAAGGGAATGTTTTAACAAAGTACATTCATATGCAATTCTCGATGTGCTTTAAACATTTTGTAACATTAAAATGTCCCCTGGAACCCCAAAAGCCCACTTATAAGAATTAAGACTGAATAAACGGCACAGCTACTCTTCAATGAGTGACATCAGCAGGGTCATCTTATCAGAGCTGCTTGGACCTGGACAGATATTTGGACACTAACCAATATGGCTGACTTTAGAGTACAAACATTGGACTACTGGTGTCCTCTTCATGCCCCCTTTCATTAATAAGGTCAATGTCCCACAATCATTTCAAGAATCTGGAAGAGACTAAAAATGTTTTCATCAATATGGACAATACGATAAGGTGAGGCCATGGAAGTCCTATCCAGCAAAAACCCTAGTCAAAAATTGCACAATAACAACGATTAACACACTGCAGAGAAAAAGCAGGAGCAGGAAATTGTCAAATTGTAGCTTCTTTAAATCCATTTCCAGCAGGTTGTATGCTGCAGAGCATGATGCTGCCCCCGCCATAATTAAACAAAAGGAGTAATTTCAGTTTATATTCTTGATCATAATCCGGTATAATGCAAAACAATTGAAAGTAGCCTTCCCAACTAGCTGATAGTTATTCCCAAAAGAAAGCAAGAAGTTCATTGGAAAGGAAAAAACCCACGAATCACATGGCTCTTTAAACAGTTGTTGCCTTTCAGCTCTGTAATTTCTACAGAGACTTCTACATGCTGGGATCTAATTTGGAAACAGTTTGCTTGGCAACAATCACCTAGTCATCACAAGGTCATTATAACTTCTCAGTATAGCCTTTAAATCTACATCTTCCCTTGAAAGAGACTCTTTAGACTCTTTAGAATTTATCTGCAACTTCATTACCCTCCATCTAGAATGCCCTGGTAACCACAAGAATTCAATACTATGGTATATCCCATCATCTCCGCTCTGTATGAACACAGTATCTCCAGTACCAGGTCAAGGTGAGCCTTTGATTTTCCATTTTTAAGAGCAAACAAGGCAGCAGTAGAATATGAGCTGATGACAACATTTTTTGTGTCTGTTCTCCTCTATCCATCACATGACCCACATGCCATCAACTCTGCCACGAATGGTTGTAAAAAGATGCACCAATGTAAATAAAGGGCCTTCAGTAGAGAATACTAAAGGTCATGGATTACAGTCTGTGTAGCATTAATGCCATAATCAGAGCCAAACTTTATATTCTTCCTTATCAAATTTAAGCTGGTTGAAAAACATAGTTAAAGTTGAAAGATGAGTAAAACATAATTGAGGGGATTTGCGTGATTTTAGGGGGGTTAATATAGGTGTGCTACTGGGTCACACAGAGAGGAACCAAGATACCGTTCCAGCCGCAGTCAAGGAAATAAACTAAGTGCACCTAAAGAAAATACCAGTTCAATGGTACAACACTTGATTCCACGTCATCTGCTCACATGATTTTAGGGCTGAAAAGGTAGACTAGTTTCTGCATTGGTACAGAACTTTGGCACTGAATGTAAACAGTGCACTCTAATATGAACCTTATTTGTCTTGATACTGTGCAGTGTAGCCTCTGATATAACTAAATCTATAGGTAAATCTCTTTTTAATCTGATTTTTCTGTTTCAAGATTTATCCTTCATCTTGAGATTAAAGATTCCATGATGTTAACACACAGCAAAAACCTCTGTCTAGCAATGTGGGGGAAATTAATTTATCTCCTTGAATGAGATGTCTCATTTGACATCTGAGATTTTAGGTCTTCGTCAGTGATAAAGGTCATTTAACATCAAAGTGTTTAAAAAAAAAGCTTCAGACAGCAAGGTAAATACAAGAGACACAGACCAAACACAAACATAGCAGTGCAGACACAGACAGCAACGCCGTGAGACAGATAGTATCATCTGTTCACAATGATTAGCGATGCCTCTTTCTTGTATTGCTTTAGTGTAAAAGCAATGTGTAAAGAATTCAGGCACGACTGACTTTTTTTTCACTGTGAAACAAATGTAATGGTAAATGTGCACTTAGCCACGTTTTCTCTCAAACAGTGGGAAAAAGGTTACTGCCAAATATACGTCTCACTGTAAGACAACCGTTAAATCTAACCAGAGATTTCTTTTTAAGCTATAGACTTTGTATTTTTCGCGACGCCTACACGCTGCTGTACCTCAGGTTTGCAGCTGAATAAAGACACACATTTGAAGTAAATTTTCAGAGGGAGAAGTAGTTTAAGGTTTCTCATTAGGGGACATAATCACTGTCTCTGTTCTGTTTCCCAGTGGAATCATTTCCCTTGTCAATGAGATCTTGTTTTTCTATCTAAAAGAAGGTTTTTTTTTCAGTCTCAATTTTGGGTTTAACTTTAAACAGAAACATCCTTTTAAAACTGGGTTGTTGTTTTTTTTTAGCTATAACATCATGAATGCATGTATGGTGTTAGATATTACCCCATACTAAATCTTTACCAGCTATTTTTTCTATGTATTTTTCAGTAATCTAAGCAGCCCCCCCCATACACTCTTTTCATAAAGCTCACTGGTGCACTTCTTCTTTGTGAGGCATTTTTACCGACCTTGTGAGCCATTTAATAGTCTCTAAATCTAATAAAGAATTTCTGAATACCTTGCATGGACTTAACACACATCACCGAAACCTACAACAATCTAGACACACAAGGCCTCAGACCTGAACGGCAAAATAGGTAATTTGGCAGTTCAGTCAAAACAAACCCTTAATTAAATTGTCTGGTCAAGGATGGAAGAGATCATTTTCATGGTGAATAGAAAACAACCCTGAGCATTCTTTTCAAAGTTGCAACACAAATTAGCTGTGTCCTGTAACATTACATAAATTGACAAACATCAATTTCACATACACAAAACCCTTCCCCTGATTAACAATAATGCTTAAGCAATGAGCAAAGGCAGTAGTAAGAATTAATACTGGGTATTAAAAAAAATACAGGGTAGTGTCTTTATCAAACCTTATGTGTAAGGAATGGATTAAATGCTTAACATAAACTGTGAATGTTTGCATGTCCTGCTAAACATCTACAGTACTATCCTAACCTTGCATTCCTTTCATGGCCATGGGTTAGCATTCCTGCAACAACAAAACCCATGGTTGCCAGAAATTAGAAGCCTGTTTGGGTCTCAAGTCAAGGACCCATTGTTTCTTACAACCATAGGTATTTTACTTAAAAACTTCAACTGTTTAATCTGCCATCGTTAATGAACCACATAGTTGCCATAAGAGAACCGAGGTCCTGTTCATACCTGACATCAACATTTGTCTAGGATAATCCAATCAAAAGGGGACAGTTATACATAAATAACATCACACCTGGCATTAAAGTACGCCTTAATATGCATCTTGGGCAACCATTTGTGAACACATCTCACCATCCTGCTCTATATGCAGAAAACATGTAAGGCAAAGTGAGGCAAAGCAGGTTAATTTGTGTAACACATTTCAATTCACATAAAACATAGTTGATATGTTTGAAAATATAAAAAAACATTTAAGTAGATTTTAAATAGATTTGATGATGATTAAAAGAAACAAGAAATACAGGCATAAATTACCTCAATGTTCAAAACATGAGGTAAGAAAAGTATTTTGGTGCTAAACCATTCAGTGTTTTTAAACAAACAGTAGTATTTTGAAATCAATTATTTGACAAGACAGGAAACCAGCATAAAGCTCTAAGATATGAAGTGACATGATTTGCATTCTTGGGCTTAATGAGGACTTGAGCCATTGCCTGATCTATTTTTTTAGAGAGACCTTTAAAGACACCAATTCATTACTCAGGTCTATTGAAAATTAAATTCTAAATCTTGCAGAGACAGAAGTCTAGTAATCCTTAATTTTTTGTTTAATTAAAGAAAATTCTGGTGCATCCAGTTATTCGTTTGTTCAATGCACTTACCCAGATCTTGTGTGGAACTATAGTCCCCTGTTGATGTGGTTACGTAAATTTGTGTGTCATCTGCATATTAAGGGTAACTTATTTTGTTGTTTTCCATAATCTGAGCAAGTGAGTGTAGATGTTTATCGGAAGGGGCCCCAGAAAGGAGCCTTGAGGAACTCTGTTGTTTAAATGATTACTCTGATGTTTAAATACTGATAGACACAAAGTAGTCCCTGACCTTTAGCAAGGATTCAAACAAGTTTAGTACTGCAGCAAAAAGTCCCACACAGTTTTCCAGTTGGTCCTGTAATATGTTGTGGTCTACTGTGGCGAATGCAGCGCTGAGATCTAGTGATACTGAGACTGAAATTCTGCCATTGTGTGTGTTAAAGTAGATGTCATTGAAGACCTTAACAAGAGCAGTCTAGGTGCTGTCCTCATCGGTCAAAAAAGTGCTGCAAAGTTTTTCAGCTGTTGAAACGATCTTTTCTTGTCAGAGACCACCTTCACCTTTGTGAGTGCAACAGCATCAATTTGTAGTTTCTTCATGTAATAGCGTTAATTTGTAATTTTAGGACTGAAATTATCTACAAGCTTACTGAGAGACAAGAGAGGGCGTGTGTGGGAAAGAAACCCCGAATAAATATTTCACTGGTGTTTTCAGTGATATACAGTTTTGTGATTGCATATTTCTGAACATTTCTTTGCATGGAGACAGTGAGCTTGAATAAAATGCAAAAGGTTGCAAAGTCTTTAGGTGGCCTGTAGATACTTAGGACCAGAGCTCAAGAAGAGGAGTGCAACTGAAGAGTCAAATATCTAAAAGAAATAACATTTTCATATCTTCTTTCATTGAAAGGAATCATTACATGAGTTGTCAGCTCCATCTCCTTTCTTATGCACTCTAGTTTCACTCATAAAATTGAAGTTGGGAGGACTGATCCGGTCTAATCAAGTTTCAGTTAAAAACATAAAATACAGGTTGTTGTAACTGATAAAATCATGAATTCCTTCTAAAGACCTGATGTTTAATAAAGCCAGCTATAATGTGTTAAAAGCATTATCTCTGCATTTTTGGGGGGAAAACTATGGCTGAAAAGGAATGGATGCTAAACTTGATATTGCCCTGTTACTTAGCAGATTGTGTGAGCTGATGCCAATAACGCTGGAAAAGACCAAAATACAGATTTAAAAAGGCAGGTTGGATAAGTGAGAAAACTCTTAATAAGTGACGCAAGCTAGCAGTCTGTCGGTTGGACAAGATGGCAGGGGGGTTGTTGGGACCCAGCAGCAACCAGTTTCTTCATTTGATCAACTCCCAAAGGAGGAAGACAGGGAAAGGGTACCGGGAGAGGGGGGTAACCTGGATGGTGTTTGGCGAAGTTAATCCTCACAGGCAGTTTTGTGGGGGGGTGTAGCATCTGATTTCTCTCACAATCAAATCTCACTTCAGAGAGGGGCTTAGGTGGCTCTCCTTCTGGGTTTCTGCCACGTGGTGTTATGTCTACCTCCTGTTTTGTTTCCTCTTGTTTCTTGTCCTTGGCAGAGGGAGCAGATGGGTAACACAGGAAGAAAAATAGCTTATAGATGAACTCCTCAATTGTTAAGGCAATGCTCATCTGCCTTAAAAAATGTCTATGGTTCCAGAAATTGTCAGTAAAGTGCGCTGAATGGACAATACTTAGAGTTGAATGCCATGTGTTAACTGCTAACAATCTGCTGTATCACTCAGTTATTCTTCTGACTTGTGGCACAGGGCCACTAAAAAAACCATAAACACCATTCAGAGAGCTGACTGTGTTCAACAGATCAATATCGTCTCATTTCAGCATTTCAGAATGCTGCTTCACATCATTTGTCTTTGCAGACAGTATTGTGTTTTTCACAATTGGATGTGCAGGCACAATATGCAGGATTCTTTGTGTCATGTCAAAGACCATAACCTTGGGGAAAAAAGAGTATTTTCAAGTTTTTATTTAAACATGATTCTTATATCAATCAGAGTTTGAGGCTGAGTCGTTAGCTCTCCCTATAGCCATTTACTTTCTAATTTACTATCACTCCTTACCCTTCTCTGTCAAGATGTGAGGTTATACAGGTGATCAAATGGATCAAATGGTTTGTTGCTATTTCTTGTGGAAGGAAACCAAGTTATTTAGCAATGTGAAAGGAATCCACGTTATTTAGCTCTACGAAATGACACCAAGTTGTTTACAGTAGTCACTCTAGGATGTTTTGGGGTTTTTTTTAATTTGCAGGAGAGCTTCCTTGGAAATAATGGAAACAATAGGTGGCAGAAGAAAGAGCTCGAACTTGAAGATGTGTGACACCAATAGAACAGATATACAGAGTGACTCCTGAGACCAGAGTGACTCCTGAGACCACTCTACTGGGGTCGCAGTAGAGTATATTTAGATACTGTTATAAAAATAACCATATGGGGAAAGAGGCTGCCAAAGAGAGGAATTGATGACTCCATAATTTCAAAGACATATGGGATGTTCCTTTCTTTAAAAGCCAGGCAAAACTCCGCCAAATATGGAAATGAGCTAAGAAGGGCTTTATGGTATGAAAGGACCAGTTGGTAAATCAGTCTGGTCGAGAACAGGCTCGGGTCTATGTCTTATTTGTAAGAATAAACTCTACTGCAATGAACTCTGACCATCTCCAGTGCTTCATTGCACGTTCGTGGTTTCAAGTGTTTTTGAGAAGACTCTTTAATATGTTGATATAAGAAGTCCAGAGTCACATCTGGCCCAGACTTGGTCTTCATTTTTTACATAACATTCTCCCTTTCACAGCTGTGCACGGCTATGTCCTACTCTGTACGGGAGTTTACGAGGATGATAACGGCCAGCTTCAGGGTGTTAGGTTCAGGTCATTGCTCATCCTCTTAATTTCCTTAACTTCTTTCTTGAGGAAATTAATTATATATATGTATATATATATATATATATATATATATATATATATATATAGTAGTAAGGGTATATCTTGTCCTTATTTACATAATAAGCTGTTTGTTAGCATTCTCCTATCCATTGTTTTAAATTCAATATACTATTTAATTTTGGAGATGAAAACTCAATGGTATATTGAAAATATACCATTGAGTTACCATTGAGTACCATACCATTGAGTATATATATATATATATATATATATATATATATATATGGTTTTGCATCCCATATCCAACAAATGTCTCTGATTTTTTTCATATTCAACAAAGAACATCACCTAACCCTGACCAAGTCATTTTTATCATTTGAACAAACAACCAATGCTGTCACGTATCTGGGAAGAATATTCTTACAAAATAAAAATCTATAGCATAATTAAATGCACTTGCAGATTATTATATCAGTATATAAACAAGCTAAGGAATAAGTAGCATCACATTGTTCATTTCAGTGATTGTATTTTGCCATCGATGTGATACCTAAGTTCAAGGGTATCCAGATCACATGAAGTCCAGCCATGATTAATATGCTCTGTGCAGCCTTTCCTTGCCTGACCTTTCAGGGATTAATGCAGGGCCAGTGCCTCTGTTTACCTACAAACACCTCTGAAACAACCTCTCTTCAGCTGTTGCCTTGCACACGTTGGGACATTACCAGCCAAAAACTGAGGGTATTGATGCTGGAACATTTTGTGGGGAGTGTGTATTTAATGTGTTTAATAGCACATTGAATCTAGGCCACTTTAAGAGTCTAATAGCTCTCTGAGGAATACATGCACATGGTTTTCATTGTGGCACAATGCTCCCGTTCCTTGCCAAGGATTGTCATGTTGTTTTCAGCATATTTTCAAGCATTTTCTACATGATTGTATCCCCAATAAAGTTGCATCTTCACTAGAATGCACAAAAGATGCAAAAATAAAATGGTCACTGTGTAACCCCAGTATCCATTAAAGCACCCATTGCTATCTGCAACTTGAAGCAGAAAGCAATCGCTGCTCAAATGGCTTTGTTTCAGCCATCAGCTCAGACTGTTGTTGACAAGAGAACTCAATTCTCTTGGACAGTTGAAGTTAACTCTCAAATGTTGAGCCATCGCTTCAAAATTATCTCAGAACAAATAAAACTTATACCCGGTTGCTTATTCAGTTGTCTGACAGGATGTTTAAAGAATAATTCAGCTTTACAGCTCGAGTCTCACGCACATTATTTTGGCCATCATTCCTATTGGTAAAGACATCACGCCAAAGAATGAGTCTGACGTCTGGGGATACATTTACATCGCTGCAATGAAGATGATCAGTCAGGTTGTGAATAAGAAATCAGTTTAATATTATTATGAAAGCAAGTTTATCTTGAGATAGAACAGAAATTTTGCCCCTGAAAGGGTAGTAATTATCTCTCATTGCACAGGAGGACAACTGTGTACACAGCTGCAGTAGGTACAGGAGGTCAAAGCTGGGAATCAGGATCTACTTCTACTGGGCATTTCTCAAAACCCTGCAAAACACAATTATGTTCAATTATGTTTTTAAAATCCCTCTTTTGATAATATCTGCATTAGTCAACTAGAGCAGTTTTTGAGGTGAAATGTGACTAACTTTAATATCTCATCTTTTTGTTTCCTATTTCTTCCTGCTCTGACCTTTATTTCCAAATTCTCCATCACCTCCATACACCGCACTGCCAGATACCCTCTAAATAAACAAAATCTTATCTGTCCAATCATCATTTTGCCTGTGTTCCATGGATCAGTCAGCTTTTTTAGATGATATTTTAATTGTTATCCTTTATGTAAGAATTTCAGGACTACTAACTAATTTCCATCCACCACCTTCCTTCTTTTCTATTTTAATATCTGTGTCAGGTCTTGTGTTATAGCATATTTCCATTTGCATACTTTTAATAGTGGTTCAGTCATACATACGAATACTTTCTCCTTTGATAAATATCAGCAAATGTGTGATGATTTTTTTTTTTTTTTATAGAATGTTGTCTTTCCTCCCCTCAGAGCAGGAGGCCTTCATTCAAATACACGCCAGCTTTCATTCATTCACCTTTTGGTACAGAGAAAGCATGTCAAAGCATATGGACACAATATGTTAATTATGTTTAAAACACAGTCTATTAGACATGAAAAAAACAACTATAGTATAATTCATTTTAAGCAGAATCCAGGATAAACAATCTTGTCTAGACCCACAGATAAATACTGTAAAGAAACACACTTGATCATAGTTGCATGCAGGCATGATTCAAATGCATACATGTTTGCTCCAATGTTTCATTTTTCAATCCAGAGGTATTGCGTTTTCTAATATAGAGATTTTTTTCTGAAAAATTTGTTCTTTGCAAAATAATGTATTTTGTATTTCTTCAATCAACAGCAGGTTCCTCATGAGTAATGGCCTTCAACTGCTCTCGTGAGGAAATCTGGAGTCTTTTGCTTCTTAGCATCACAAACATGACAGTGTGTAAATAAAATAAAGCCCCTTTGTTGCTTTTAGTGTCCTGCTGAGTGTTGAATTTGGCAGGCAAATGCTAGACTGTTTTACATCTGTGTCCAATAGTGTACTTCCTTTGAATAACAAGTACACTCTTGCTTATTGCTATACATAAGATTGTTAATGGCAACTGTTAAAGGGACTTCAATATGTTAATCTCCTGGACCATTCAAACAGAGGCCAAGCCGCACTTACATCTGAAGTTTCTTAAATGATCTTTGAGGAAAAGCTGCATCTTACCATTGTGCAAATAGAGAAAGACACAAATGCAAGTAGCTGATCTTTGATCAGTGAAAACACAACACAAACCAACACAAACTGAATACTTTTCAGAATGTAAAAAAGCTTTTTTTTTTTTTTTTTTTTTTTTACAAAATTGGTGGTATTTATTTATTAATATTTCAAAAAGTCATTCATTTTCTTTCATGCCATGTATGTAAGCAATGGAACTCAAACAATGATTGCTTAGTTATAGAAAATGTATTAAAACATCAAAGAAACTCTGAGAGCATTAGTGATTCACATTAAGATCCATACATTGCTGCAGTATGTAAATTCAGACCATTCTAACACATCAGCATGAGGTAGCATCTTCCTGCTATCGATTTCCTATATATCTACAAAACTACCCTGAACTAATTCTGTCTCCTGCAGGAAGAAAGCCATCTGTATGCATGGAAATACTGTTCCATATGTATGACTGCAGTCAGGACAATGTGAAGTCAACTCTTTTTTTTTTTTTTACATTTTTTTTTTATTGTAGTTTTTTTCAGTCTTATTATTTACACTACAGTTGTTATAATCTTGTTTTGTATCTTTATTGTTCATCTTTATTGTATTGTCAGCAGAACAGTATTCCCATCTCACTTGCTTGGAGTGTGTGTGTGTGTGTGTGTGTGTGTGTGTGTGTGTGGCCAATGGATTGCAGGTAGCGCTGTTGGATTGACTGTTTTGAGTGACAGGTAGGCTTTGGAACGTAGCATTACAACACAGGACGGGACAAGCTGGGGCTAGCTGGTAAGCATGCTAACTTCAGTAGAAGAAAAGAAGTTATAGAACAATCATTAGCAATGATGTTGCTTTCCACCACTGGGTACATCTCTTGGTGAGTAAAGGAATGAAATTTGATGCTCAACTTGCAATATTTCTTCAAGACTGGTAAGTAAACAGCTGTTAATGCTAATACTGGCTATGTAGCCATAGCAGAAACTTACGTATTGCACCTTTAACGCTGCAATTCTGGAACTTGTATATAATTGGAGATTGACATGTCAAACATATATGTGTTAATGTGCGACTCTATTTAGGTGTTGCACTATCAGGGCCCTGCTGCGCTGGCTGACGGTCACTCCTCACAGGCAAACGGAAATGGAGTCCAAACATCGATAATGTCATTAGCTTCACCTGTACCTTTACTCCTCTGACAAATCAAAAGTGAAAAATATCTGTTCTCTGAAAATATTCAACATTAAACTTTATTATCGAGGACTTTTGATAATGTGTGTTAAAGTTAAACAAGGCTTGGGGTTTGAAACTAGATCCAGATGAATCCTAGGTGTCAGTGATCTCACTGTTTACACACATCCAAACTATGAAGGCAGTGGAAACTGTAAGGCTGCAGCTACTATATGACAACACCCTTCATAACATGACCAACCTGAACCCAGAAAAAAAAATTGAAAATTGAAAATTGCCACAAGATCCAGGAGGAACACCAAAACTGCTGATGGTTAAGAAAAGAATAGACGCATAAAGTCATCATTTCATTGGTGTCTGGACTATGTGAGGATCCTCAATGAGCACCACAAACCCATGTTTTTTAAACCCTGGCAACATACTCAGACAGAAACTGGTAAATCTAAAGACCTCACACCGCACACCCAACAAAAGCAGTCCGGTGTATGCAGTCCGATGCAGAGAGGAATGCACAGACCTATATATCAGCGAAACGAAACAACCATTAAACAAATGTATGGCTCCACACAGGTTGGCCAACCCCTCAGGACAAGACTCAGCAGTTTACCTACACCTAAAGGATGAGGGACACTCCTGCAACGACCACAATGTACATATTCTAGATAGGGAGGACAGGTGGTTTTGATAGAGGAGTGAAGGAGAAGATCAATGTCAAAATGGAGAATCCATCCCCCAACAGTGGAGGTCTACATACCTATGTCCCACCTATAATGCTGCCCTTAATTTTCCCAGGAGATTAAAACAAACATTTTCTCTTGGTCTCAGGTGATTCCAAACACAACGGTCATTGTCACTTGGCCTCAGGTGACTTCATGAATCTAACAACTGTCATTACAACAGCCAGGAGCCCCAATGGACCAAGTGGTATTGATGGCTTTGTTAAAGACCCAGCCATGGTAATAAATGTGATTTATTAACATAATAAAGAAAAAAACACAACTAGAATTATAACTTGAATTAAATGATTGAATGGTTTTACAAACAAACATACCTTTACAATAATGGGACTGCTGTGTTACTGTAGTAGTGGAGCAGACACAAGTTATTTAACCTTTATTTCGGATCCCATCATATTGAAGAGTATCAATAGGCTTATAAAGCACTTTGTTTTTGTAATTTTTCTTATAAAAACAGCATTTCCAAAGGGATGAACTCATAGCTGTTGAAATGTCAAAAGATGAATCAGGTTATTTCCTAAGTTTTTTAATTCTGACTTTTTTCAGACAAAGGATAAGAATATCTAGGACAAGACATTGGTTAGGAAAAGAAGGCCGAAGGGACACAGCTTTTAAAAGTTTTCTTTGAGACATATATATTATCTGATCAGACACTCATGAACTTTACTATAACCTATATTTTGAAAAAAAATGCTTCTCCTACTTGGATTTTTCACATCATTTTTGACAAAAAAAGTTCTCAATACAAAGTCAATTTACTTTGTGTCTGAGAGGCTTTATCTTGTGATTTTCCTCATCAGCTGGAGTTCTGCAGTTGTCCTGAGGATTATTAGAACAGCAATAACTGAATTTATTGGCCACATGGGGGCAGCACAAACAAGTTGTAAACAGAACATTGATATGTCGTCATGCCTGTTAACAAAGAGTTTCTTCTTTATACATCTAGCAGTTACTGTACAAAGCCACATTATCATTCATTTTGACTCGTTTTCATGTCCACTTGATGTATGTCGGCACAATATTTACTCTTTTATAACTCTGTTTTTGTTCTCACCAGCTCCCCAGGGAAATATATGGCTCTTCAGCTGCTAAATGCTCCACTATGCTGACCAGCTGGTCTCTAACTGTGTCTGTCTGCTGCTGAGCAGGTAGTGAACAGTGGGTTTTTAGAGGGTTTTTTTCTCTCTGAAAACAGCTGCCTGCTGCAGCTGAAAACACCACTCTGAGAGCTATAAGGGGGGTGCCTGCAAACCGGAAAGTCTGCAAGCAAATAAACCAAAATATATAGCTGAAATTCACTATAAAGCTCAGCAAAGCAGAGGGCAGCTATAAACTAAGTTAATAAATCTCTGTCGGCAGGTTTATCACTATGACCCATCCCTTTCACTTTGGCACACTGTTTTCACACTTTGAACTGATCAGTCATTATTATGAAATACTGATTATAGCCCCTTTTTATTGTTATCATGTAACCATATGGAATTTTGTCTCTGTCTTCTAAACCAAGTGCAACATGTCAGGGAAGAGGAAGACAGCGAAACAATGGTTTTACTTCATTTTGCTCCATTTGGAAGCTGCTCACCCCAAGTTCAAGAGTGAATCTTCAAGCGTGCACTGTAGAACTGCATGTGGGAGTTTTCTAGCAGCATGTAAATACAATATAAAAGTGAGGTTCGAAAGATGTTTAGGCTGTGTCCAAAATCACTTGTTTTTTACAGTTTACTGTATAGTGAGCAACAAATTAGAATTTCAAAGCCTTACTAATCATCATTAATTTTGCATCATCAGAGACAGCTGTAGAGTTGCATGATTGCAACATTTGTGTTGATCAAGTGAAACAATTAATAAGCATAAATTTCCCACTCAAATAAAGATGAAAATAAAGTTCACTATATAATAATCAAGGAGATATTGCTAACTCAGCATTTAACTTTCAAAACTCTACACACAAAATTAATCCACATATGATTCATGTGTAGATTTAACAGTATATAAATGAAAAGAAGAGTGTATATATATATATATATATATTTTGAAACACAATACATGTTTAATACATATAGACTGATGAGCCAGTTAAGACTGAAAAAAAGGAAAGGCGAATCATACAAAAATTTGGGCACCCCTGAGATTTGAACTTGCAGATAACTTTTATCAAGGTCTCTGACCTTAATCAGCCTCTTGGGGCTATGGCTTACTCACAGTCATCATTAGGAGAGGCCAAGTGATACAAATTTCAAAGCTTTATAAATTGTTTGAATCCACAAACCTTGTCCAAAGAGTCAGCAGCCATGGGTACCTCTAAGTAGCTGTTTAAGGGCAGAAGACAGGATGAGAGGAACTGTGCAGGGCAAGTTGAGGTCTAGAAGACCCAGAAAACTTTCCTAGAGAATGGCTCGGAGGATTGCTAGAAAATCTTGTTAACTAATGAAGTTAAAATCAAATGTTTTGGCAACAGAGAGCAAAGGTGTGTTTGGAGTAAAAAGGATGCAGAATTATATGAAAAGAACACCTCTCCAACTGTTAAGCATGGGATGGATCTATCATGCTTGTGAAATACCAGCAAATTCTGACATTGCAACATCTGTAAAAAAGTAAAAAGATCAGTTCTACAACAGCTGCCTCCAGTTGCTGCTTGTTTGAGGGTCTTTCTGCCCTCAGTTTTGTCCCTTGAATTAAAGCTGATAGTATACACTTCAGTCACATCTGGATGGATTTGTTTAAAATTGTTAGTGGTTGTGCATATAGGAAAAAGTTTGAAAATTGTTTCACTGTCCAAATGCTTATGCACCTAACTAAAAATGGATGGAGTAAATCTTGTTTTAGTCATGTATCATTAGACGATAATTAAGGGAACATTGATACACTTTTGCTGTTTTTCATTTGTGCCATTTTTTTCCCCTTTAGTAGACAATGGACAGGAAAGACGAGGAATGAAATGAAAGATTTGCAATAACAGGGTCAGTGGTAAATGCCCTTGTCCCCTAGGATGCCCCTATATGACTTATTCCTCACTGTATGTTTTTTTGTCACTGTAGCAATTTCATAAAGGGTAAAAAGCCTCCTTTGGTTTTTGCAGGCGTAGTCTGTTTTTATTTTTGTTGAAAGTTCATCCTGAAGGTAAATTCTATGATGGAAAAAAACAAAACAAAACTGGAGCTTAGACCTTGATTTCATTTGGACATTCTTGGGGGCAGGTAAGAGGGGAGCACCTCACTGTGTCATGTCTAGTCTGCCTGTGGTTGGGGAATAATAAAAATTTGTGGCTTTTCTTTTTTTCTACCACTGCTGTCACATTTGATAAATGCAGAAAAATTAAACTGATGTTAAAGAAAAATAAATACATAAGATCTTTTTTAATAGGTTTGGAACTTGCTCAGGGTTATATGAGACCTAAAAAGCCTTCATTTTAAGACACATCAGTTTTGATCTGATATATGCCTTCCAGGGGTTCAGTTCCTCAGTATTCTAGGATTAAAAGCACCACTGACAGTGAACAATCAAAAATTGCTTTATTTAGATTAATATCTCCAATCTCCCTGAAACACCATGTATGTTGATGAGCACCTGGGTGAAGACAAAGCCAGTTTCCCTTCAGCACTCCAACAGTGAGATAAACAATATTGCTCATAGGGCTTAGCAACTCTTTGATTTTTTTCTCCACCTCTGCCATGCATTTCAACAGATATTGAGTAAGTGCACATTGAAATCTCAGTATGCTACTGAAATAATGAAAAAAACATGCTCTTGATCTGCCAGGTTGCATCCACACATTGCATTTGATTAGAGAACCACACTTATATGAAAACTATAGCTGCACTCAGGCATATGCTTTTTTTAGTACATTCTGAATTTTGAATTAGATTTTGTACCACTAGCACATATTAAAACTTAACATGTCTTATTTTAATGAAATATTTGTGATAGAACCTATAAGGCTGAAAGCAGTGTCGTTGGCCAGGCAAAAGTACTCTTCTCAGTGGTTTAAGTCGTTAATGCAATGGTTCTTTACTTATTTATTCATTTTACTTTAGACACAGTGAATAAGTCATATCAGGAATGAGCCCTAATATCATTTTTTTGGTGCAGCTGTTTCATCCCTGTGTCAATACGGATACAATGAATTGTTTAGGACTGCTGTATATAATGAGCTCAAAGTAGATTATTTGAGTTTTATTTTTCACATTAATTTCTCAGAGAAATCATTTGACAGGGCACACTTCTTTCCCTTTCATATAAATTGCTCTAATTACTGAATATCCAAAAGTGATTTTTATGTAAATATATCATGTCACTTATTAAATTGATGAGACACACTGCAGGGTCACAGGCCCAGAGTCTGTGGTTAAGTAATTTGGCTAAAAAGAAAGCACCTCCCATTTAAATTTAAAAGTTATTAGAGCTACAGCAAAAATCCTTCTCCAGCTGATTGCAGCCAGAATCTTAAAAATCCAGTTGACTTTACATGTAGTAATCTCCTTTTGCAGTCAGAAATAATGTCAACATGTTTTTAATCCCTGTGTGGTGTTCATGTTTTTGTTACTCTGCCATTTTGTGGGTCTGGTGGACCCACTGCATTATTGGATTTTCAAATAAATACAGCCTTAATAATTTATGTAAAAATCCTTAACAAATGTTTATTTTATCCCAGTTATAAGCAATATAGACAACATATCTGATTAAAATTTGCCATTTACCCCTGTTAGATCACATTTATGAATAAAAGGGCTTTTAGTTTTTTGTGATAAAATGTAAAAAAAAAATCTATTATAATCAAGATATGGTTGAAAAAACAAACATATATATATATATATATATATATATATATAAATTTTCATCACTATTGATGTTTATTTCTTTGAACTTAATTAAAAATTGAACACATCATTTCAGTCTACACAACATGAGCCCCAATGAACAGATAAAGTAACCTTGCGAGTCTACACAACAACTCTGATTCCTTGGTTCTTCTCCTAGCCTCTCCATCTGGCTTTCCTGTTTACACTTGCAAGCTCCATGCATATGATGATGCAGGATCACAGGCATCCAAGATTGATTCTTTATTTTGTGTGTTAAGACGGTATGTTGCATCTGAAGGGAAAGTGGCCCCTATATGGCATAAGCTGCTACTCAACAGTGACATTAGGCCAAGGGTTGTAAGACAGGGGGAGGTGATGTAACCCCTCGTCCCACACTACCCTGATGGTATCTAGCTTGTCTCTCTGCTGCCCAGCTGGTCTGTTGTCTCCATTATCAAAGTGGAAAAGTCTGGAAATAATGTGAAAGTTTTCCAGAGACATCGTTGCCATAAAAATTCACTGCCAGGTTCAGCATGTCACAAGGATTCTGGATTACCCTTTGGAACTGAAAACTCCAGCAAGGATAAGAACCCCAAATTATGCATGTAAATGGGTTTGGTTCATCTCCATCCATCTCTCTCCAAAAACACATGGAGCCTCAAAATTAGTGCAACCCAGAATGATATTCTTTATGGCATCTGGGATGAAAAGTTCAAAGAGGACTTGATGTCCTGCACATGAGGAACCACCATCCTTATTGGTCTTGGCTGCATCCTTAACACTTTAGCAGCCATGCAGGGCTGTTCATTACTTGGGTTACATGACCATTCAATTTCCCCATTTTTTCACATCCATATTTCTCCACTCGTCAGCTGCTGATGGGTTGCGGTTTTGGAGCTGGCTGATGGTCAATCTAATCCTCTTTTTCAAACTCAGTGTCAGATTCCTAATTGACAGAAATGTGATCCTCATATTATGAAAACCCTTCCTCTTCATCATCTTCCAAAGCTTCTCTCTCTTCAAAAATCATTTCAAAGACTCTGAGTAGAGAATATCTTATTCAGTTGTAATAAGGAGCCACACAGGCAAAGCTATTTATTTGTGGCATCCTGCCCCCAATTTGCAGGTGGGATAGAGTGCATGAAAATATAGAATGGATACCACAAAAGAGAGGGTAAAATGTGCATAAATGTGTGAGCAGACAGGTGTAGGTGCTTGAAATGTACCAACATTGCAACCTTTTGCTGCAATAGCAGGTGCAGAAAGACTTCACACACACACAAATAGACACACACTCACACAATAACAGCTTTCCATGGCAGGAAGACGACAGAGTGAAGGTACACAGCACCTACACGCATTATTACCCTCAGTGGACCCAAACACCACATATGTAATATAAATGTGTAAGGGGTTGTAAAGTGTGCAGTCAATGAAAATATCTTCTTTATATTTTCTTAAGAGAAAATAAGCCAAGGCCAGTTTATCTGAGATTGAAAAAATAATTACTCGCATTATTTTTTTTTTAGCAAAAAATAAAAACAGGTCCTGCAGACCTGAATACCACATAAGGGTTAAAAGTATTGTTAATGTTTGGGGTTTTTTTTTATTATTAAAATGTCAAAAAAAAGTCTTCGGAGAAATGTCAGCAATTTTGTGTTTGTCTCAGCCAGCTGGAGGAGTGAGCATTTCCCTGGTGAATGTTTGTTTGGAGGCTCATTCCACAAACTAAGGTATAGCACAAGATGTGTGTTCATGTTTGTAAGTAAGATAAGAAGAGGACTTTAACAGGAAAGGTAATAAGGTTAGATGTTCTGAGTCTGTGGATCTTGTGCAGTAAGCTGCTGTCTGGCTCAATGTGACCGTCTGCTCTGCCTGTGATAGAATGCTGATGTTACTGATTTATGCAATGTTTCATTGGTTGTACCCAAATAAGGTCTTTATAACTGTACAGAGATTTGCATAAATAACATGGTATGCATAGGGTTAGGGAAAAATAACGGTAAAGGTGTGGCTAAGGTTGGGCTTCTCTGCATCAGGAGCACATTACTTCCTGCATGTCGGCAGTGCATGCATTTGCTCACTTTGCATTTGTAAAAATGCTAAAATTGAGTTTCCCTTTCACAGAGAACTCAATAAAAACAAGATTAAAGCAAAGTGAAAACATGGGACTGGCTCTGAGATTCCTAGGAACAAATCTTGATCTACAGTAGCTAAGTCAGCAACATCTCTGAGCCAAATCAATTTATACAGCTATCAGTGACCACTGTCCATGACGTTTATTTCATCCACAGGTATCTATTGCAGTTTTTCTTCTATGCGTTTTAATACACCTCATGCAGCAACCACATGATTCAATTTCAAGGAAAATGTTGAGTGGTTTTTGGACTTATTTACCTTCACCAAGGAGGGAATCTCCCCAGCTGTGTCTGTTTGCTGGTTTGCTTGTTTGTTAATTTTTCAGTGGGATTTTGAAAGCATACTTAACTAATATGCACTAAACTTGGTGGACGGATGAGAAATGGGCCAGAGAAATTTTAGAGTAGATCTGCATCATTTACTATGAATTTGGTTTTTTATCTTTGAAGTCTTGTGTATGTTGTATGACACTGACCTCAACAGAGGTACGTGCTCTACTTATTGCCAGAGTTCTAGTTTGAATAAGCAGCTGTTAGCTTTCTACATTTTCCATATGCATATAACTTCTACAAGACAAATTCTTCCCTATTGAATAGCATGGTAATAGATGTGAACATAAATCAACAATAGCCAGTCTCCCCAGAGCACACCCTTTAATTTGCAGCCTGACCACTCAGCCTGAGTAGCTAGTTCAGTATGTGTAAGTTTTTTTCAGTTATATAATCTATATACTTCAAATGCATTGTTAAACCCCAGGTCAGGTCTTACCATATGTCAGCGTTAAATATCTGTCAAATAAAGCTTGTGCCCCACACCTGCTCACACTTGGACTTCTCCCTCATCTACACAAACCTGTGTCTCAGCTTCTGTCATGCTTCATTCCCCCTCAAGTACAAAGGTAATTTGGAACGTGGCGGAGGACTGACAGTTGTCAGTTTAAGTTTGGATTGCCTCCCTCAGGCTCCTTAACACTTGACAATGTGAATTTATGCTGCCAAGTGCTTTGACCTTGGGAAACATTTACTTTGCACCCAGGAGAGATTTGTCTTTTTGGTGAATTGAAATTCCAAGGAAATGTGGGGACTACATAGTGTCTGGTTCAGCAGTTCAGGATCACATCACATATCAGATGGCAATAACTACGTTCAATCTAAAATTACAGTTTCTTTCACAGCTTAAGTACTTGACAGGTTCATTACGTTCCCTTCCAACAAAGTTTCTCAACCTGGTGCAATATTTTATACTTTAAAATCATATTTCCTTATATATTTTATTAAGGGCACCAGGGGCTCTATAGCTGTAGCTCAGCAGCAACAGCCTGACAGAGGTGATGGCTCCTGTTATTCTACATTTTTTCTTATTGTCACAAATCCAAAATATGCTTCAGTTTATCTCTCAATTCTTTACAGATTCCCTAACCTGTCTGTGAGACTTAAGCCCAAGCCCATCTGTTCTTCCTGTAGACACGCATCTTAAAAAAAAAAAAACCACAAATGTAATGTGTATTAAAGGCTTTATATTTTCCTAAGACAGCTTTGTATTCTAGTTTTTAACAAATATCACTAAAATTGAGAAATTTTGCACCTCTCTGGGATTATTTTTAGCAGCGGATTAGTGCGCATTTGGTATGCCTGTGATCTTATACAGCAGCAGGATGGTGTTTGTGGACCTGATTCAAAATAAAGTACCCCATCAGCTATATCAGGCTTTGGCTAATCTAGCCTTCCATGTTAGCAGGATCAATTTATTATTGGTTTTCATGACATCTTTTCTTGGGACTTATTGACAAAAAGCTTTATCCTTTATTGAGGTGAGGTATGACTCATCTCAGTTCACTTTATTTGAACATACAATCAGAGCTCTGAGGGCGAACATAAGGAAGAGGCTTTGACTATAAAGACAAACACCTTGAGGGATATTAAAGCACCTCACAACGGAAAAAAGATGTATCCTACAGCAATACAGAGAAAGCAAAAGTAAAAAATGGAGTAAAATCCATTTCTGTTCATTGTAAATGAAACACAGACCTTCTTTAGCTCTGTCTCAGCGAGATGCTTAGGACATGACTTATAACCCAGCCTGCTTGATAACCCAGACCCATCAGACAGGGTGCAATGTGGAGGCCCCCCTTAAAAGGTTCAGTGCTCATTTCCTTGATAGAGTCCCATTCCTTCTAATTCATGAGGCGTGATGCATGATTCGAGGTTTAATTGCTGAAACAAGCATACCTTCCACTCTCTAAATCTCTCCCCTCCCCACCTTCCCAATTTGACCTTCATAAATAAAAAATGTGATAGCGGCTTAAGGTCAAGATAAAGGACATGAAATGTCTATTTGCCAAATTACAGTACACATAATAAAGGTCAAATTTGCATGGGCTGCTACACACAGAGCTACATTGAGCACTATAGGTGTGTTTTCCAAGTGTTGAATTAAACTGACCTGGTGGGCATGTTCAAAGTACCTTGGTAGACTGAGTGTACCTTGAGAATAATTTCACAGTGAGAGACACAATCTTGGATTCCAGCCAATCATCTTGGTGGTGGAGCAGTGTGAATTATACCATCAAATCAGAAGTCAATCTCTTGATTTCTGTCACCTGTAAGAGAACATTGGTTCCCAGCTACACATGACAAGGTTTTTTCAAAGGTTTCCTCATAGATTTTTTTTTATTGTGGGAGACTTAGACATAAATATAAACATTTCAATTGAGAGAGCATAATGATAACATTTTGTAATATATGTCTTTTAATGTGTGACAGCCTTTTTGTCCATTGTGATTAAATGAGATAAAATGTTATAAACTTACCCTTTTGTCTTGAGGTACAATGACATGGTCCATGCATTAAAAGATACAAGGTAACATATGCAACTGGTCCAAGCTTTACTCTAAAATAACATGGTGTACATTCAGGATGTTGGGGGCAGAGAGGTGAAAGGTCATTTATGTTATCTCAAGGGATCCAAATTGAATTCACCATTTTTTTCACTGGGAAAGAAGTCATTTTCTTTTCAGTGAAAGTTTTCATCATTTATGCATGACAAAAACTTAACCCTTACTACCACTCAAATCCTTCCCATTCTCATCTCCTCCATTAGATCAATATTTGTATTTATATGGTACATTGTGTCTCATTAGTCTGTTAGGTAATCTGATTTCTCTTTGCTGCTTCATTCACTATTATTTTCATCATCACACTAGTTATTTTATGTGCTTCAGGCTTTCAGTTGGTGTCTACCAGAAAAATGTCAGTTATTTATGCATGTTTTTTGTGTCCTTATCTGGTGCCTTTATCATTCTGAAGTTGTGATTTATAACTTTTATGCTACTCACGCTACAGCAAAGATGACTGAGAATTTAGTATTACATTTATGAACCTTTTCACATTGTTGGTAAAAAGTGTATTGAGTTGACTAGGTGTCAGGGGGACTGTATCATGAAAATTATTTTACTTTGTGCAGAAATATTATGTTTCCTTTTTATTTTTTTTTTTTTTTAAAGTAGCAGCATGTCTTCAGTATCAGTGCCTTTTTTGATCCTACCAATGGGAGGCCCCATGTTGGAAATTTTAAAGGCCCTTGATTTATTTCAAACACATTCAGTTATACAGATGCAAGAAAGGTCGATTTTCTTGTGCCTCTGGTTTGGAATTGTTATGCCAGTAGCAGTGTGTGTGTGTGTTTGTGTTGAAATGAAAACGGAAATTGTAGCACTCCACAGGCCATCACCTCTCAATGCAGCCACAAGAGTTTTGGAGTCCATTTATTTAAGACTGATGTGTCTAACCAGCCCATGCATTCAGGTCAGTTTCTCTGCAGTTTGTGTCAGTTAGCCTCACTTTTAAAACACACAAAATGCAGGCTCTTGTCTTTGATTGTGCCTGGCTGCAGTGTGCCCTGTGTATGGTATGGGTGTCTTTAAAGTCAAAAACAGTAAAATTGAAGGGTTTCCACAAATGTATTTATTAACTATGTGACTTGTTTAATTTTTTTCATCATACTTTCAAATCTTTGCTGTCACAGGCTTGTCAATAACAACAAATCAGACCTTAATCCCTAAAAAGAATCTGTTTGGAATGAGAGTGTTCCCCAAGTGGTTCCGGGGAACAATTTCAATGCTTGCATGTCAGCTTGGGACACAATGCACTCTTGTCACAGAGATGAACAATAGAGATGTCACAGCATACAGTCTCTGTGTAGTAAGCCAACAAACCTGCTGCCCAGGGTAAGGCAGGCAGAGATGCAGGGGGAAGAGGAGGAGAAAAAGACTTGGCATAAAAAACTTACCAGATGCTCTGGCAAGTGCAAGTGTCAGTCGGCTCTGCATGTAGGCTGCAGGGAGTTAGAGTTTATTTATATTATATTATATTATATATATATCTATATCTATATATATCTATATATCTATATATATATATATAGAGAGAGAGTAATCAGGTGCCTTGGACCGATTTTGCAACAGTACAATATACCACATAATGTACTTTTAATTTCAATACAAATTTTTTGTCAATTTCATTTCATAAAAGATCAGAAAAGATTAAAATTATCAAATCAAACAATTCTGACCATATTTTGCCCAACAGTAGGAAAAGAAAACATTGTAAACACAATAATTTAAAAAATAAAATGCATATAAAAAATTTTAGTACTATTAGTGTATTTAAACTTTGCAATAGTAGGGGGAATCACAGAACAAAATTATTTACACTTTTAGGCAAGTTTTGCATTACAAATTGTGCCATAATAACGAAGTGGGGAGAAGTGGGGACCAGGAAACAGTTGTAAAGAGGATTTGCAAGAGACACTTTGACACACAGATCATCACTATCACATCAGCCACCTGTGGTTAGCATAGATAGTGATAATTCTCAGATCACACTCACAACAGAAGGATAATTCAAGGTAGAGGACCTTTCTCAACTGGAGTGCACGCACTCTGACAACAATGAGCCGAAGATCTGTTTGAACCCTCTGGCAGGGTCAAGGCACTCTGGACCAGAGTTTGCAGGGGGCCATGTAGGTGGCAAGTCCATGGAAAGGACGGGAGATATTGGCTTATAGCACAAAGGTAGTGTTCATTCTCCGTAATGAACACACTGAAACAGTAAATGGTCAATTATGGCCTTTTATAGTTTATTTTACTATTTTCAGTTTATCTCACTGATGCCATCAGATCCCATGAAAAGACCAAAAACAACTGTTAGTCCATTTCTTGATACTTTTGAGTTTATCAAGCCAATCTGTAGCAGTCCGGCTCAGAATCCCATTTGTTCATCCCGGAAAAATAAATCTGTATATTACTTCATATTTAAATACGAATTGTCTAAAGATTTCCTACATCAGCTGGGAACTGTAGTTTTTAGCAAAAGCTCTTCAAACAGAGCATTTATTGGGGGTTGTTTTTACCATGTATGGGACACTGCCTCAAAATAGACTACAGTATATGTTCATAAAAATGAAGGAACATTAAGTATCATCGAATGTAACAGTGTGGGCTTTAGGAAAGAAGCAGAACCTAGGTGGATACATTCATTGATAATTTGGGTCTTTTCTTGGGATATTTTGAGAATAAGAAAGATATAGATACCAACAGACTTGTATTTGTCATTTGTCATCTTGTTTGGATCTTTCATCCAATTTTAATTGAATAAGAATTCAAAATGAATTAACATGTCTTATTTGATGAGGCAGAAGAGCAATCTTAAATTTAATCAAGCAGTGTGATAATAAAAGGATTATCGAATGTGCATTTTCAGTCACATTAATCATGTCCTGCAAAGTGATGAGATGAATCTCATCTCCACATAGAACTCCTAATGAGTAGCTTGCCACTCTGGCCTAGAAGAGAATGCTTGCACTGTGTATCATTTCCAGCCATGCACACTGATAATAAGCACTGCGCTTTCACTTGAGGCGTGAGCCAGCGATCGGCTGGACCATGCTAGAACTCTGAATGTTCCTTTCACGTTAACCTTGTTGGCCTCAAAGCTGGGCCTACATTGGGCCACTTGGCTCTGGAGAGGAGGAAAAGGATAAATCCCCGCTCTTTTGTCTTGTTAGTGGGCCGTTCCACTGGGGAAATGCTCGCCTGGTCGATTGCCAAGATTCATTAAAGCCCTGCTCCACATTCTTGCGTCGTCATTCTGACATTAGCAGCTTTGTTGTGTTGTTTTGCTCATTTGTTTATCCCTGTATTTTATCCTCTCCGGTTTCTCTTAGTCTTTTAAGACTCTCTGTGTTTCTTTGCGGCTAAGATGACTTGTGATACCTTGGCCAAAGGATGTGGTCTCAGCAAACTGAAAAGCAAAGGAAGTGTTGATAGAGCAGAAAATTGCCCTTGTTGGTCCCTTAAGTGAGGCTGGGGAAATCAGAAAGCCATGGTAATATACCTTCATAGCTGCAACACAGGCTCCACTTAGCAGCTTACCACATTGGGCTGGCATCAATGATTCCCTTTTGGGCAACCTTTGCTTCCTGATAAAAAAAAAATAAATAAAATAAAAATGCATCAGGACTCAGGAGATATGAAAGGGCCAAATCTGGAGGCACTCTGGAAGAATGAATGACAGCTGAGCTAGGTAGCTCCTTGTGTGTTTGTTTGTTCACCACTTTTACATGGTTTTGGCTGGCATTTAGAGTAAGAAAAACTGTAGGGAGAAAAAGCCTCTGGAAGGAAAATGTTGAAAAATATCCGCAGATGCATTTTTCATCCAATGGATTGTCATTTAATTTCTCCAGAGATGAATCTCTGCTGGCCAGTGTAATATTACTGCAAGCCAGAACTACACACAATGAGAAGCATGGGTTGGCTTTCCAACAGACTGATGATCCGTCATTAACTTGTCACAGTAATGGAGCTTACACACTGGATGACAGGTAGGAAGTATAATATTATTTTATTGTGCTGATATCATTTTCTATCAAGTAGGCAGTAGGCACGACATGCAGATCTGACTGTAAACAGTGTTCACTGGAAATCCGCTTAGTCTGCTTTTTATGCACTTGCCCCAGTGGGGAAGTGCATAAAAAGTCTTCTATGGTGTGATTATTCTAAATGAGCCAATCTGCTGGAACCCTGCTGTAAAATCTTGCTCATGATAAAGTTACCACATTGCCTTTCAACTAGTTAGAGACCACACTAAAAAATACGAGCTCCTAATGGAAGCTTCATATGGTTCTGTTTAATCAGCTAATGACATGGCTTGTCTTTTTTCTCTTAGGTTCAGGTTTTGATTGACTAAGCTATAATGTATGTCAAAATTTTGGTCTTTGTGGACAGTAATAATCATCTTAAAAGTACAGAATTTTAAGTGAGATATGAGGTTTTGATTGAAAGAAATACCAATATTTAGTGCAGTTTTTACACACAGATCATCACTATCACATCACATTTTTTTTACAAAAAATATTAAACATTTGCTTACAGTTCCTTTGAAATAAGCAATGACCAGTAGTGCATCATATTTAGGCCAGCTGTGTGTGTTTGAAAACAGGAAAGAGCTGATTCCCTCTGCCATGATAAAATGTCCTTCAAGTTCCCTCCAAATGCTGGCAATCTATCTTGAAAGCTGTTCATATTTTCCCTTGCACATATTTCGAAGCAGGAGGAAAATCAATGGCTAAGCTAAATAATGAATTCCTACAGGCCTTAAGCGGCAAGCACACTGGCACTGCCAGCTGTGCATCCCTGGGTAGTGAGGGTTTCCAAACAGAGACTCAAAATAATGTGCTTGAAAACAATTTCACTTCTCACAGATGAGCCATAATTCACTCTTTAAAGACCTCTCTCACCATGGCATCCTTATCATTACAGCATGCTGCCCCTGTCTACTGCCTCCTGATTTGGCTCTGCAGACATACTTGTTTTTGTTGTTTTTTTTAATTTTTTTATTACAGGGTAACTACCTTTGTAGTAGTGAAGGAAAAGTTTCATAAATGACATGAGGAACATGTTCTTTCCTACAATAGATCCTCATTTGCCCTTTTCTACTGCTTTTCAGTACAGTTTTCAATGAGGGACATGCAAAACTTTCCAATGTCGGGTGAGTTTTGTCTTCTGAAATATCATTTAAGTGCTGTTAAAGTATGAAGCTTGTTTTTCTCACTATTATATAGTTTATGTGATAAAACTTCATCATTAAAATTATTCATTTTTAACTGAACTGCCCCTCATTGTGATGTAACGAATTTGGCAAGATGAGCCATAAATCCAAGAAACACAAACCTATAGCCCTGAGCAATCACATTCAAACTCAACCATATTCTTCACTTCCTTTAACCGATTCTTTGAACAGAATGTCGCATACCTTGGCAATGAAAGTTCTGTTGCGACAGTTTGTTGAGAACAAGGATAATGGAGTAAAAAAATCTGCAGCCTGCCCCCGCTTTACAAATCATGAACCTAAAACAGCACTAGAGGGTAAGAGGTTGAATCAAGGTAGTGTTTTATTTAGGCAGAATATTTTTGCAGTCATCTACAGAGTTTCAGCATACACATTTTGTTTTTAAACTAAATAGGATTTATTGTGTTGCATATGCAGTTCTCTTCACTTCCCCAATGACGCACCACCACCCTTGCAACAATGGGAGAAAAATGTTGAGGTGTGAAATTGAGATTTACTTGGAGCTCCATGTAGTCATCTCTCTTATCTACTGACCCATTTTAATGGGATTTCCATTTCCATGTGTTCAGTGCTGGGTGGGTGCCATCTTTTGTGAAAAACACATTTGGTCATCACCCACCTAGAGAGAGAATTAGGGCTCTCGTTAGCCTCCTATCCATACATACATATTCATTTAACGTTTGTTTACACAGACATGAACCACTACATACACACACACACATAATTGTTCAACATTAGTTAGTGAGGACACTCATTGCATAACACATTCGCTAGCCTATTACACTAACTTCAATCATCTAAAATAAATGCCAATCCCCAAACCATTACCCTTACAGTAACTTAATTCCTCATTCTATCCTGAACCCTGAAAAGAAAGTCCTAACCCTTAAACAGTCCTTTAAAAGGTGTGTCAGAAAGTGAGGACTAGCCAATGAATTTTGTCCAAATACAAATACAACCACAGAAAAACATGTATACACACACACACACACACACACACACACACACACACACACACACATAATCCACCTCTCTTATGAATGCATTTGGCATTTTAATGCAAAGGAATATTTGATTAGATAATACAAAATATCACATTATAACTTTAATTTACTAATATATATATATATTTTTTTTTTAATTATTATTATTATTTATTTATTTATTTCAGTATGCCAGCAAATCCCATTATCTGTTTGAAACATATTTTCACTACAATTAACATGGCTAGTGTTATGTAGTCCTTGAAGCTCAGCAAACTACCAACAGAGTGTAAATGAGGAATTGCATTCCTGAGCATCCTCAGTGATGTCTGCTTGATACAGAGCTATAGAAATCTGTAAAATACTCCAATATGTTCACCATACAGGCAGTAACATTGTTTATCTGGCAGATGGTGTTTAGCAGGTGCTATGCAGTGGGTTTATCAGAGCATTTTTTTGCTGGAAACAGCTGCCTGCTACTGCTGCAAATTCCATTAGACTAAATACAGTATACTCATGGACACCGAGTTCACTGACCAAAAAATGGTTCCGTAGTGCAGAGAGAAACTGCAGACTCGGTTGATACTACTCTGTGAAATCATATCTATGAATGTCCCTTTTTACATTATACACAGTAATTTGATACATTGTTAATGTAAAAATATTGATTAGTGCAGCTTTGATATAGGAATACACCACACCCCACATATAGCATCTATTTCCCCATACACATGCGGAACTTTCCACACAGGGGAACATATTAAAGTTGCTATATGCAAGTTTTATCAAAATTTTCCTGGTGGTAACGGTCACTTTCCATGAGCTTCAGCCATTATTGTGTTTACAATGCAAGAGGTTAGAATACACCCTCTGAGCAGTGCTACTTCTTCAGGGCACAGTGGATGCTACAGTGTCTCGCCATTTCAAAGTGAAATTACAAGGTGGGACGGTCTGGGGCTAGCTGGTTAGCACGAGAACTTCAGTAGAAGAAAAGAAGTGTTAGAAATGGAAGCTAAACAAGACACCAGCATTGATTTCCAATGCTGGAGACAGTTCCTAGTGAGTAAATGAAGGAGGTTTGATGCTGAACTCACAATGTTACTTGTAGACTGGTAAGTAAAGAGGTGTCAATGTTAACATGTAGCTATAACAAAACTTACATGTAGCACTGAGTAAATACAGAGGGCACACTGGATGAGAGGTAGACCAACCTTAATCACTCTGCAATCCTTAATGTACAACTAAAATAAGTGCTTTTCTTTCTGGGCTGCCGCAACACATATAGCTGCCTTGTAAATCATCACTCAACCTTTGTTCTCCTTTGAGGAAAAAAATCAGGAGCCAAAAAAGGGAATCGTATATTTTAGATTCTTTGGTTTCAGGGTTTCCAAATTTGATGAAATGCTGATCCGGTATGTAGATGGAGCCCTTATTTTGATACAGCTGATCAAATCATACATAAAGCAGTAATGTTAGTGTTGTATCATAGGCAGAGCAGACAGTCACACTGAGCCAGACAGTAGCCAGCTGTACAAGATCCACAGACTCCGAACATCAACCCGCATCACCTGTCTTGTTAACGTCTCCTTCTTATCTAACATACAAACAAGTCTTGTCCTGATCCCTAGCTTGCCTAAGTAGCTGCTCAGCTGCAGCACCTTAAACAGCATGTGAATATAGCTGCAGATGTAACTTAGGTCTGGTTAGATACCGGTGTGCTCCTTACTTCCCAATAGAACTAAGAATACACTGGCTGTCATTTACATGTAGGCGATGGCACAAGTTTGTTTACTTTGTCTCTTGTTCCCTACAGTGTAACATCTGCAGTCTGCAGCTTCTGTCCATCAAATAGAGACAATGACTCAGCCCTCTGGCCAGCTGAAACAAAAAGGAGCATTTCTGATATCCCTCAAAGACCCTTATTCTTCCTTTTAATAATAGAAAACTATTAACAACACACTGACATTATTTTAGAAAGCTAAATTGGATGACTAAATGCGATTTTAT
Source organism: Istiophorus platypterus (assembly GCA_016859345.1). NCBI lineage: Eukaryota > Metazoa > Chordata > Actinopteri > Istiophoriformes > Istiophoridae > Istiophorus > Istiophorus platypterus. The sequence goes on from CM029122.1 coordinate 22,316,868, forward strand.
ATGGACTTGAAAATCTTGTATAGGTGAGACACAAATTATCATGTTATTACACTAGAACAGAACCAAACATCCATCAAAAATGGTTTGTAATACTACAATGGAAACTTTTAAGAGGAAGTTTTGGGTGTGGTGGTGGATCGGCTCACACAACTGGTTGAAATCCCTGAATTCGTGCCAATAACGTCTATACAGGAAAATGAGATCTTATTTACAGCAAAAGCTTAGCCGTGAACAGAATGGGGCCTTCTCCGGAGTACGATGGACTTGTGATTTACTTTTAGCTTTTGATAAACTAAAAGAATGGTTAAATGAGGTCAGAATTAATCCACCGTCTTTACTGTAAGTATGCCTCTATTGTAATGCCTACTTTTGTTAATTGTCTCTTAGAATGCTGAAACTCATTACTAAATGTATAATTTGCTCATAGCAAAGTCCCACTAAAGTCAGTGAATGTTACAAACTGGGTGTTTCACATGTACAGCACACAGACACAGATGCATGTCACATATAACCACCTCCACTGTTAAGTACCCTAGAACTGAGTGTTAATGTTGCATCTTAAATCTTTGGTCTTATGGTGTCCTACATCTATAAACTCTATACACTTATTTTTTATTTAAGCTTCGCTGGGGCAAAAATAAACCATGCAGCAGTCTGCAATGCACAGACATACACACATGGACACTGAAAGTGTAGCAGCTATTCACCATGATCGAGATGAAAAGTCATCTCTTTGGGTGGCCTTTGATCTTCTGTTTCTCTACATCCTGTTGGTGCACAGAGCTGGATAATGAATCAGCGTCAACACTCCTGAATAATATATCTCCGCATGGATTCAGTAATTTTATTTCAAAGCGAGTGTTTGGACTTGTCACATAGGCAACAAGCTGCAGTAGCTCAGCTAAAATAAGCCAGACTTGAAGGTTTGACCGATGGATCTGTGACTGTGTATGTGTATAAATCAACTTCAGAGGCACTACTGGGCTCCAGAAATTACCTTGTTAGTGGAATCAAACCATGCAGAAACACATTTTATACATTACGGGTGAGATAATTCAGTTACTGAGAAAGTCATGGTCACTGCAGTGTTAAAATAGCTGTTTATGAAAAGATGATGGCATAGACAACACTAATTGGACATTGAAAGACTGAGCGTTACCCTGGTAGCTCCTAGCCTGTCATAAAGAAACGAAGCGTGATGCCCAATAGGGTGATCCTAGTGGAGTTCTTTATTCTCCGGAATGGGCAGCATATCATGAAAAAATAACATAGTATAGCAGGAAAGGAAGAGCACTATTCAAGTTTTCATCCTATACATCCTGACAGCAAGAAAAGGCATGTGCTGAAAGGGTTAAGTCTGTAAAATGGAACTGTACATAATTTACACACTGGGTTTGCCATTTTATTATGCTCACTATGACCAGAGCAAGGACTATCTTTAGTCAAAATTACCGTTAACCTCGGACAGGTCCAGAAACAGGTTTTATTTTCATACCTCTGACAGTGGCAAAGGCAATTATTATCCAGCAGCCATGAACACTAACTTTTATTACCACTCTAAGAATCACATACCATACCAAAAATGCAAATTTGAGCATTTCTTATTCACTTTTATGTTATAAATTAAGCTTTTACTCCGTTTTTGGCCTTATAATTTCCCCACTAAGGCTTTTCTATAGCTAATTGTACACTAAATTTACTGTATCTTTCAAAGAAATTGACATCCTCACTTGCATATTCATTTTCTTTCAATCAATACCATTCTCATCTCTGTATGTTTATCTCATTTCATATTGTTTAAACCGTAATTTCAAGCAGCCAAGTGGGAAAAAAAACAGCCTCTGTCTTGTATTTCTGAATCACAGATAATGGGACACCAAGGAAGTCTCTCGCTTGGTGAAAAGAACTACAGTTAAGTCTGTGTAGACTGTCAACAGAGTGGCTGCAAATACATAGTCACTGGCAGTTAAATCAAAATAAAATGCAGTATTAATACTAATACAATCAATTTAGTTAATTTTACAGGAGCTCCATGATGTGTTGGTAATGGTTTCATGTGATTACAAACTGCTACAAATACATAATTTTACAACATTAGTTATATCAGGCTATTTATCTAGTGTTACTACAAGGTTAACACTAGAGCTAACAACCTCGGGGTAATTTGTGAACACGACCAAGTCAGAAAAAGTCAGCTTTTTGTCCTTTTCTTCCCATTATTACTACATTGTGTCACTTTACCTAGCCAAAGTCTAGCTGTTTCCCTTTGTTTCCAGTATTTATGCTAGTCATCTCTTGCCTTAAAACTCCACACTAAAACAGTCATGAGAGGAATATTGATCTTCTCATATGACTTGGCAAGAAAGCAAAGAAAGCAAATATTTTAATTTTAAATATTTAATGTGATATGAATACCTATCTATCACATCCCTTGTTTACAATGCATTCAGAAAGTATTCATACTCATTCAGTTTTTTCACATGGTGTGATGTTGCAGCCTTTTACTAAAATCTTTTAAACTCGTTTTTTCTTCATCAAATTCACTCAATACCCAATAGTAAGTGTGTGGAGATGGGAGATATTTCCAGAAGGACAACCATCACTGTAATAAGCCACAAAACTGGGGTTTATTGCAGAGCGGCCAGATGGAGGGCTCTTTGCAGTAAAAATTTGCAAAAAGCAAATAAAGGACTCTAACAAATTCCTAAAGGTTGCACTCAAAGCAATATGGCTTATTTATAAGCTTGCACCTGCATCTGTAGATGCAAGGACTCAAAGCTGCTGCTGCCGGGATCAAGAACAGATCTGGGTACATGCACTGAAGCAAAATGACAGTGAGCTCCTCTAATCCACTGCTCTAATCCACCTCTACTAAAGGCAACTTGCTCGCTTTTAGCAGAGGTACATCACTCGCCAGAATACCTGATTCAGCAGGCACAGTAGCCAAATGGCTGAAATCTGCAGTACACAATTGGAAGAACATCCTATTAACATAATGTGATGATAAAAGGGAGAAACTGGATACTGGAATTTGGAGACATGCACTGTATTCAGTGAAAGCTTTCTGAACCCTTTTTGGTAGCTTTATATTGGCCTTGTGCATAGCATACAGGTCACAAAATGCATTTTATAGCCTTACGTGAAGTAATCAATGAATAAAAAAATGTTAAGTCTCAAAGCCAGTAATCTAGTTTTAATTTTTATTTATTTATTTTTTTTTAATTTTAACCCTGCATTTCGTCTTGTTCCCATATATTACAGCATACGTAGGGGACTAAATCTGTTTTCTGTACATAATCTCCGCTCTAAATGTATTGCATGTCTAGGATGATCCTAGATGTACTTATTATAGACAGGCTTTTATTCCCAAGATCATCAAGCTGACTACTGGAGAATGGTGTAACACTACGGAGGGAATTCTCAGGCCTGCAGGCCTCTGATAACAAGAACACAAATTGGCAATGTCTTTAAAGAGACTCAATTAAAAATAAAAGGGATGGGTGTTCTGCATCATTCTCTGGGAGAGATGGCTTGTAATTTGATTGGTGGCTTTTGTGGAATGTGTAATGATGAGGTCTCATTTATAAAGACCTAATCTGCCATCTAAAGAGTAACAAAGCATTTCTTTACTAAAGAAAGATGGAAAATATGATCAGGGACATGTCCCTTCTTTTCGCTGACAGACAACAGAGCACTGGATAAAAGGAAGAATAGGACGAGATAAGCACAAACCTGTCTGCCTGTCTGATATCTTCTTAAAAAAAGCTGACAAGGTTAAGTTTAATTAGGGATAGTGGAGGTGGGACCACTGCTTATGATTTAAATGGAAGTCTACAGAGTCATTCCCTTTTTTCTGTTATGGGCACAAGGCAGTTGAACACATGTAACTCCCTGGCTTTGGCTATTACCTCAGTCTGAAAATAAGGCTCATAAGCTCCAGCTCATTTTCCTCTTTGTTCCACCAAGGATCACAATAATAAAGGTAATAACATCTACAACACACGGACACTTCAGCTCTGTAATGGAGATTTGATTTACGTGTATCTGCCCGCTGGGTGTTTGTTACCTAAGGCTGCATTGACACTCTGAGCTTTCATGCTCAGTTCCAAATGGCTTCTCCTATTTATTTTTGTATTTTACAGTGTTTTTTGTTCGGTCCAAAATTTCTGTTACTTGATATATCATGTACTGAATACATACTGTTGGAGAAATTCTTAAACATGACTGCACAGGGGACTATGATGAGTATTTATGAGGCATGTCAATAAGAGTAAGGCAAAACTTGCTAATTTTTTAGGATATTAGCTTGCATGCTGCAAATTTGAGAAAATGAGCTCCAGATCAAAATTGAAAATATATAACTCCATGCAGTTCTGACTGCTCACACTGGTTAGATAATAACATCTTTGTCAAGCTGCAAAACCCAAGAAACTTTAGGCTGCAGTTTGAAAATAACTAAAGGAATTCATGGACACCTTGGTTTAGGACATGTACAATAGAAGAGCCAAAGCTTTTCATGCAGCCAGAGCAACAACTTCACTTCCCTTGTTGTTATCAGGCCTAAAACGTCAGGAGAGGGAGGACACTGGCACATCCAGTTTTGTTTGCGTTTCCTATTTTCAACCTTCAGTCAGTATTCATTTGGTTTTTTTCCATGACTGAAATCATTCATCGACCTTAAACAAGTAAAAAAAAACCAAAAAAAACCTAAATTGATGTAGGTCAATTTAGTGGCCAATCCTAATGTTTTTCTAAGAGAGTTTTAGTTAGATTAAGTTGCACAATTACAATAAAACAGAACTGAAAACTGCTGATAATGATGATGACATAACCACATGACAGCACTGCATCACAAAGCCAAAGGTTCATGTAACCTAAGAAGCTTGCTGGCTGAGCAGAGTTTTATGAAGTTGTTTATCATGATGGTGGTACGTTCTGGTGTCTTGCTTCCTCAAATCTCCTCATTATTCTATTTTGCTTCTGTCACTGTTTTGTGACTCTCTCTTCTTGGATGATTCATAAGGAGCCACTTCTTCGCCTAGTGAAGCTAATAGGATCTTCCCACCGGGCTGGGCATGTAGCTCTGCACTTGTCTTACCAGCTCTAATTTCAATAACTCAGATCGGCAAATTTGAAAGTCAGATTGAAGCCTAACCTGCAACCCATGTTGTGAGCTCACTTCTATTTAAGTGTCTGATGTGTTCTCAGACTCACGCTCCGTCTGTAATCTTGAACACCAAGTGATGGGAAGAGAAAGGGAGGAGTAATTGATGTGAGTAAGGCATGACAGTACATGCAATCATGGTGAAATTTTTAGCCAATACCATCACATAAAGAGGGTAAAGACTGCCAAAGCTCAGTTCCCTGATGGCTGCTTTATGTGACATCAATGCTCTCATCTTTTCATGAGATCGGATATACAGAGTATAATGCTCTACTTTTGAAACAACCCCTTGCTCACAATGCTTCTGCATGGATTTCAAATCCAATTACTGCAGCAGCAGATCACAGGACTACTGAGTTTGAAATAACCCTGTGCATTAAATGTAGAGTTGTCTTGATTCATTGGTACTATAAACCTTAGAACAAAGATACAGTTCAAAAATAATAGTATTTGTGTTTTCTTCAAATACCTTCAAAAGGGTTAATAGCACACATTTCTATGTTGTGTGTGACTATTTATACTATATGTGTTTGGTAGGCAAAGCCAAACACTTCCACTCTCCACTGTATTATAATGGATAAACTCATAGAAACAGTTTAAAGAAATTAAAATATACTTTTTTATGCACTCAAAAAAGCATATAGGCTTAGGAAAATAAGAAATATAGAAACACAGTAAAAAAAAAGCATGCTCCTTTTATAAAGAGACATAAATGTGAGGCAGAAATAGAACTTGCATGCTAGATAGAATTAAAGCCGAAAACCTGAACTGTTGTGCTGTGCCGCTTAACTTTCAGTAGCTGATAGTGTGGATATTGGCAATTATGGGTCTCATTTCTCTCTAATTCCAAAGACGACAACAACAACAAAAAAACAATCCAGAAATCATTTTCTTACCATCTCTGTTTAAGGAGTGTTGAAAAGAACAGCAAGGCAATTCTCTCTGCTTTTGCACTTTTTTACATTAATCAATGCGATGGTGATCCCTGCTGACAGCTGCGCTGATGAGCTGCAACAATGATGGATATGTAGATCTGTCTTTAGCTCCGCTCTTAATGTGCCGCCTCATCTCACCAGATGGAAATGGATAGATCTGGGGTGATGATGATGGGTATTTTCTGAAAAGGGACCCCTGTTATGGACTGAGTATGGGAGTGAAAATAACAGTATTAAACAGAGGTAGCTCAAACAAGTTGCTATTGCAATGTAGCATTTCCATTGCAACTGGAAAATACACTCATATCTTGTGCTGAATAAGAAGAGACGGTGTGAATTTTGAGTATTTGCCTGTAGATAGTTGCATTTCTGACTGTATGCTAAAACATTTCAAAAACTATCAACGTGACGGGTTCAGCTTGCAATTATAATCAGCAGGCTTTGGCATTATGCAGAGGAGACAGCCATTCTATTGCAGGGAGTTCTTTTTAGAGAGCTTTTTTTTCTTTCCCATGTACTGTGAAACATGGAGGCTACCACACAAAAAGAAAAGTAAATTGTGAGAAAGTGATTGCAGCAGAGGTTTTTCTACATCAATATATCTACAGCAGTAAATAACATGGCCACAAGTACAAGCAGCCTCTGATTTCCAGCCCATCTGATAATCAGGTCTAGAAACTTACAGTGGTTTAGCTAAACTGGACCTGACAGTTGTGTCAAAATGAGCAGAGGCTCAGCTGAAACACAACAAAATTCCAGCTAAACCAGGTGTCTGAGCCACCCAGCCAAGGTATTGTCAGAGAACCTCAACATCTTTCAGTGGACTGGGAGCATGATGGCTGATAGCTTACTGGCATGCACTGGAAGAGTGAAATCATCATTTTACCTGTGCTGCTGCAATGTGTTACTGGGAATGTTCAATAATGTTTTCACTTTCCCACATGGTCGTACACATAGTCAGTGTGGCTGAATTAAATTACACTGCAAGTGTCTCAACATTCACAGCAGTCTGACAACCCAAAGCCACGTTGCTAGTTAATTTACTTCCATCAGTGAATCATATTAAGTTGGAAACTGTTTCCCCAATAATTTTTCCCCTATCTGAAAACCTTAACCTGACAGAACATGTCGCCTTACACTTGTGATAGTTCACAACTACTACTATTAAGTCATATTGTTCTGAATATTTCAATGAAATGGAAAGCTTGTGTTTGTCAGGTAGTCAATAACCCTGTTTCGGGAACAAAGTTAATTTCTGAGGTCTTGACAACTTTTTTGTAATAACACTAATAGATGAGTTTGACATTTGATCATAGTGTTGCCTTAGAAAGAACATACACAGTCAGAGATTTTAAATTTGAGAATTTGATAAAATAATTTGATTTGTAAGAAACCGGTCCCTCTACTGAAGTTTGTGACCTTTAACTTCAATTAAACCACATCTACAGCAGGTTTGAGTTAAACCTCCAATACTGTGACCTCTGGAGAAGTTTAGGTGATTTCTGCCAACAAGTATTCAGACCTAAACAACCAGACACAATCAATGGGAGCATCCCCTCCTTGGTGCCTTTACAGCTGCAAGCATACCAGGCTTTTGCCATCATGGTTACTATATCTGTTATTGGAAAAAATCCCATAAAAGATATCCAATAACAAAGCGTTGGCCCATCTCTCAGTACTTTCTCAATACATTGCTTCCCCTCTTGTAGGAGGAAATGAATGGCCCCAACGCCCATTCTACTGAAGACAAAATCACAAAAAATATAGTTTCACTTTTACAGTTGCCTAAAACAACAGAACACTGTAGTTTTTTGCAAGCCTCACTAAAACACTACAAAATAGTGGAACTCTTAGGGGCTAATTTCAGCAGTGGATTAACACACATTTGGTGCTCTAGTAAGTATATAAGGCAGCAGGATGGTGTGGGACTGACTAAAGAAAAGGTTAGTGCCCATGTTCTTGGTAGTGACCAGTGCAGTGGTGTGGCTTACCAATGTAGTTTTGCTAGTTTCCGAACAACAGCCTAGCGCTATAGCAAAGATGAATGGCAAGATCGGGATTTGGCTACAAAGACAACGCTGTACATGTTAGGTTGTGGTTAGCTGACAAAGGAAAAAAATAGAGATCATCATCACACTTATTTTTAATCATTGTACTTTTGTTGCCTACATAGACCAACTTCATTGAATATGTTGCCCCTGAATGTATCCAGGCAACAATTAAGTTTACAGGACAAAAAAGAGAAAACAAATTATTTGCATATTAATGTAATGTCTAGGAGACAAAATTTGTGTTATTGCAATTATACAAGACAGGAATGCTACTTACGGAGGAATGTTGTCCATGTACATAAATAATTCGGATTTCATATCATTTTATCGTCATTGGCACTTAAATCCATTAGTGAAATCCATCATTGAAAAACAGTAACATCAAATCTGAGCATGAAGTCATATACTCTATCTACAATGTCATCAAAAGAGTCACTTTGAAGCAGGTCAGAGGGAGAGAGTATAAATGCTGTGACAGCACCTGGAGTGATTTTCCTGTGATACTGATACATTTTTAGCAAACTGTAGACGAGGGGAAGTCATTTGAAGCTGACTGTCTGCTGGCTGCTTTGAGCTGAGACCAGGGCCTATAATCCTCTGTGAAATATCCAGCAGATTTGGGCTGCCATGAAAGAAGCTGAATTTTCTTGTAAATGCTTTAAACAAGAGCCTACATTTGGCTGTGCAAAGGAAATCTCTCTGTTATCACGGATACAGTGACTGACCTATTTGGATTTTGTTTTGGCAACTGCCTTGTTTTGAAGCCTTAATAAAGGGCTTCATATTTTAATGTAAGGCATTGTGTCACTTATCTTTGTAGGAAGTTGTCCTTTGAAATTAAAATATTGATTATTATCATCGTGAAGTGTTCTACCTACTATTCATACACTAAGTATTCAATCAGTCTCTCATGCTTTTCTTTCTCTCTACCCACAGACACAGACACACACACACACGTATATATATCATGGCATTGATTCCACAAGACTCTCGCTGCCAATTTTCCGACCCACCACATCCCAGAGGTTTTCTACTGGATTCAGATCAGGTGACTGTGGAGGTCAATGAAGTAAGCTGAAGTCATGGTTATGTTCACGACCCCGGTTTGTGAGGACTTTTTTTTGTGACGTGGAGCATTATCCTGCTGGAAGTAGCCATTAGAAGATGATAAACTGTGGCCATGAAGGGCTATGGTGGGATTGAGACCGTGAATGCTTGGCTATGAGGGCCCCAGGTGTTCTCCTCACCATCACACCACTGCACCAGCCTGGCCTGTTGACACGGGGCAGGTCGGGTCCATGGATTCGTGCTGTCGCCGCCGGATTGCGACCCTACAATCCGCCGCGGCCCTTTCTGTCGTCGGCGTACTCACCCAGATCGAGCCGGAGCGACGGCCACGCTGAACTTTGCCGCGGCCGACGCTCTTGTCCCGGGCACTTTTGCGTGGACCGGTCTGCGCAGCCTCGCGGTTTGCGTCGCTTTCCGCCGCTCCGTTTGTTCGGCCGTGTAATGAAAGCGGCCACTGTGGCGAGGGGCAGCCTCCGGCGCGGCGCTCGCCTCCCCGCTCCTTTCCGGTCGCCCCCTCCTCTTCCATGTATTATTCACGTCGCGACCAAAGAGCTTTGCCGGCTCAGACCCGGCGCTCGTTGACGTCAGCGAACTTATCCAGCGGCGGGCGGCCGAGGCGAGCGGAGGAGGAGAGGAGCGGACGGAGGCTGCTGGATGCGGAGCCCGGACGGAGAAGCGCCGAGGACCGTGGGCCGTGCTCTTCTTGTTCCCGCCCGGGACTGTCGCTCCGGAGTGAGTAGAGCGGGCTCCTCGCCCCCCGCCGCCTGAGGACCGAGGTTCCCCGGCGGCTGCTAAGGAGTTAGCCGGCGAGTTTCTAGCTGCCTTCAACAGTCTTTTGTTTACCGGTGCGCACTTTTGCCCGCGGGGTTGCGCTGAACTTCGGGACGACGTCGCCGCCGCGGGCTCGGTTCACCGCGTTTCCACGTTATCGGGGGACGCGCCGCGTTCGCGTCACCGAACCGAACCCACTTCTGACCCGACGGGAAACTTTGTTGCGCGGGTCCGTGCCGGGTGGACTCGGGTGGAGCCGGCGCGTCGGGTCCGAGTCCCGTCCTCGGTCCAACACGTTTCCGCTGCTCGTCGTGACCCTGAAGTGAACGTCCTCACGCCGCCTCCTTATTTCGATGCCTCGCTGCTTTTCGGTAAAAAAAAAACAAAACAAAAACAAAAGCAGAACAAAGAAAGAAAGAAACAAACGCTTTAGCGGTGGCGTTGGAAATACTTGTTACTATTGTAGTTAGTGATGGGATACAACACGGAATCCGGACTTTTTGCGCCGTCTGTGTCTGAATCCAGTGTCCGTGTCCGAATCCAGTGTCCGTGTCCGTATCCACGGTCCGTGTCCGTATCCACGGTCCGTGTCCGAACCCGTCCGAGTCCCTTCGGGCTGATCTACCTCAGAAACCCCGGTTCCGTTGTGAAACACCCTCCGAGGCGCTGCGGTGGAGTTTCGCTCGCTTTTGCTGTGACCGCGTCCAGACTCCATTTGGAGCGTGTGTCCGTGTGTATGTGGGCAAAGACCTGGGATGTTGAGAGCATCGCTTTTAATGAGTTCCTCAGGCAGGAGAGGCGCATTTAGACGAGTGACACCGGACCTTAAGGAACAAGGATCACTTGAATAGCATTCACCTTTCATCCCCTCCTCTCACATGTTTTGCCTTCTTGCTTGTTTTTGATTTAGAGCAGGATTCAACGTGGCATCGGCTTTGTAAGTTTCCTGCCGCTGTCTGCTGTGAGGTTATTGATAACTTGAGTAACTGATACAGTCAGTGCTGTGAGGATGGAGGATTTTGTGTCAGCCTAGCACTTCTTGGTTGTGTTTCAGGGATCTCAGTTCATGGCTGAGAAGAATAATTATTGTTTGCCACCTGTTTCTTCCTGTTATTATCGGATGATAATAACGACGATTGAGAGAAATGGGAGGCACCTGAACTAAATTTAAAGTGCAAATGGTCTGAATGCACATGTCTGTGTTATGTTGCAGTTTTTTTTTTCCACTTTCTTTAAGCAAAATTATTTTTCCACTTTATCATTATGCAGAATTGCGTGTTATTTGACGATGGAAAAAATGAATTTAAATGACTATAAGCTTTTGTTTAAGGCTGTGACATAACAACATTTTTAAAAGGTAAAGCGATCCGAATACTTTCTGAATGCACTATATGTTTAGTTCATCCCTGGTCTCTCCAGTGTAAGTTGATGATCAGACCTCAGCTGTTTTCCACATATTTTCTCCCACTTGATTTGCAGTCTTTAAGCAAATCAAGGCAAGTCATAGCTTGGCATTTCATATATCTTTATTTTCAAAGGAAGTCAGTAATGATATCATGTGGCCAATCAGCTGCTCTAGCAGATATTCTATGAAAAAAATTATTGATTTTTATGAAAAAAGGGATTGTCTAAAATTTGTGATTAAATGTTTTTTTTTGTCTTATTTTGTATTTTTTGAAGGGACATTCTGTGCTCTCTTAATGCTCCATATTTATTTTTCATTCCTATTGTTTTTATTTATTTGTTTGTTTTTGAGGCTGAATATACTGAATGCTTTGGGAGATTTTAAACAAGAGCTATCTTTTTTTAATTCTTTTTTTAGCTTTGTTTCTTTATGTTTTGGTCATATGTTGTCATAGTAGGTGTTTATACTTTTATCATAATTTTTGCAAGGAACTGGTTTAAATTTAATGCTCATTGCAAACCATGTAAGTCAGACACTGGCCTAAGTTACTTGCAGCAGAATTTCAGCAGGCAAATTGGTTGGTGGAGGTGGTGAGGAGCACAATCGGCCACCCGCTGAGTCGAATCAGACTTAGCCAGACATGTCTTGTTATCAGTGTTAGAATGATGATAGTTTAAACTGTGACAGAGTGCTTCTGCCTGATTGTTTTTGCCCCGAAGCCTAATATAATAAGCCTAATCTTTGGAGTAAAAATTATTATCATTATTAATATTATAAATATAATATGCATCTATGTTGATAATTAATTCATTGTTTCAATCATTTTTCAAAATAGAATAGAAGAAAAAAAAGCTAAACATTTTCAACTTCCTCCTTCTTAAAATAGAGGATTTCCTGTTTGTCTTTGTCATTCATGACTGTAAACTGAATATTGTTGGGTTTTGGACAGCTTATCCAACAAAATTAGACATTTAAGACATTATATTTTACTTTTTTTAAGGTGATTGAAAAAATAATTGGCCAAATAAAAAAACTGAAAATTAGTCAGTCATAGCCCTACTTATATTAAAAGTTAAAATTTCTGCAGGCATTCACTATTTTAGTCAAGACTGGGTGCCTCCACTGTAACATAATGAAGGAATCCCTGTTTTTCTCTCACACACCTGTATGGCTTGTTTGTTTCTTCAAGGAAGTGAAGACAAATGTGAATTATTATTTGGCACGATTTTGGTTTTTGCAAAATCAACAAGATATTATGTGAAGTTTTTATTTTTATTTTTGCTACCATGAAGTTGACAGCAGCCATGTTTACCACTCGCTCCCCATGTTCAGAAGGTTCAGCAGGCAATTCATCCATCAGTGCAAGATCACAGTGACGGATAACATCATTACAATCAGTCCTTGCTCCCCATTCCTCTCTGTCAACAGAAACTCTATTATGACAAGTTCATCTTTTCATCTTTTTGTTGTCCCATTGCTGGAAAGCTGAAGTGGCCTTGGCAAAAAAACACAGTTAGAAACAATAAACAGCTTTTCATCCACTATTACTATGGCAGCCATTACCTCTGGAATCAAAATTGAGCTTCTTATTACAGAATCCATTTTATTTTTAAGGTTCATGTCCATGTAAAAAAAAAAAAATCCTTCCTTTAGGCTAAATCCACAAAAGTGACTTCTCCAAGTCAAGATAATTGATATTTTTGTACTGCTGGGTTAAGGTGTTGACACTCACAAATGTCAAAGCCTGCAGTTTCTCCGTCTCTGAGATAGAATTAATCCTCTCAGCAGTTATTATATTTCTCAATTAATCATAGGTTTTAACAAATGAGACAGCTGAGGGAACCTTGGGTCTATACATGACGTTGTCTGTTCCATACTTATGCCCTGTTTTTTTCACATTGTTTTCTTGGATGAGACTGGTATCTTTTTGTTAAATAGAGGCTGCCTCCCAGTGTTAATCGATCTTTGTTGTTCATATGATATGTCACTCTGGACACAACTCAATTCACAAGTATTTGGATAGTGACATGATTTTCTGGAGTTTATTCCAAGTGTTGACTTTGCATTTGGTAGCTGTTCATGGGAACCTTTAATATGAGGTCCAAAGATGTGTCAATGCAAATGAAGGCCATCATTGGGCTGAAAAAAAAAACCAACACATCAGATGGATGCAGAAACTTTACGAATGTCCAAATCAACCCTTTGGTTCATTCTTAAAAAGAAGGAATGAACTGGTGAGCACAGCAGACCCACTAGAAGACTTGGAAGATCATGGATGAAAACTAAAGTGGATGATCACAGAAGACTTTACCACAAGGTGTGAGCCACTGGTAACACTCACAAACAGAAAGACCAGATTACACTTTGACCCCGTGAATTATAGCTGAAAGTCGACACTTCAGTCACATCTCGACTCATTAGTTTCAGATCCATTGTGGATGTGTACAGAGACAAATTTATGAAAATTGTGTCACTGTCCAAATACTCATGCACCTAACTGTATATTGACAATCACAAAGAGAAAAAAAATAAATGAATATATTCGAAGTCCCAGGCACTTATAGAGTATACTTTATATTCAGTGCTTTGATGTTTGATCTGGAAATAACACCTTTGTGCATTTTTTTTGGCATGAATAAATTTAAATGACCCACATAGCTAACTAATCAGGTAGTGTAATAATGTATAAGGTTGAAAAAATTACACGAAACATTGCTTGACAGTTGTGTAATTCAGTTTAAATCAATGTAACAAAAATACCACATTAGACTTAAAACAATTACTCTATCAATAAGGATGCATTGATGCTGATACCTGGACTTGGGTTTTCAGCCAACACCAATCTGATAGTTCTTTTTTTGGCAAATTTAAAAATCTGCAGACCTCTCTGCGTGAAACTCTTTGGAATCATTTTTTAATATAAGTTTCAATCACGATTGCATCCCAGGACGACTGAATGTATATAAGGTAACTGAAAGTAGAAAACACTGAATTACAAAGCTGTATAATAACACTGACAAAGACACTGTATTTGATGTGGACTGGCCACATTGCAGCCAATACCCAATTCACTTACTAAGGTCAGTGTTGGGGCCAATTCAGATCCAGCTTATAGGATTTATAAATTGACAGTTTTTTTGTTAAATAAACAATAATGCCAACAACTGATAGACCAAGCTTCCCAGTTATAAGCATTTATTTATTTATTCAAGGGTCAGGGTTAGTAAACTGAAACTTCATGTTGTGTTTTGACCATGGGTTTGACAAAACGTGCAATTTGATGATGTCACCCTGGGCAAAATTGCAATGGAAAATTGCAACCTTAATAAAAAAGATAAACCATTAGTTTTCTGACATTCTACAGACCAATTGAAGTGTTTAGAACCCAGTATAGTCTGTAGGTAATGTAGTTCTTTGAGATTTGTCTATCACAGACTTGGGCTGCCAGTTCAGAATCGACCAACCCAAATCTTAGTCATGGACGCCATTGTATTAGACAAAGTGCAGCCACTGGAAAGCCATACCAAAGGTAGTGACAGTGCTTCTGCAGGTCTTTAAAAACTGGATATCTACATCTAAACTACTGCCTGTAAACTCAGTAACAGAGGTAGATGTGGCACTGTGTAAAATATACCTAAAACGGATGACAGAATTTAAAAAGCCTGTATCATGAACATTTTCTTGTTCGGACAGAGGGTTACAGCAGTTCTACTTCACCCCTTAAAAAGCCAAATGGGTCAAGGGTAAATAAATCAGCTAAACAAGTGAACAAAACGAGGTGCTAGTCCTAATGAAAACTCTAAGCGTGATAAATGAACCATCGTATTGTCCTTGCTCCTTCGATGCCACATAAAAGACCACAATGGAAATGGCTTCTCTGGAAAATACTTCCCACAGTTGCACCTTTTAACACGTCTATACAGGATTAGCATTCAGTGCTTCAGTCAGTGCAGTACGACAGCTTTTTGTGCAACACTTCTTACAAGGTTGTGATGTGTTTTTAGAAAAACATGCTGGATGAATATATTCATTTCTTCATACTGCCTACTTATGCAATACGAAGCTTCAGTCTCATTGAAAGTTCTTTGAATGGTCAGCTGCAAATATGGTCAAATTGAAATATGCTGGGGGGCAAACTGAATTGTCAAGGGTAATGTTGAGATCCAGATGGGCAGAAGAAATATGGCCCAGAAAAACAATAGCTCAGTCAGTGCAAATCTAGTTTGCCATTCATAATGCATCCAAGCCTTCATATATGTTTAATAACATACTTGATAGTATTTTCTGTGTGTAAATTTGGATGACTTATTTGTTTCCATTGTTTTTTTACAAAATTGTTAATTACACATATTGAGTTTCTGAAATTATGCTGTCAGAATGATCCTCTAATCACAGCCTCATGCACTGTGATGTTAATTTAAGTTTGAACGTCTACTAAAGCATATTTAACACACTGCATCTTGTAACCTTATAGCACTAATATTTTTAGGTAATAAAGGGTTCCATATAAACATACAAAGTCATTTAACTTGCAAGATGAACGTGGGTTTTTGTTTAGCTTGGCTTGTTGCCAAACCCTTGGAATTTTACAATAATTCCCAATGAAGTGGTAGACCTTTTTTGAACTATGCTCAGTGACACGAAAAATCACTTTGTATGGATTTTTAGTTTGTCTCTACCAGTAGAGGAGAAATGCTGGTGAACAAAATCATTCTGAGGCCTCACAAGAATAACCTCAAACAATATGTAAAGTCAATGCCAGCTCAGTCTTTGCTTGACAAATCATTGCCCATAAACACCTGGGTTGGACCAAACATGATTTAGAACAGTTATATTGCCTTCAGTTTTCATGCTAATATTGTCTAGTGAATGGCTAATAATAATACTAATAATATTAGTCAGTGTTAGCTTATCGTCAATTTTTTTTTGGCAAAAATCATTATCACCTGTAAAATGCTCACTAGATACAGTCTTGTTTGCTGAATAAAATCCGACTTAAGGAATCCCTATAAAAATAAAAATAAAATACAGAAGAAACAAATATATGGATTTTGAACTCTTTGAGGCATTTGCCTCAAAAACCAGGCTGCTTCATACTAATTGCTTCATTATATAAGCTTGAAGGTTATTTATTGACCTTGGAAATGGTAATTGACAGATATTCTTGTCGGAAATTATCTGGAGTTGCTCAAAACTCTTCTTTTGTCAAATTTACATTGTACTTCACAATTTAGAAAAATTGAATTTAAGTTATTTTCCTTCCGTATTTAGCTATAAATAATTTTACTTTTCCATCAATAAATTTGTTTGTAGGTCAGGAACCAAAGTAGTAAAATGTAAAGTTTATAGATATAGTTGATAGTGTTTCAAGTATATATATAACAACAGTTAAACGATTAATTACAATCCTGTTGGTCGAATAATTGGTCAATCGGTTTCCACTACACGTCATTAGAACACAACCAACGATGATTTCATTATCATAATTATTTTCCCAATTAATCATTTGGTTTAAAAATGTCATAAGAAAATGAAAAATGTCCAACACAGCCTAAGAGGACCTCTCAGATTGCTTCTTTTGTCTTATCAACATACTAAAACCAAAAGGGAATCAGTTTCAAATAAAACAAAAATGAAATCAAGCAAATCCTCACAATAGAGAAACAAACTGAAGGTTTGTACCTTCTGCATGAAAGATGACTTAAAGATAACTTGATTCTTGCTGAAGATGACTATGGAAATCATCTTATGGAAATCATTTCAGCTCTAAACAAATCTTTTTTTTTGGTTGGATATTATAAATTGCAATTTTAATATTTCAAACATTTCACTCGAAAGTAATTTGCAGTAATATTTGAGTTATGTACAGTTCTCTTAAAAGGGCAATGTGAATCTATGTCTGTAATCTCTTACCGCAGCCCCTTAAACATTGTTTGGTAAGACAAACAAGAAAAGGAGCATAAAGAGAAAAGGTGCTTTTGTATTCATAACCATCTGTTGCCTATTGACATTTGGAGGAAATGTCTTTGATTGTCTCTGGGATAGGACAATTTGATCTTGTAAGTAAATCAAGGTTGAGACAAGGGAAGCAGGTGAATGAGGAAAAGGAGCCGGTGGGCTGATGAGAAGAAAGCTCCCATCAGCCTCATTACATTATTGCTTTCAAAATGTGACTTTAGACTTTCTCTGATTTCAGGCACAGCCACTGATTTGATTTAATGGGGTCTACATCTTTGGCTCTGTGAGAGGCAATGCATTCTCTGTGCTGTTCGTCTCTCTCTGTTGTTCTGTCTTGCCTTGCTCCTCTGAATCCAGTGTATGGCATTTATAAAGCCAAAATGCCTCAAAAAAGAAGAATAGCTGTCCATGTTAACCTATGACATCTGCATGTCTTTGTGTTATTGAAAGCTGAGAAGCAGCTGAATGTCAGTTAGGATTGCTTGTCATGGTTTGAGTATGAATAAGGTTATACATTTCGATTAATAAAAGTCTCTCTGCAGTGTAATTTCCTGATGAATGTGCCTCTGCCTTTTGAGCGATAAGCTAATGGGATGAAAACCGTGGCTTCTCACAATTAGCCCCATAACTATCAAAATACAATAGTGAATAGTTAACTATAAATCGACAAAGTGGACTTTTGGACTGAATAAGAATTTAGTTTGTAGTTTTGACGTTTTGTATCTTTCCCCACACCTTCGTCGTTATCACAACAGCGAGCCCCCCCAGACATATTTACAGGAGATGAACTTTCATTTGTTGTGGAAATCAAAGACAACGTCTACAGGGTGATGCGTATTGTTTGTTTCGGAGGAAATTTGTATTCCTACAGCTCTGTGCATGATCAAGACCCTGTGGCAGCTTATTTGACTAATGGTGTACCCATATTCTAGTGCAGTATAAGCTATCCACTCAGACATGAAAGCCTCACTTCACCCTTTCACTTTGCTCAACTATTTAATAAAAACAACTTGCTGGCTAAAATAAAATGCATTTCCCACTAAATAATGAAAACCAATTAAAAAGGCTGCAAAAACCTTGGAAGAATAGCTGTGAGATATCCAATGATAAAAAAAGATAACTTAACATTTCATTGTTCTTATGCAGTTCATGGCATGAATATGGGCTAGACAGTGATACACAGGCTGGCTAGACATTTAGACAGTACATTAGGAATAGAAGTAGTTATACACTTAATATTAGAATTTAGAACTACTCATGTTAAAAACTGTCCATTCAATTTTGAAACTATTCAAGTAGAACTAAAAAGGTTGCTGTATTTGAGACTGTATTGCAGCACTGCAGCATAGAGCTACTGCTCATTCAACTTAACTGCACTCTTAACTGTGTTCACTTCGTTCTGACTTGGTCAACATGTGTGGTTATCAGGCAAAGCATACAACTACCGACTATGTTCAGTTTTCAGAAGTTTCAGAAAGGAGTTTTGCTTTAAAACTGTCCTCCACTTTTGTTCATCTGTTTTTTCTTCTCCCAAAGACAGTAGCTTCATTGTTTCCTTTTTTCCTTTGCTGTGTTGTTGAAATTGTGATAAGTTCTGTTGCTTTGTGTAAGGCAAACCAAACCCCTGCTGCTTTTCACATGAAAAGTAAAGCTTGACCAATACATTGGACTGGCTGATAACATTTTGCCTGTCACAGATATACTGTATTGTTATTGGTGAATACAGTATGTTGCCTTTTAAGTAACCTCAGAAATCCAGTAAAAATTGGGCTGCATTCAAAAGCAATAAAATTATAGGCATATTTCTGGAAGGCTTTTAGCTTTGTGCCCCTACAGCGGTGGTAGGGCAGTTTTCATCATCGTGATTAGCAACCAACTACTAACTCCTGACTAATTTAAGTAATCTACATCAAAATGTGTAGATTTCCTGCTCTTTCTTTTATCAGTGCAACAGTTTTTAATATTGCATGGTAGAATTGCAAAAGAAGATGCAGCCACAGTTAACTGCTTAGGTGAAGAGTTTCAGATGAGCATTAGTTCAAATATAACACTGGGAATTTTATGGAGGATAACTTGGGCAAATGGGCCTAGGTATCCCGACCATACAAAAAATGAGCTCAAGAGTCCCCTTTATGTACTGCCCTGTATCTCCTATTTGTTCATATTACTAAGAGGCATATTAAGGCTCTGGATATCTGCATTTCATCCTACCATCACAGATTCTGCTCAGCATTTACAGAGCTGACAAACAGCATTTAGAGCTGATGGCTCAGAGCAAATCAGACAGAGAGACACACTGACACTGTCGCCACTGGTGTTCCAATTTGGCTGAGGCTTTATAACGTATGTCTTCTTGATCCAACACCTCCAAAGGTGTCCCCAGTTAATTCAAGAAGTTGCCCCGTTCTGAGCAAAAACAGAACACTTTTTATGGCTCTTTTATTTCTTGATAAGTACCATAAATTTCAAGGGGCAGTTCTTGATGTCTTGCAGCTGGCATTTTTTTTTTATCCTCTTGGGATAGAATGATTGCATTATCCTCCTTCTGGTAATGAATTGGCAGGAGTTATTTGTGTTTTATTGTTATTGTATAGCACTTTAGTTGGGAGGCTGATTTCTCTGTTCATTCTCTGAGTAGACAGCATATCTCATCCTCACAGGTCTCAATGGCTATTAATGTGTTGAAGATGTTTTGCCAAGGGTGCAGTCTGGAGTAAATATGTATACTTCTCAAGTACATTATTTATTTTCTTCCACACTATCAGCCTTGAAGCTTCATCCATAAAAATCATTCACATTAAAACTAATTAGATTTATTTGAGCTTGTTACATTGCCACCTTGCTGTACAAACATGGTTGAGATTTCAGTGTTGTTCTGTTGCTTCGGTTTGCGCTCCAGGTGGACTACAACACAAACCTTCTGCATGACTTTGATATATAGTTGGCCTTATCACTTAAGTCACTTTCAAATATTATTGTGTTAAAAAGAAAAAAAACAAACAAACAAAAAAAAACCCCAACACACAGTAATGAAAATAAATATTTTACAATATCAGAATTATGTTATCCCTGATTTGGATGAAATAACTAATTCTCTGAACAAAAATAAAAACAAAACTCATTCTGTATTGGAATATGCTTCTTGAGTTCTTATATTCCTCCTCAGGCCTGTCAATTTTACATTTTTAGTAAACACAATTAGAAGAAGAAAAATCATCCATTTTTGATTAAATCCGTCCAGGTCAACCAAATGTGTTTCTAATCTGCTGTACATAATTGAGCATGTAAACAAGGACAAAAAATAAGATGGAGTCAACACAGTCTTTGAATCTCCGGCAGAAATTCAACCAGCTACCTCTTATAATCTGTTCTCTGGGAATTTTGTTGAGGACAACAAACCTTAACTCCAAACTTGTACCTTGTGTTATCATGACACAAATGCAGCACTCAAGACATAATTACTCTTCTCCTGTTAGAATTTGTACCTGTTTTGTGTCCATCTTAGTCAGTATTCAAATTCAAGCAACTGTGCATCAGAAACTACTGTATCTTCTGGTTGGAACCTGGACAGACCAAACTTTCCAAGTGACCTCTTCACAGTTGTGTGTGGTATAAGCCCACTGTAAGCATAGTGCTTAAACAGAGAAAAACAATCTAAATACAGTTTACATGACAAATAAAAGAAATATGTGGAAGCTTAGGGTACATGTCATTTGTCAACTTTTGATTTGTCAAATTTGAACTGTATCTGCATGGCCTGTATATAGATGACACACGATAAGTACAATATATAGTACAAGCCAAATTCAGAGGTCATAGAGCTTTGTTCACCACAGTATTCTAATTTCATTTATGTTTAGATCAAGCTATGTACATGATTGCTTGATTGATAATTATAGAGTTTTAATTTTTAAGAAAAAAATAAGATGGCAGAAGGGAGATTCACTTTCACACGTCAACACAAATAACTTTCATCTGTTTGCAAACCTCCAGGCCTTTCTTGGCCACTAAAGTGTTTTGTTTTTGGCACAATGTGATAATCTGGAGCTCCGTGGAGAGCTGTTTAAAGAGTTAAGAACTCATATTGAATTCTATTCTATCAGGGTGATATATTTGACTATAATAAAGTCACTTTGCTTTTATGGATGAAAGGAGAGTAGGGTGATTGAATCGGAGGTTAGGTATGACTTCCGTCTGTTTCCTGGTCTGATGCTCAGCTCTGAATGTTTGCCAAGTCAGCTAAACAGCTTTTGAAGCAGACCCTGGTACAGCCTACTCTACTGTTCAGTGTGACAGGCTTTTCACCTATCAGCACTTTCAACAGCCACACAGGAGAGATACTTTGGCGCGCACCAGGATTTTATAACTGAGCTTTGCTTAGGAGTTTATTTCTCTGACTGTGTGGTAATCTGATGGTTTAACATCATAGATAATGAACAAACGTATTAAAATGTGAGTCTTAAATGTAAAAGATGAGAGCTGGGATGGCTGCTCTGCAGGTGTACTGGACTGGACTGTAGGTGGGTGGAGGTGAATAATATATGTCTCATAAAGTAAGTGAGGTGTAAAACACAAGTAATAATGTTCAGTTTTTATTAAAGAGAAACATATTTAGATGAGGAAAAGAATAAATCACAAGTACATAATAAATTAAAATACTGAGTATTCACTCACAATGTAGTCAGCTCACAAAATGAAGGCAAAAGTCAGACAAAAGTTCTGCACACAGCAACAATAGCTCCCAGCAAATTTAATTAAATACAGCAACATTTCAGTCTAACGGAGATCTCTTGTCAGGCATTGTCAACTTGACATCAGAAAGAAAAAAAAGCAATATATAAACACAGAAACGTTGTTCACTCAGGCAGTTGTGATCTGCATCCTGTTTTGTCCCAGGTCACTAACTGGCAAATATAAGGCATCAGTATGCATCGAACGGAAGTGTATGAAATCTGAAATCTCCCATCATATCTTTGTGACATAATTGGTCAGACTGGATATGTCAATTTCTCTAAAGTTACCAATCTTATAGTGCTACTAGTAACTCACTTAACTCACTGATTGGCAATGAAGAAGTTAGCTGGCCTTCTCTCTCTCATTAACTCCCTTTTTTCATTCTTCACATATACATTTCCAAAATGTTTTGTGTACAAATGATTGTAACATGGAACACATTCGGGAAAAAACTGTCTTTAATTGTGCAGTGTTTCCCCCAAGTGTGAACAATCACATCTCACCTGACTATGGTGGCTGGCTCATTTGGGAACATAAGGTTACATTCAAGTGAAACTGATTCTATACCATTCACTGTTGATTGGACACAACAGCATGCCAGTAAATACACAGAGTAAATTTCTTATTCAAGTTGGAGAGAGAAATGTTTGAGAGTAGATCGTAAAAGGGGCAACAGAACTTTTACCTCATATCAGAAACGATTTTACAAAGTATAAGGGTACTTAAGATTTTAAAACAGTTGCCGAATCAAAACTGTTGAAAAAAAGCTCAAAATAAGTTTGAATAAAGAAATGATTTTTCATCCTGTAGTTATTAAGATGGCATCATAAGCCAGGAATATTTTAGGCAGAAATAAGCATACTGTAAGATATTTAACCTGGCAGACATCATTTTATTATTATTTTGACTTTGAATTTTCAAATACATACTGGCAGAGAAGTAGTTTTCAGGGAATTAAAAAATGACAGCAGTAACAAATCAAGCTCTTGCAACTTTCTTTTTTATAATGGACTGTCATTTAATAGAAAGAGGCAATTGTTGAATAACTTCATAAACCCAAAACACTACTTGCAAACTTCTCTTGTCATGAGGGAAGTAGAAGTCAGAGAATTTAGACATTTAGCTGCAGTCACTACTTGTGTGTGTGTGTGTGGGGGGGGGGTGTTGCCATGCAGCCTTACTCGAAGTGCAAATACCCTACATTTGCATTGGCATTTCTTTGATACCTCTACTGACCAGGCTGTTGTTCCTCTGTCAGTTTAAGATGCATTGTAGTTGAAAAGTGGGAAGGGCCAACAAACTAGTGCTTGTTTTTACTGGCTGTTTCTCATATTGGGCCTGTATTAATATTCTACCTGTAGTGCACAGTTCAAAGGTAAGGTTTTACTAATAAAAACGCTCAACTTTGCCCTCTACAAAAACAATGGGTATTCAGACCTTTGACATTCTCACAAAGCACCGTTTTTAAATCCTTTTATCCTGACCTTTTAAAAGTTGATGCCCCATCTTGCATTTTTTTTTTTTTTCTTTTTGGTCCAGGCTCATCTCTGTCCCTCCAAGGCTTCTTTCTGCCGCGCTTTGCTGTTTCCCCCCTGATTGTGTCCCCTTCATCTGTCACAGCCCTCTTGCTGTCTGAGAGGAACAGACAGTGATGGATGCTAATCACTTTTCCTTTGTGCCTATCCACATCACAGCCTATCCAACAAGCTCAGGCCAGGCTTCAGCCTATGAATAAATCATTCTAATACTGTTGTCACTGTTACTACAGTAACAGTACCTGTACTCATTAAAGTTGACTCCAAACAGGTACAATAGTCATTGCACTTGACATAAAGAATAATGCACACAGTTAAGTATGTAAAGCAAACAAGACGTGTATGTGTATTTCTACTTTTTCTAAATCCATACATCAAACTAATAATACATCTCAAAAAATTTTGTCTTCTCTAGCTTTTTCTCTTTGTTGTGAAAAGGTGAACTTCAGCTGGCCTCTAAGTTACTCTGCCATTCATAAAGTGCAAGAGACAGTCAAAAATATCCAATATTGATCTTTTGTGGCCCGAAACCATCTACTTGGATAAAAGATGTGGTGCTGGCAAGGAGAGCTCTTCTGATAAAGCTCCCCAAAATAACCACTTTGATGTTGGCAGGCCTTATGTTGTGTTTGTTTCCTCAGATGGCTCTGTTGTGTTCATTACTGTGGTTTGTTGCTTGTGATAGTGGCTTGAAATAGTTCTGGGTATCTGATTAATATGTTTCACAATCTTTCAGAATTGGCCCCATTCCGACCCAATTCATAAAACCTTTTTTAAAATTATCTGTCAATTCTTTGCTTAATAAACATGATTTTTATAAATGTTTTTATGTTTTGTGTACTTTTTGCATTTTCAATGATGGAAACATATTTTTTATCTCAAAATTAAAATCCAATATTATCGTTGTGGTTTATTACAACTTGAAAAAAATCATGATAAGAAGCAGGCTGTTTTATACTCCTAAACAATGTCCTGTGTTTATGAGTGCTTCTCGGCAGTCTGAGTGTAGAATTCTGAAATCCTTTTCAGTAATGAGCTGCTGACTTCCTTTGTCAGACAAAAATTTCAAGCATTTAAATATTGATGAAAATCACTCACATGGCAGTATTTGAAAGAGAACATCAGCCCACTAATGGTGAAAGATTGTTGCTGTCTTCCAGAAACTTGGTGAAAATATTTAAACATGCGGTGTCAAAAAGTAAGGCATGAGGATTTGTGTTCCTAGGGCCTTCAGTTTTTTTTTAATTTTCTTAATTTTTTTTTTTTATTTTGGGTCATTTGTGGTCTGAACCCTAAAGTAAGGAGAAAAGGAATAAAAATGCAGGGCTGTAACTGATGGTCATTCTAAGTCATTATTATCAATTAATTATGCACATTATTTACCTGTATTGATAAATTAATTAGTTATTAGTTTTATACATTTTCCAGAGGCAGGAAAAAAACAACTTCCCAAGTTGACCTCAGATTGCTTGTTTTGTTGACACAACAGCCCAAAAGCTATCGAAAACATCTCTGACACATCAGATGATAATGATAATATTGCCATTTGGAAGCTGGAATATTTGGTATTATACATGGAAAAAAATACTTAACTATTTTAATTATCTATAAATCATTTATCAGTTCATTTTCTGTCATTTGACTGATCTACTTATCAAATTGTTTCTCCTCTTTACATACACTGACATTGGAATATAGTTAAGATGCTTCCCAATGTAGACAATCACTGACCAAATTGAGCATGGTTTCCTGCATAGGACAGAACTAGATAGTCTTGCTAATGAAAATATGTTGGAATTATAATTTTTTCTAATCTTCCCTTTTTTGTGTGGTTGAATTGAGGATTATAAAGTTTTTCAAAAAAGAACTCAGTCTTTGAAATGTACAGTTTCCTGAACATTGCCTTTAACAGTTTACCTGCCCACGCTGTACAAGTGGAAGCTTGATGAGTCATTCAACCTTGAGGAAAAAAAAAAGATTTTCACTTTGCTTATGTGCTCTTATTGAGCCCAAGAGGGAGTTTGAGCTCCATATAAGAACTGACCTCTGAGTTAATTCACTAAATCAAGATAAGCTGGGAGAAGCCTGTAGATGTGTTTCGCTTGCTTAGTTACCCTCAAGGCTACTCCCTGTCGCAGGTACTCTGTACACTGACAGAGAGGGATAGCCCCTGGTCAAATGGTTTTGGCCACTGACCTACAAATTTATGTATCAACCTTTAAAGTTGGCATGAGGTATTTCTTTCTTTGTGTGAGTGGAATCCACTACAGTGAAGTTCACTAGTGTAACATGCAACAGTGAGGCTGCAAAACAGCTAGCTGGGTGTTGAGATACTGCAGAAGTGTCATCTCAGGATGTCATTGATTAGATTCTCAGTGGATAAAAGCTCATCCTGGATGCTGGACTCAGGGGTGGGTTTGTAGAATAATATTAAGCACAAACAAAATATAATTAAGAGCAGCTAAGCAAAGAAACAATCAAATTATCAACAAACCAGCAAGCAACAAATGTATATGGGTATGTGTCTGGGCTTGATTTTCTGTTCAAAGGGAGAAAAGCTGTCTTCAGCCTTGAATGCAATGCTCAGTCTTTCATAACCCGTAACCACATGAGAAAACAGTGGAATTCACTTACACAGTGAAAAAGAAAAAAATATTTATTGTGAATGTTAGCCTTGTAGCTTCTATATTTCAAATCGAGCAGGTGTACTGGTAATGTTTTATCAATAATACAAATCCCCTTGATGCGTTTGCTTGTCAGCCAGTGGTCTTTCTGTGTGTGCACTGGGAGAGAACCTGATTATTTCTGCTTTGCTCACATGGACTTACAGTTCATTCTAGCTTGACTAAAGTTGACATGGAATATCAGTTAGTGTTTTAACTGGGTCAGGTTGTACATTAAAGCTGCTGTAAGATCCATTTGTTCAGATTTCTCTGTGGGGTATGTGTGAGTATTGCTGACAAGCTCTCTAATCTGTGAGATAGAGTATTGGACATGGGAATAAACAGTGTTTGTAACTCTTACATATCACTAAGTTTTTCAATAGACTTTTTCAGGCTATATTTTAAGTCGTCCCGATGATTTGATGCATTCTTCCACATGGCATGGATGCAGGAATGAAGGCAACACAAACAAACATAGATCCAAACAGGAGAAGGACTCTGACCAGACAAGACAAAACGAGGAGATGGTCCCTGAAAGAGAGGCTATCTAAGTTGCATGGATGTAGTTTGGGTATGAAAAGTTTGACACAGAGCAGAAAACTGTATTTTGCAAATTGTGCCAGTGGACAGCTCCGTATAACAGACTCAAACACCAAAAACGTCTTTTATATTTTAATATTTTCTTACATGCGTCACTAAAATTTTGCACAATGGCTCTAATTAAAAGGAGAAAAATAATCAAATATGAGTAAGTACCTGTTATTTGTTGACTATATGATTCAAAATGTAATAAGAAGTAGTCCTTTCCACTTGGTCAGTTTATATAAACTATTTATACATTGAATTTACAGAAAATGTAAATGTATCATGATATGCATTGTTATCTGGATATTAAATGACCTATATCTGGGTATGAGATTTTGATCATATCACACAGCCCTAATCCAGGCTTTATTTTTTTAATTCTATGTCGAACACAACTTTCTCCTCCTTTGTGATTTTTCTATAACCTCACTTTTGAAGTTTTTGCCATCTTTTTTGGTTCATCATTTTAGATCATTTTTGGTTAACAAGTTTATTCCTGAGATTTAATGCATGAGTCTCCTCTCAGACCACATACTGAATATGGGTTCATATCACCCCTTAATGCATATATATGCTCATTAACATCTGGGTGCACAGATATATGCTTAATGTGTAGTGTATAGATATTCAGATGTTTGAGTTCAATTACTCAAGTTTGAAAAAGGTGCTGAACACTCATGCCTGCACATAAATCTCATAATTTTACAAGCTCTGCTATATCACATGATCCTCAACAGCAGTTTTAGATTTCCTGGTATTAGTTCCTTTGTTTTTCTTAGCAATTTAAGGTGTTCTCATCCATGCTGTCTATGTTTGAAAGCGCTAGAACAGTTTAAATAATACAGTCAAATTGGGGACATCTGATTGTGTGTCCACTTCTATTGCTCTTTCTACCTGACTTTGTTTTACAACTGCATCCTGTAGTCACCTTGTCCCCATATCTCAGCATTTAAATGAGTGAATAAAATCATGTCCTTATCACAAATGATGACCCAGTTTACAAAAAGAGAGATCCATGTAAAAAATTACTGTTTCATTACCTGGACTATCAGTGATCAAGTAAGTTTTTTTTAAAATTCAGATACTTATTAGGTTGAAATCTTCATTTCAAGTATATTTTATATTTCATGGTTGTCTTATTTAAAGCACTCCTCAATAATGTTTTTCCTTTGTCGTTTAATGGTGTAGGAGCATTAATGTACCATGAAGGCTGAGCTATCTAGAAATCCTAAGAGTTGAAAAGTCTCTGCTTGTTATTTTTGAGCAGGTTTCAAAGCTGATGCATTTTGACTGTGTAGGTCAGAACGCTGCAAGTTTTAAGACATATGTGCCAGCTTGTACCTTTTACACGGAAAACCTGACATCAGTCCCGTGCAAACAGAATTCTGCCCCTCAGGAAGTAAGATGGGCCAGAGCCAGTATGGTGCTATCTGTATGTCCCCTTTCTCTTATCTACCACTTCCAGCATCATATGTACTGGATCTGTGTTACTGCCCACATGATGGGATTTGGAAAGTCGTTCTACTGAGCCCAGAGCAAAAGGCAGGGTTCAAGACCTTTAAAAAGCTTTGTTTTTTGTTTTTTTTTAATGAGAATTTTTATGGCAGTGTATGGTGGAAGATGCTCTCTACTATGACCACATCCTGCATTGTCTTACACTGTATTGGATCTACTAAATTAGTAGTAGACCTATTGTAATCCTCTTGTTGGATTATAATCCCATTTCTGTGACATCTATTTTATATATAGTTGAATTTTGCCCCTTCATCTACTGCTGTTCTTGCAGTCTAAGGAGTAGGCCTGTGTCATTCTGATTCTTTCTTTTGTGGGGGGGGCACATTTTGTGTTCTTAGAGACTTTGAGCTGGTTCGATGTCTTCGAGTCATATTCAATATTGGAGCATAAAAAATAACTTGGAATACTATATCAAGGCTTGTTTCTTTGGGATTTTTTTGGAGTCGGCTCTCTGCCTAGCTGTCAAAACTTGCCCTAAGAGGCTTAATCCACTAGACTTCCCTCTGTCATAATAAGTAACCCACCCATGTCCTCTGGACTATAAGATTCTCACTGCCAGAACATCAGAGTTATGGTTTTTTGATGATTTGCTTCTAATGATGAGAAAAGGGATAAATTAATTTCAACTGAATGGTGCTTTGGACTTCTGCCATTTTCTTTCACGTTGTTCCACTTTGCACTTACCACAGGGACAAGTAATGAATCTTAAAATGAAGCCGTTCATTTTTCTTTTTTGCTATGATGTTTCACAGAGGAGCTGACAGCTTGCCCACTAGATATAGACTTAACTATTCTCTTCCATTGCAAATGTACGTTAAATTAGAATAATCCAACTGTTACAACTACGGCTGTTGTCTCCTGCTCAACTGGTAGACACTTCATCAATAGTAGTAATCCAGTATTAATGCATTATATTCGGCGGTCCGAGGAACAGACTACCTGTGAGGATGGAGGGAGGGGTGTTATGAAAATACCCCCATTGCTAACTAATATATTTAACTATATCATGTTTCACAGTATGAAGAGCATCATCAGTACATGTTCTGGTGTTAAGATTAGATTTATATCAAGCAAAAACACATTGTTAAAAAATGAAGTCATTCTTTAAGGGAAGATTGAAATGGTAGTTGTTAATATATCTACTCTCCTCCATTATTAATTATAATGTATACGGTCGGATGCAAAAAAGCACCAACTTGAAGACATTTTACACTTAGAGAAATGGTGAAGAATATCTATTTCACATTATTCCTTGGCTGGACATATAAGGGAGACATTTGATCAGGCCTGCTTTGTTTTTTCTGTGATGTAAATGACAATATAAGAAGGGAAAGGATTTTATATTGAGAGGGTATCCATTCTAAATAATAAATGTAGGCTCAGTTTTTCAGATCTGAATAAACAAAGATGTCACAGTTTTTTGTATATTTTCCTTATCAATATGGCTGTTGGGCTTGCTACACAACTGCAGATTTCACAACTGGTAATAAAAAAAGGTTGTTTTTTTTCTTTCTGTGGCTGCAGACATCAGATTTATGATCTATGACTTTGCTGCTATTTAAACAGTGGTAGAACCATGAACTTGCAGGGCTTGGCAATTAATGTTATTAAACTCAAACTCTTGATGAATACTGTCCATGGAAAACTTTGTGTGTGTTATCGAATGTACTTATTTTAAAATTCAAAACTAGTGTGTGCAGAGATGATCTGCAGCATAAAAATTGAGTGATTAATGAATGCAAGATTTTCCTGATATATGCCAAAGTCTTCATCATTTATGCTCAGTCTCTGTCCTTTATATCTTTCTCTGAATGTCATCTCTC